>JAVLUX010000014.1:34398054-34920554 GCA_032164185.1 Moxostoma hubbsi | reverse complement strand
GCGTAAAACAGATCTAGTCCACCAAGACTAGGCTTAGTCACTGTCATTATAATCAATACAATATTCGAATATCTCAGAGTTGTCCTAACTGAACTGTATTAGTTATCTTGGTTATTGAACATGTCGGAAAAAAATTACCCAACGCCAGCCTTCTTTCTTTGGTACCTTTCACTGCATAAACAGGTCTTAGGATGATTTGATTTAAATGCTGAAACACTGTTCACAATTGAAAACTGGTATGTAAGTCAGCATTGAACTTTAGAAATGGCACTGTTTGTAATAAAGGCTATCTCTAAGATTTTAAGCAGAAAACAAGAAGCCATGACTACTGAGGAACAGCTTACATGTAGAGTTCATATAGTCTACACAGCCTTTTACTCTGAATAGCATGTCCTTTTAGCAAATGCCATGACAAAAAATGACAAAAATCACATATTTCTGTTTTATTCAGACCAATATCAGTAAAAACATTCAGGTGTTTACAGTAGAGATGTAATCAGTTTTATGTTGAAAAGGGTGTGCAAAATCTACAAAGTAGCACCATTGCCTTTTGTATGTTTTGTTTTAATATTATTTTACTGTGTCATTTTGCTCTTAAAAGTATGCATTATGGTTAAGAATATTCACACTTGTTCTGTAATAATAATAATAATAATAAATAAATAAAAAAGACCTCTTTCAGTTAACACAAAAGTGAATGGGTTTTACATTGTACCAAAGCTTCAAGTGGACTAAGTCATAATAAAAAAAATTTCACTTTCACACGCTTTCAGGTTTAAAAATCGCATAAGGTCATGTCACAATTGTGCACCTGTAGAGTACAGTTATCTATCCTCTTTACTGTCACTTAAACTTGTAATCATTGGGTTAGATTTGTCCTACCAACATCTGTTGACATTCATGTTCTGTAGTAAAACCGTCCAGTAAAAAAAAAAAAAAAAAAAAAAAAAAAACACATTGACTGACACACAGCTCTATTTTGGCTGTTCTACACGAAACTCGAAATAGAGATCTTGGCAGTGAAATTGGGCACCACAGAGGTCAATTCAGTCAGGAATGCGTGACTCTGCATCAGGGCTTGAGTTTGTGGAACAAGTATTTTATTGGTCTCAAACTGTGCTCTTTTGTCCTTTCCAGACTTTCTCGTCCTCTGAACAACATGGCCTCCTCCTCCATTCGTCTATATCACCTATCCATCTCTCAAGAGAAGCTCTGAGCTGTGGCACCCTGACCCCGGCTGGGAGAGCCCTCAGCAGACATGAGCACATAAGAGTCTTGTGTTTCTGTTGTGAGTGGAATCCGGCTCAAGATTAGCAGGTACTGAGCCTTGACCCTGCTAATGAAATTAAGTTGAGCCGTTTAGTGGTGGACTCACTTTTAAAAAGTGATATTTTAAGCTGCATCAGAGAGTGGAAGGGATCATGATTTCAAACAGACTGAGATTAAGTGTCAAGAATAAACACTTGCACATACACATGCATACACTCACATACTACACAATGGTTCAAAACATACACACATGGCATATCTGAAAGACAAAGCAAACAGGCTTTATAGTCTAAGAAAGATTTATGTATATGTAATTATTTAGGTGTTATTTAGCAACATTGTGAATATCACAATGATTAATGCAATACTTATTTGGACATCACATGAAAAAAACAATATTAAACTAGTCTAAAAATTAAATATATTAAAAATATTAAATCTAGTTAGATATTAAACTCGATTCTTCCTTGTCTTGCAACTCTGGAGTATGAGCGCATTAAGTAGGTGATGTTTAAATAGCATCTCTAATTTAAATTACAGTAAAATAAACGGTTTAAGAGTTGGTATTTTTGAGAAACAGCTCAAATAGTCTTTCAGTTAAATTATTATTATTATTATTATTATTATTATTATTGTTATAATTACACAGGACTATTTATGACATTGACCTCGCTTAATGAACCATCATCAACAACAGCACCATTGATGAGCCTATGCTTTCAGTTAAAATATTAACATGTAAAACTGACTTACAAACCTAAGCTTAGGAATAGTTAACTAATTTCTTTAGACCACAAACTGCAGTGATCCAATACTAGATCCTTGCGGCACACTTAAAGATAAGGTACAGAGGTACCATTCTTTGTCTGTAAAAGTCTGAAGAAAGGTTTAATCTTAAAAATAAAATCCTGCACTTAATGGATCCAGTGAAGGTGCCAGCAGCTGTTATCACTGTGGCTGACCCTGACCTCGAAGCCAGTTTATCCCAGGCCGGAATAGCACAGCAATCTCTTCACTGTTAAACTGATCAATAAAAGGGAACTATTAGCTGGTGTTCTCAAAGAGTGTCTGTATTATGGTCAACGAAGCGAGTTAACAAGGCACTCTTTATCTACTTCCTACATTTGCTGAACACAGCTAGAACAGTTGAGGTGAAGTGTGGAGACACATATTGAGCTCTCTCACATGTAAATATAAACTCTCTCTGTTTCAGAGCAATTGCTGAAGACTGTGTATGATTGTCATTTCACTATGTAAAATCTGTCTTTGCATATGAAAGACATACTTTTATCCAAGATTTTGGTGTGCTCTTATAAATGTTCTTCACATGCAATGTACTATGTAGCATCTAGCAGGGCAGACTGTAGGCCTCACTACAATAAACGTCTGAACACATCTAATGAGATTTTAAAAATTCAGATTATTTGAGTCACAGTGCATTAAAGGGTTAGTTCACCCAAAAATACAAATTCTCTCTTCATTTACAGTATTCACCCTCATGCCATCCCAGTGTATGACTTTATTTCTTATGCAGAACACGAAACAAATATTTTTAGAAGAATATCTCGGCTCTGTAGGTCCACATAGGTTCAAGCGAATGGTGACCGAAATTATGGAGCTCCAAAAAAACACAAAGGCACGTACAAGTAACCTATAAGACTCCAGTGGTTTAATCCATCTCTTCTGAGACAATCTAATTGGTTTGGGGTAAGAAAAGATCAAAATGTTAAAAATAAATGTAATGTACATCTTGCCATTTTAGTCTCTAGGTGTAAGATAATGATTTCAAGCTCGATTACACTTCCTAGTGCTTGATGCAGGCACAGAGCGCTAGATGGTGCGAGAAAGTGTAATCAAGCTTGAAATCATATACACCAAGGAGACAGCTGATATCAACATTTACAGAAAAAAAGTAGTTATATTTCGGTCTGTTCTCACCCAAAACAGACTGGATCGCTTCAGAAGACATTGATTAAACCACTGGAGTAATGTGGATTACTTTTATGCTTTTTTTTTTTTTCGGAGATTCAAAGTTTTGGTCACCATTCTCTTGAATTGTGTGGACCTATTATTTATTTGTATACCCCAGAACAAATACCTTTCTCCATGTTTGCATTTATTTGTAACCAACTGGGCATAAAGTCATTTTTAGTAAATTGCATCAGTTCCCCTCAAATTCACACAGGTGTCCCAGCAGATTAACCACATGTGCAGTTCATTACATTAACTACAGCAAGGGCATGTTCCACTAACTTTTGACAATTTCTATTATTTTACAATTCAAAACCTAACAAACTTATTTTTTGTCAAATGCTTTTGCTATATTTCTAATGCAATGTCATTCATTCATTTTGGCTAGTATTTAGCTCAGTGCCTAAATACATTTTTGGGGCCACTGTGAGCTCTAGTTCCATAATACTTTAGAACTAATGAAAGCACAAATGAAAGCGAGAGACAGGGCAGCCAAAGTGCAAAACACATTGTATATTGGTAAGAAACAGGTGTTTATTTAATTCTGAGAATACATTTGTAAGATAATGAGATAATGAGTGAGATAATGCTTAAGGTAAGATTCAAGTTATTCCAGTTACATCTGAACGATGTCAAGTTCAGCTTGCACTAAGAGAGAGAGAGAGAGAGAGAGAGAGAGAGAGAGAGAGAGAGAGACTTTACAAACATTACACATCTAAAACCGGTTCCACAAATGACAGTGCTCGCTCAGGCGGCAAACAAGAACAGTTTGTGTTGTAAGTGATAGAAAGCAGAGAGAGAAAGTTTATGGGCCAGTGCTGTCTGTAACACCAAAAGCATGTGCGTGACACACTGAATGTTATTAGACAGCAAGCACATATTATACAATTGTACCAATATCTGTTTGTGCGTGCTGTGAGTCAGCTCTTGGCATAAACTTGACGAAACCATAATGACTCAAATCAAACAGAGATTAACGATACGGCCGGTGACAGAGGAAAAACACAGACACAAACAGTAGGGCGAGGCGGATTGACTGTAATCCGGCCTGTAATCAGAGTTGAGGAGGTGGGCAGGCGTGCGGCGGGAACCGGCGCGGGAGGAACAACAAGTTTCAGGATGCAAACAGCATGACTCAGGGCTGCATGTGAGCTCTGCGTGTGCCAGGCAGCGGGAAATCCCGCCAGTTAGATGTGAGAGCGCGAAAACCTCCTTCTCCCTCTCTAACAGGGGACACTGCTCCCTTGATACTCGCCGCTCTCTTCCATACACGTGAAACATTAACCTGGCCTCGGGCTCACTCCTCTCTAGAAAGTGTATACACGTGTGCCTAAACACATGCGTGGCTTAGAGCTTACACAGACACTTGGCTCCCCCTGTGTTGGAAATAAGTAAGGTATGAAATAAGCTCCCTAAAATGGAAAAAATAGTGAACATTTTACATCACTTAAAGGGGTCATATCATGAGACAACACATTTTCAGTGAACACAATACTTCATCCCAAGCCCAAAAATCTGTAAACTCCTTGATCTGAACTTTCACAACTTTGCAACACTAGACAGATAAACAACCCATGTCAGCCACATTTGTGTCAACAACACTTATTTGGTGTTTAGTAACTTGGCCCGTCCATTCAGAGTGATGAAATAAGGAGACTATTAATGATATGAGTAAAACATTTTGGCACTCATTTCACATGTGAAGAGGGTGTTTACTAAGACGTCTTAAGGAGCACAGCAGCAAATAAACTGCCTGTTTAACTTAAAGGTTCAGTCTATAGTGACTATAGTTCCTTTTCCACATGCAGTCAGGGTACTTTTCCTTTAGACACTTTCTAGATAACAACTCTTAAGAGGAACTGAACATCCAAAGAGACGTTTCCCTTTTGCATTCGCGTACACAAATTAACCGCAGTAGTAACGTTATCTAGTGTCAATCATTTTTCTACAGACGTTGTTTGCACATGCAAATCAATAGCAACAACAACACAGATGGAGGACGCCAGGATCGGAGCTGCACTTTTGTTAGGGCTGTTTTACACAAACTGTGTCTTCAGGTTACAGTCTTTACACTGGCTGCGTGAGCCGTGTCTGCGGTGCTGCGTCCCTGAAGCCGCAGGGAGAGGAGAGATAAGGCGCCCAGACCATTTTAACCATGTAGCACATGCTGAACTAAGCAGAAAACATATTGAAAGTGCACTATAAAACCATATGAACACGATCTTTTACAATAAATGACTCAACATAAAATACTGTTTTGAACAGTAATGCATGCAACACTTTAAGTAAATTAGATTTCATGTAGGTTAAGTTTATAATAGATTTCAATTACCCGGTCTCACTAAACATTTCATTATATACACCTTTATCCTAGGAAATTGTAATATATTAATCTAGAAATCACTTTATTTTCTGTATAGTCACAGTCCAGATGTGATTAAAAACACGTTGAAGTCACGTAGCAGCTCTGCTCACCCCCTTGCACACACATATGTGAAACAGGCGATACTATTTGTAGACTTTTTTTTTGTTTTATGTTATTTATAAAAATAGCAGCTACAAGTTATCTCTTCTGCGTCTCATTGCTTTGTGCATCATGTGTGTTTGACCAATCACAGGTTGCTGCACCTGTAGGAGATAAGAGTCCCTCTAAACAACTATGGGTGCATTCGCACTGGCAATTTTGTTCGAAAAAGAGCACGGTTCAGATGAAAAATTGGTAATGTGAAAGCGGTCATGCGGACCGGGGAGCGCAACGTGGTACCGAACCAGAGATGACCCGTAGGAGGAACTGTAGCATGATTCACGTGAATGTGAAAGCACTTGTTCAGGAAGTAACCTGCGCATGTGTTTTTCATTCCTGAAAGTCCCAAAAAAGTAATGACACCACAATGACATACAAGCACAATCAACACTATAAATACTGTCCGTCTGTCTGTCCAATCAACACCATAAATACTATCTGTCTGTCCAATCAACACCATAAATACTGTCTTGTCTGTCTGTCTGATCAACACTACAAATACTCTGTCTGTCCGTCCGTCCAATCAACACTATAAATACTCTCTGTCTGTCTATCCAATCAACACTATAAATACTGTCTGTCTGTCCAATCAACACTATAAATACTGTCTGTCTGTCTGTCTGTCCAATCAACACTATAAATACTCTCTGTCTGTCTATCCAATCAACACTATAAATACTGTCTGTCTGTCCAATCAACACTATAAATACTGTCTGTCTGTCTGTCTGATCAACACTATAAATACTGTCTGTCTGTCCGTCCAATCAACACTATAAATACTGTCTGTCTATCCAATCAACACTATAAATACTGTCTGTCTGTCTGTCAAATCAACACTATAAATACTGTCTGTCTGTCTATCCAATCAACACTATAAATACTGTCTGTATGTCTGTCTGTCCAATCAACACTATAAATACTGTCTGTCTGTCTGTCTGTCCAATCAACACTATAAATACTGTCTGTCTGTCTGTCCAATCAACACTATAAATACTGTCTGTCTGTCCGTCCAATCAACACTATAAATACTGTCTGTCTGTCTGTCCAATCAACACTATAAATACTGTCTGTCTGTCTGTCTGTCTGTCCAATCAACACTATAAATACTCTCTGTCTGTCTGTCTATCCAATCAACACTATAAATACTGTCTGTCTGTCCAATCAACACTATAAATACTGTCTGTCTGTCTGTCTGATCAACACTATAAATACTGTCTGTCTGTCCAATCAACACCATAAATACTGTCTGTCTGTCTGATCAACACTATAAATACTGTCTGTCTGTCCAATCAACACCATAAATACTGTCTGTCTGATCAACACTATAAATACTGTCTGTCTGTCCAATCAACACTATAAATACTGTCTGTCTGTCTGTCTGTTCAATCAACACCATAAATACTGTCTGTCTTTCTGTCTGTTCAATCAACACCATAAATACTGTCTGTCTGTCCAATCAACACCATAAATACTGTCTGTCTGTCTGTCTATCCAATCAACACTATAAATACGGTCTGTCTGTCTGTCTGTCCGTCCAATCAACAATATAAATACTGTCTGTCTGTCTGTCCATCCAATCAACACTATAAATACTGTCTGTCTGTCTGTCTGTCCAATCAACACTATAAATACTGTCTGTCTGTCCGTCCAATCAACACTATAAATACTGTCTCTGTCTGTCTGTCCGTCCAATCAACACTATAAATACTGTCTGTCTGTCTGTCCGTCCAATCAACACTATAAATACTGTCTGTCTATCCAATCAACACTATAAATACTGTCTGTCTGTCTGTCAAATCAACACTATAAATACTGTCTGTCTGTCTGTCAAATCAACACTATAAATACTGTCTGTATGTCTGTCTGTCCAATCAACACTATAAATACTGTCTGTCTGTCTGTCAAATCAACACTATAAATACTGTCTGTCTGTCCAATCAACACTATAAATACTGTCTGTCTGTCTGTCCAATCAACACTATAAATACTGTCTGTCTGTCTGTCCAATCAACACTATAAATACTGTCTGTCTGTCCGTCCAATCAACACTATAAATACTGTCTGTCCATCTTATAAATACTATATATAAACACTATTATAGGTTATAAATATAGGTTATAATAGGAGATGACAGTGGTGAGAACTTCACCTTGGACACGAGAGTGAGTAAGCGTGCAGTGTAAACAAAGATGCAAATTAATTTCCAGGGCTCCCTTGTAAAAGAGATTTGAATATCTCAATGGGACATCACCTGGTAAAATAAAGGATAAATAAATAAAAAATAATTCCTTGCAATCAGCGGTCTCCTCAAAGAAACTCTGAAACTCTTCAAAATCTGACGGGTTACACCATGAAGCACACATTTACCCAGTTGTCGTTCATAACAGCACCAAAATAACAAAGTATGAGGAGTTGCGTTGTGTTCTCCATGCATGTTTGTAATGACGTAAGATGAACGCAGTGAGTGTGAAATCAGACTAACACTGGGGGGGGCACCGGGAACAATCGCACTCGGAATCGGACTGCAGCAAACGTGCCCAGTGTGAAAGCCCTCTAAGAGTAACTATTCCTGTTCCTCGTGCATAAACAACGAAATGTAGTTCTGAGTGAAAGTGTCTAAAACAGACTTTAGTTCCAGCAATGGGAAAGGGCCTACTCTCTGTTTATATATTGTCAGTTTAGGTATTCATGAAAGCAAAGTCAGCAGGTGCCTTGTCATCCATATCAGTGAGTGAAAAGCATTAAAAAGAAAATTCTTACTGTGTTCTGTTAGCTTCTGGGCCCACATCATAGGAAGACGATAACACATTCTTACACAAAGTACCATGATTTTACAATACAAATACACCATACAGAAGCCCTTGTAATACCATTGCATTTTGGATACCAAAATGATGGTAATTCCATGTCCAAGTGACATTTAATATCAAGTGGTATTTATGGTATGTATTGAAAAACCATAGTTCTGAAATGAGAGTAGATAGTAATACAATGGTCTTTGTATTCCTACAGTACTTTATAGTAAGGATAGTTCTTTAAAAGTAAATATTTTCTCTTAATTTTTGCCGGTGAAACTGAGTGGCTCAAAATTCCACAAAGGAGTTGTTTTTTTTACCTTATGTTATTTCTCCTGAAAGTCAAATGATATTATAGATTACATGTTTTGTGGCTTGACTGGGCCACTCTGCACAGCAAATAGAAAGCTCATTTTCTCACGGGCAGAAGCAGAGCGAAGGACTGTGTTATTAAAGCTAAAAACAAGGTTAAGGACCAAAAAATACAACATGATTTGGCGGCAAAGGTAGTAACAGGGCTGTTAAAGTAAGATGGATTATGACATGTGGAGCCTAAATGTATTAGATGATCAAACAGAAAGACAGGAGTTAAACATCAACGTGAGCCCAGGTAACACACTGCCACCATCTTTGCTGCCCTTAGCCCAAGGACAGAAACGTTGGTGAAATCACAAAGTATTTGAGAAATGTAATGACTAACTACAAATACATTATCGCCTCTGAGCTGTTTGTCTTGCGAGAGCAACAGGCTACAAAAGGGGAAAGAAAGAGAGTCACTCTGTAAATATCAGGCTTGAAGTCTAGGCGTGATATCGCTGCATCTGCACGCTGAGAATCTTGCTTCAACACCTCTCGGCATAATTAAAGTGTGAGATGTGCGAGCGAGCACCCGACGGAGTGTTACCGAGAGTCGCATGTTTGTCGGAGGGCCAGCTTCAGTTACTGGCCCGCAGACTGAAAGAGCAGCGGATTGTCTTCACTTGACTCTCACATGCACTTATGATCTGAATAATGAATCACAAGTAGCATTTGACTCAGGGAGAGTTTGTGTTCATTAGAAAAACACCTGAGCTCAGAGCCTTAGAGATGTTTTAAAATAGCTTCTTAAATTGATACCTTATCTCTGATGAAAATGTTATCACATTTTGAACACATATGTAAAGGACATGCACACAAGCATGGAGGCGATCGGAAATTAAAATTTTTTATAAAAACTTATACCTCTCTATGCCTATGAGCACTGTACAGGGCCAATCACATTTTCAGATTTTTAAGTTGTGAATGAAGGAAAATAAGGAAAATGCAAATAAAAAAAAGGACTGAATTAACAGATGAATAAATTAATTAATTAATTAATATTCTGTTTGTCAGGCATGGCTTTGAAAGTCTTAAGCCTGTTTAGATACACGTTTATCTTCACCAACCAGTATGCCAATCTTGAAATCATGAAACGAGTTGCATTTTTTATGCTCGTTTAATCTGTTAACCAGACTGAGACCACCCACAATTTGGCATTGTCTACAGTGCATCTGTTCCACAGACACTGTCTTGACGACCACTCGTGAAGATCTTCTCACGATATCATTGCTTCTAAAGGCCGATGCTCATCCAAACCAAGACATTTATAGGACTTAAAACAGGTTTATTTGCACAACACCAGTGCGTTCAATTATGTGTAGAGTGGTCAGAGATCACACAGTGATTTTATGTTCAAAAATCCACCCCTTTATAAATGTTTCCCCCCAGTTGCAAGTCTTTAATCATAACCTCATGCTTTAATACTCTTACAAATGACCATGTTTTGTTTAAAGGCTATCAGATGACTCATCTCTTGGTTGAGGTGAGAAAAACTTGTGCTTGATGGACTGATTCTAAGCAGTGAGGAGAGTTTGAGTTGATCAGGTGGTGAACAAGGTTACTTTTCCGCCACAGCTGTTTCTTGAGTTTTCCGCAGCTGAATGAGAGGGTCTCCCACAAGCCTAAGGGGAAAGAACCTCTGTGGCCTTTTTGAGAGTTTCCTGTCATGGGTCAAATGAGTAGAGGCCCATGAGATGCTTTCCATGTCATTTATCTTTCAGCCCTGAGGTAGTACTTCATCTGCCAATGTTGGCCAACGTCCCCACCAAGACCCTGACACATGGGCGGCCCTTCAGGACTTTACTGTGAACTCTGGGATGGAAGTGGTCTTCTGAGATTTCCCCACACATCGAGCCAGCCATACTATTACTCCGTTTTGCCTATTTAGTTCATATGCATCACTTGTTTTGAAAAGTGTCAATGCCATCTTATGGTTCTAAACCTCAAATCCACTAAGAATATGCATCAGTCATATTGGAGAGATCTCCAAGAATTTAAAGGTGAAGTGTGCCTCCAGCAGTACCAAACGAGATTGCAAAAATAATTAGTTATAAAACAGCTTTTTTGGCTTCATTTTTGGCTGTCAAAATGAAGTCTCTGCCAAAACTTGGTTGAACCAATGTTAAGCTGGCTGTAACGCTCAACAAATATTTCATTTTTACACAATTTACACAGACTTTGTCCACACTAATACACTTTTGTATTACAAATAATTGCATTAAAACATTAAACATTTTGCTGCATTTACATTCTCATCTACACTAACACCGCATTTTCTTTAATTGAAAATAGATATTTTCGAAAACACTATTACCGTATTCTTTGAAAAACAATGTTAGAAAACAACTAAGGATCTAGAAAAGATATAGCAAAACATGGGGCGGCTCTAGGAAATGCCCTCATATTTGCACACATCTATGTGCTCCTTGAGTAAAAGTGAATTTCTTGGGTTTTCAGTATAATAGAATTTGCTAGAATGACATTCCATTGTGCACTTTCAAGTAACATGATAACTGTTTGAGGAAGTCTATTTTCCAAAGTTAAGTAAATTAGCTATAAAAACAACAACACATGGAATTATGGGTGGTATTGGAGGTGGGGGGTTAATGAATGAAGAGACTGATCAGTCAGCTCAGAAGCATCTTTAATGAATTCTCAGCGATAATACCAGAGAACCAGACTCATCTTGAGCTCGTTCCACATCGGGTGAGTCCACTTAATCCACATTACTGCTGCATTCATCACACACTAGTGTCATTAGCCCTATTCTCCAGACTGGAGTTCAAATCACTTTAATTTAGCGTGAGAGAAGGTTATTGTAATAGCCCAGGCTTTTATGAGTCCTACTTGGTAAGGCTTAAACTCCTCTCAGACAGAATGACAAGCCTGCTGGAGCTGATGACATTGGATTGTAGGAAAAAATAAAATAAAATAAATGTTATAATGACTTTGGGTAAATTGAGGGAAAGCAGAAAAAAAATAAAAATGGGATTTGTTGGCAACCTTGAGAAACAGATAAGAGTATTACATCCAAATGATTTTCATCCCTGTTGTGGGGTGGGGGTTTCAAGGCTGGTCAAGCTGGTCTTCAAGCCTGGCCAAGTTGGTTTTAAGCTGGCCTCGAAGTCTTGCCAAGCTGGTGGTCTCGAAGCCTGGGCAAGTTTCTTTTCAGCTGGTCTCAAAGCCTTGCCAAGCTTTTGTTCAAGCCTGGTCAAGCTGGTCTTGAGCTGGTCTCCAAGATTGGCCATACTCGTGTTCAACTGAATTAGCCGGCTGGTCTCCCAGACTGACCAATTGGCAAGTTAACAAAACTCCTCTAAAACCAGCAAACCATGTCAGACTGACTACGCTGGGAGGCCAACTAAGAACTGCAAACAAGCTTAGGCTGGTTTAAGCTTTTCAGCAGGGTGATAGTAAAAGAAAATCCTTCTTTCTTCTATACAAAAATTGCCTACAATTCTTGACTAGAGTAATCTTGTTCCTTGAGTTGTGATAACCAGTAAATGAATCATGTGGGAACTTCCAATCATGCATCTACTCTCCCATATCCACCATGGCTATCAGGTGAGACTGCTTGAGAACCCAATCAAACAAACAGCTCTCCAAAAAACACTGAAATTACCTTGGTCTCTCATGTTCTGACATCAAATACCTTGCTTTTTTTAAACCTCACTTGTCTAAAACATTCTGCCGTCAACAGAATAGTGGAGAATGCAGGATCTTGACTTTGTAATAAGAGCTAAGATGTTTGCTGAAACTACTCTTTGTCACCTGATAAGGCAACAGGCATCTGACCTCCATGACCTGTACAGCACTGATGGTGCTGCTGTTGGTAATGAGAGGTCTGTTTGTCTCAGAGGTGGAAGGGGCAGCAGACCGTCTGTGTGAAAGATAAGAATCATAGCTGGGGCCTCTTCCTGGGCCGCCTACAAATGACCGGCCCTGACCCCCTTTCAGGTCTTAAAAATGAGTGATGGAGCGAGTAGCACATACAAATGACCCAAAAAAGAATTAACACACAGAACAGAACTCTCAATATGTGGCATTGTTTGATGCAATGCAGCCTGGTGCTATTAAGGTAATTTTACACATCTTGAATCAATTCTCTGGGTGTATCAGGGTGTAATGAGTTGTATGGCCCAATGGCGAAAGTCTATTATACTATTCAGAGAGAACCAAAAAATTTAAATAAATTAAAAAATGTAAAAATAAATATGTGGCAGAAAGTCATAAATGTTATGCAATTCATTTGATTTAAATATTTTTGTTGTTTACTCTATACACTTCCCGCTATTCTCGCTGCCTAGCAACTTTGTAAAATCACCCTTCATTGACACTATCTGCGATGCTTTCACAGCTCTACATGAGGTGCATTAAAGCCATGATTTGAGTTGTGTTAAAGCACCTATAGGTAATAATCTATGCGGTTTTGTGGAAGCCCTGTTGTAAGTAGTAAGGGCATCCGGCTTTCTGATATTTTACTGTAGACAATACAGACACCTATCTTCAGTTCAAATAAACATCACTACTCATTCAATTGCAGAAGCAGATGAGAGCACACAATTTCTTCTGCAAAGGTTGAATACACAGCTGGTCACCCTTTAACTCAATATTGTACATAGTGAAAGCGGGCAGGCAGGGAAGCTAGGAAAGATAATCCCTTAACTAGGTCGGGAGTGTCACATTTATGAGCCGCAAACACTGCTGGCAGGTGGTTGAATCCTACTGTGTTCGTTTGCCATTGTAATATTTCATGAATGCTTATCTGCTGTGTAAATGGAATCAAAAGATGCTGATATGACTAATCACACATCTTACCTAAATCAACACCTGTTAATCAACATCTGTTGAAAAATGGCAGAATAGAGCATACAAATTACACCCATAGATACACCCAGAGCCTCAAAGTGAGCCCTGTTTTTTTTGTTTGTTAGAGGATAGGTCAAAAAGGCATTTTGACAGAATTTTCATTTTTGGGATAACTATATTCTTCTACTGGCCTAAAATGCCAAAACTCAATGACAATTTTTGATTGCATTTCTAAATGTGGATTTTATATATATATATATATATATATATATATATATATATATATATATATACACACACACAAAGATTTTAGAAAAAAAGTGTCAGATCTGTTGGTCACCAAGTAACTGGCATTCAAAACATTTAAATAACACTGGTTTAACACATGCCATATAGGTAGGTATGTATGTGTATATATATATATATATATATATATATATATATATATATATATATATATATATATATATAAAATAAATACTTTAGATGTTGCACTTCACTAGCACTACTTTCCATTTTTGGCTGCCTTCAAAACAAAATCGCAGACACACTCAATAAAGGCAGTCAATGAAAACAATCCAAGATGGTCAAGGTTGTCTAAAAGGTCTCGGTGCAGATTTCAGGGTCTGCTTGCTTTTGTTGCCACACACTCAGACTCTATAATGGGTTTTGAATTCCTGCCTTAGCTTGTCCAGGAGTTATCAGGGCAGTCTGAGCCAACACACTTTCGAACTCAGGTCAGCAAGAGTGCTACTTTATGTGAGAAGAAATGGTCTGGCTAACCTTGTCAGACTCACAGCCTTGGCCCTGATTGAGCCCCATTGTGAGTAAAAGAGAAAACATTTCTTTTTTTAGACAGCTGTATTAAGAACGGGCAGCTTTAAAAGCAAGTGTGTGGACATGACACTTAAGGCTTTAAAGGAATAGTTCACCAAAAAATGTAAATGATCTCATAATTTACTCACCCTCATGCCATCCCAGATGTGTATGACACTCTTTTTCTGCGGAACACACACATATGTTTTTTTTAGAAGAATATTTCAGCTCTGTAGGTCTATACGACTCAAGTGAATGGGGTCCAACAAATTTCAAGCTCCAAAAAGGTCATAAAAGGAAGCATGAAATAAATCCACAAAACTACATTGGTTTAATCCATGTCTACTTAAGAGATACAATAGATTTGGGGTGGAATATAAATATATATATATATAACTATTTATTTTTCTTTATATCTTGCCATTCCAGTCTCCAGGCACGGTCATGATTTCAAGCACTTGACACATGCACAGGGTGCCAAATGGTGCAAGGAAGTGTAATCAAGCTTGAAATCATGATAGCCAAAGATACTGCACATGTCAAGATTTATGGTGAAAAATGAATTATATATAGATCTGTTCTCACCCAAAATCAATTGGAACGGTTCATAAGGCATGTGTTAAACCAGTGTTATTTAAAGTTTTGAATGCCACTTTTTTCTAAAAATCTTTGTGTTCTGCAAAAGAAAGAAAGCCATGCAAATCTGCCTTTCACAATGGCAATTTAGTCTGAATCAGAGTACGGTTCAAATGTTGCAAGAACAGTATCATCTATGAGTGCTCTCAGATCAGGAGATGTTTTGAGTTCAGTTCACTTTATTTCCACAGAGCAGTTTATTGTGAACACAACTCTGCAGCCTATATATCTGTTATTAAAACATAAAATACAAAAAACACATTCACCTCGAACCGTGATTTATATTTCAGTGATTATTATAATGATTATTTTTGCATTTATAATTGTTTTTATGTCTTCTTTTGTGTAAGCAATTTTCCGGCTGCATTTTTAAAAGGATACTTGCCTGATGGTAAATGGAAAGGTGTGTGTTTGTGTGTGTATATATATATATATATATATCACTATTATTTTAATTGTTTTTTTAATTTCGTTTGGAGTGCAATTTTAATGTAGTTTTTTTTTAAGAAATAAATTTTCAATGTAAAATCACTAAAGCAAGAATATTCACCGATCCCTCAGCCCCGGGGGTTGCTGATATATGAATTAGGGGAAGAAAAAAAAAACCCATTTATTTCACATACATGATCTATTTTCCTGGATAACGAAATACCTGTCTGGCAGAGAATGCACAGATTAAGCAGGTTCTTTGCTAGAGATGTTGACAACTGCTGTAAAACCATATTTCAAAAAGTTGAACAACACACATTTAAACTGCACTTATTTTTTTCCCAGATTCATTAGAAATTTGGTTAAAATAAGATCAAGATGTCTTTCTTTATTATATAGGGTTAACCCTAACCCTGCTTAATGAAATTACCCCATAGTACCACCTTGCATCCAACCAGCTGTAATACTGCTGTTCGTCGGTTTCCAGTAGAGTTTTTTTTTTCTGCGACCAACCAACCAATCAAAACTTGGTCAACCAAGACCCTTCTCATCGACTAACGTTTGGTCAACTATCAGGGGGCAGCCCTAAACACTACCAACTGCCTTGTACAAGGGTCTACACTTGTTCAGGAAATAAAATAACAAGCACATAAAATTTTGCAGAGTTAGACAATGACATCATCAGTTGCACAACACAGAGATGCACTATGAGTTTAAATTTTGACCCCATTTGCTGCTAAACTTTAAAAGCGACAGCTAATGATTACAGGAACACTTGCACATATTAAATGTGCACACATCCTGCTTTCTTGATGCTGCCGTTGTGAGGAGTGTCGATGCCCTGACACAATGTATTTTGGACAATTGTTGACAATAAGAGAGCAAAAATAAATAAATAAATAAGTACAAATCCAACATATAAAAAACGTATATGAGATTTGGGGTGGGCTCTTTTGGGCTAATGAGCAACCACCAGAAAAGCCTGGCAACTGCACAGCAACACAAAATAATACTAAGTGTACATTCAAGAAAAATTAAACTAAAGAAAGGTCTAAGAAGAAATGTGATTTTTTTTTTTTTTCTCTTTTTCTAATTTTAGAAACATGCAGCACAATATATCACTGTTGAGACAAAACATTGACCACCTGCCTAATATGCTATTGGTCGTCGATGTAGTACCAAAACAGTGCCGACCCACTGAGGCATTGACCTCTGAAGGTGTCAGATCCTTCTAGTCCTGTGAGTTGCGAGGTGGAGCCGCTGTGGATCAGACTTGTTGATCTAGCACATCCCACAGATGCTATTCATTATGTTCCTAAAACCATTCCAGAACAATGTGTGCAGTGTGGCAGGGAGCATTACCCTGCTGAAAGAGGCCACTGCCATCAGGGGATGCCATTGCCATGAAAGGGTGTACAACGATGGTCTGCAACGATGTTTAGGTAGGAGGCACGTGTCAAATTGACATCCATATGAATGGCCAGACCCAGGGTTTCCCAGCAGACCATTGCCTAGAGCATCACACTCCCTCCACCGGCTTGTCGTCTTCCCACAGGACATCCTGGTCCCATCACTTTACCCGGTGAATGATGCACACATACACGTCCATCCAGGTGATGTATGAGAAAACAGGATCTTCTTCAACTGCTCCAAGGTCCTGTTCCGACGCTCATGTGCCCAACGATGGACAGGGGTCATTATGGGCACTCTGACCGGTCTACTGCTACCCAGCCTGTTTGTGGTTTGTCCTTCGTCAGACCACTGTCGGTAGGTACTCACCGCTGGTGACCGGTAGCTCCCCACAAAGCCTTGCCATTTCAGAGATGATCTGACCGAGTAGTCTGGGCATAACAATTTGCCCCTTTCATAGCCACTCAGGTCTTTAAAACTGCCCATTTCTCCTGCATTCAACACTTGACTACGAGAACTGATTGTTCGCTTACCATCTAATCTACCCAGACCTTGACATGTGGTCTTGTTAGTAGATGATCAACGTTTTTCGCTTCACCTGTGAGTGGCCATAATACTTTGGCTCATCAGTGTATGTACATGATTGGGGAACCAAGGTCAGAAAATTGAGTGAAAACTGACAAATGAAATATTTAATTAATGTGAAAACTAAACTTCAGGGTGTTTCACAGCTGGAGGAAGGTGAGGAGACAGAGAGACAGTGAGGGAAATGTACTTCATCAGGTCCTGTCAGCAGATGAGACAGTATTCATGTGTCACAGGTTCTGTTGAGGGTTTTAGTGCTCCAATAGGATTTGTCTTGTGGACTATTGACAGGGAGAGAGAGCACAGCTTCTATCCTGACACAGAGATCTGGCAATTTTTGGTATCAAATCACACCTAGCAGGTGAGTGGATGAAGTTAAAGTCTCTACCTCTCTGAGCAAATAATGTGTGTGTGTGCGTGTGTGTGTGTGTGTGTGTGTGTGTGTGTGTGTGTGTGTGTGTGTGTGACAGAGTGAGAGAGAGAGAGAGTGAGAGAAAGAGCGAGAGAGTTCTAAGAAGGTGATAATACATGATAATGACATCAAATGACATGTGCCATGTGTCTGTCAATTCTGAAAGCCTTTCATAAGACTTCCTGAAGTGTACAAGCACTTTGTGCAATCTGGACTATGTGGTGCTTTTAAAACATTGCACTGTTTGTTGGAGCTGCCCGATATAGTACCATTAACTCCCATGAGTTTGGGGCGGGGCTATCTATTTACAAAACAATGGGACATCAGGAGAGTATTCAGGAAAAACATTGAAAATCATTGTTTTTACAGTTCCTTTTGGAACCAGTAGCGCAGAAATTATACACCGCAGCTTAAAAAATAAAACAAATAAAAAACACTAAAAACAAGTGGACAGCATGCATAAATTTAAGTGAAGTGTCTTTAGACTAACAAATATTGTAAGCTACAAAGTGCCTGTAATTTATTCATTTCAATTAGATTTGTAGACTCAATTAGTGGCAATGTCCAATGTGTCCATTGGCGATGTGACAGAGTTGATCTGTGTTAAATTTTATGCAAATTAGAATCAATACGATGTTTCAACTACAAATGGATGTGAAGACAGTTGTGCTCATGTGATACAGATGGATACTGTGACTGAGTAGGAATGCTTGCTAGCAACCAACAGTAGAGAATTGCGTTCAGTTTCGGTGTGAATGTCCCTTAAAAAAAACAGATGAGATAAGGTGGAAGTTTTTCAGTGAGGTCACAAATGTTGACCACACTTAAGAGTTACCTCACTTCTGTTGATCATTTGAGGAATAGGGAACACAAAAGTATGTTTATTCAATGGATCAGATAGAATAATCACTATCTTAGATTATGGGAGAGGGAGGTTAAATGAAAAACAGGCATGGTGCTTCTGTTGATGTGATTAATAAAGATGAACACTTGCTAATACGGGTTAATGTCAAACATGATAATAAAAGCACTAAAAACAATCTATTGTACATTTAATTGATATTACACCTCAGGTCTGTTGAATGCTTGATTCCGATTGGTTGACAGACGTTTTAAGGTGTGCAATTATTTTCCAGTATACGCACATCTATGAAGTAGTTCCAGATCTTGACAGCATAACAGTCCCATATCACTTTGCCAAATTATTTCAGTTATTTCAAAGTGCAGTACATGCTACCACAGCAAAATAACCAAATAAACAAAGACATTGGTTAAAGTAAATTAGTTAAAAATAACAAACATTGTCTTTAATATCCTACATTTATTTCAATTTCAGTTGAAAAGCGCCCACAGGTGATCTATCGTTTTCTGAGTTTCTCTGAGTTTGATCCCTCAAAAACAAACTCACATATAAACTCTCACAAACTTGTAGCTCCAGTAAGTGCTCCAGTAAAGCAGCACAAGCCTCACCAGCCTCTGTTGCTAGTTATAAAGTGATGTTTTCGAACTGGCAACAAAGGCTCAGACTGTATTTAAAGCAAGATACTGATTCCAAGCGGAAGAAAGAAGTTCCACTCACAAGAGCGTTTTAGGGACGAAAACCAGAAAATGTCATGAGATAAAAAACCCTGCTATATTAAGGTGTGGTAACTGTGGTATAAGCAGAATAATTGACTCTGGCCCATTCAATTATTAAAAAAATCTGATTTGCAATGGTCACTCTGCAGAGTGTCGTGACCGCATTGCCACCTTGGGTGTGCATTATCTTTAAATGAACGCCCTGTCGTAAATCATTCCTTACATAATGAGCTGCATAAAAAACAAAGATGCCACTGACCAATCAACTCCCTTTCACATGCATCACTTAACACTCAAGCGTCACTCTGACCACCACATGAAAAGCATTTCGGATAGTGTAATGGAAGGCAATTTAACTATTTATTACTACATGACACTCTAGAATACTCTTCTGATTGGTCAATCACAACATCCAGTTGTTTGATACCATAAATAATTATGTATATGGTAAGTAGCCATGTAATAAGCATGATAATATACATTCATCCGGTTATGATGCAAAAGTAACCCTGACAAATGTGTATGTGTTTAGTGTTGACTGTAGATTATCCCTTACTTAAAGAAAACCTATAATGGATTTTCAAATATTACCTTTCATGTAGTGTTATATAGCTATTTATGAATGTAAAAAAGCCTGCAATGTTTAAAATTCAAAGAGCATGACAAATGGAGTTATTGCTCCATTTGTCTCCCAAAAGAAAGAACCGTCTCTGAACACCTGAAACGAGCCGTTAGTAATTCCAGACATACTTCCTGTACTAACCTACCTAATTTGGTAACAAAAAAAAAAAGACAATTCTGGTCTTCATTGGCTGCTTACAAACAGAATTGACCCGCCCTCAAACGCTACACTAAGCGGTAGACCAATCACAACAGACTGGGACATCTGACCAATCAGAGCAGAGTAGGCTCTCTGAAAGTTTAGAATGAATGCTTAAGAACGAATCATTTAAAATTATGAGCAAATTAAAGTGTTTTTTGACCTTGGAAGCATGTAAATCAATTGTATGGGACCTATGAAACAAAATTAGGCACGTTTACAAACCATAGAATGTGCTCTTTAATTCAAACAGGATATCTAATGTGCATAATGTTTTTTTCTCTAAATGTTATAACATGCCTTCTACACTGTGTTGCACAACTTAATGCATTTAGAAACCCACAGGATCACTCTTTCATTACGTGCCATATAATGATGCATCGAGCAAATTTATTTGTCTGGTAAACCCTGTATACACTTCAAAAGATCAGCAACAAAATAGTCAAAATTTCTGTTAGCTTACATATACAAATATATATGCATATGAACTGACAAAGTCTATGGTAACTCAGACAACCAATCTGTACAATTGTTGTGAGAAGAATAGCATCTCAGAATGCTATTCAGAGATGCGGGTTGGTACAGTTTTGGCGGCACAAAAGGGACCCACACAATATTAGGCAGGTGGTTTTAATGTTGTGGCTGATCGGGGTGTGTGTGTCGGGAATCTGTATGTATATATATATATATATATATATATATATATATATATATATATATATATATATATATATATATATATACATACATACATACATACATATATATATATATATATATATACACACACACAGTGCATCCGGAAAGTATTCACAACGCTTCACTTTTTCCACATTTTGTTATGTTACAGCCTTATTCCAAAATAGATTAAATTCATTATTTTCCTCAAAATTCTACAAACAATACCCCATAATGACAACATGAAAGAAGTTTGTTTGAAATCTTTGCAAATGTATTAAAAAATGTACAGAAGTATTCACAGCCTTTGCCATGACACTCAAAATTGAGCTCAGGTGCATCCAAACAATTACAATTACACTATTCAAAGAGTTTATCAAAAAATCCTCCATGTGCAGTAATGACAGCTTTGCAGATCTTTGGCATTCTAGCTGTCAGTTTGTCCAGATACTCATGTGACATTTCACCCCACACTTCCTGTAGCACTTGCCATATATGCGGTCTTATCAGGCACTTCTCACGCACCTTACAGTCTAGATGATCCCACAAAAGCTCAGTGGGGTTAAGAGCCATAACACTCTTTTCCAATTATCTGTTGTCCAAAGTCTCTTTGCCCATTCTAACCTTTTCTTTTTGTTTTTCGGTTTCAAAAGTGGCTTTTTCTTTGTAATTTTTCCCATAAGGCCTATGACTCTTCTCTTTACTGTTGTACATGAAACTGGTGTTGAGCGGGTAGAATTCAATGAAGCTGTCAGCGGAGGACATGTGAGGTGTCTATTTCTCAAACTAGAGACTCTGATGTACTTATCCTCTTGTTTAGTTGAACATCTGGCTTCCACATCTCTTTCTGTCCTTATTAGAGCCAGTTGTACTTTGTCTTTGAAGACTGTAGTGCACACATTTGTATGAAATCTTTTTCAATTTCAAGCATTGTAAAGTCTTCATTCGTCAAAACAATGATTGACTGATGAGTTTGAAGAGAAAGAGGTTTCGTTTATTTGCTATTTTTGACCTAATATTGATCTTAAGACATGCCAGTTTATTACATACTGTGGCAACTCAAAAACAAACACAAAGACAATGTTAAGCTTCATTCAATGAACCAAATAGCTTTCAGATGTGTTTGATTTAATGGAAAATGATTTTCTAGAACCAAATTAACAATTTAGCATGATTACTCCAGGATAAGGTGTTGGAGTGATAGCTGCTGGAAATGGGGTCTGTCTAGATTTGATAAAAAAATGACTTTTTTTCAAATAGTGATGGTGCTGTTTTTTTTACATCAGTAATGTCCTGACTATACTTTATGATCAGTTGAATGCCACTTTGGTGAATTAAAGACCAATTTCCTTCCGAAACAGCAAAATCTGTCCATTATTCCAAACTTTTGGCCACCAGTGTGTGTGTGTGTGTGTGTGTGTGTGTGTGTGTGTGTGTGTGTATACCAATTCATTGTGAAACATGGCATTTTCCATGTTGAAGTGTCTAAAAGGCAAAATCCAATTTTGGAATGGAATGTTCTATGATTCAAACATTATTATGGTTTCATAATGCTTCTGTTGATGTTGAATGACACACTGAATATATTTTGCCGTGCATTCATCTCCTCTAAAGTATGTGTAAAAACCTCTTATAAACAACCTTGACTCAATTCAGATAAGTGCTTCAAACATTGAAAACAAAATTGACTTCTTATCATGATCACAGGCTCAAGAAATAGACACAGCACCAGATATCAACCTCAGCAACTTTGTAATCTTGTCAACCCGCCTGGCCTAAAGTAATAAAGTAATATTAATAATATGCCTGTGGTGCTCGATATTTTGAAAGCATTTGTAACCATACCGCACAAACATAATTAAATCCATAAATAGGTCAAATCACAGATTATACAGGTACAGGTCCTAATTCTGCGATGGCACAAAGCTTTCCTTACACTCCGCACACAAGAAACACGGGTTATCTATATTGGCACATACTAATAATGTAGCATTTGTGTAATTTTAAACTGGAAAGTCATGCAATCTAATCAAATGTTAAGTATGACTGAGTCACAGTTTTGTGCACAGTATCTCTCCAATCTCACCGTCTAGTTCATACAATGCTGTCGGCTCACATGACAGCTGCCAGGAAAAGCTAACTGACTGCTACTTCTATAAAGCCAGAGACACCAGCCCACGGCAATCATATCAAGACGAACCAGGAACAAGCTACCCAAACATCTACAAAAGCATGTCAGCCACAAAAGCTGATTATATCAGGAAATTCACGGTTAACTCAAACTGAAAGTTCATACAAAATGAAAATACCTCCTTCAGATTTTTTTATGCTAGATAAAATAATCACCATGGGTGACCATACTTCAAAAAGCGTATATAGATTTTCCAGTTACTGCTTAGCTCATGTAACTATATACTGAACAGAGGACCCTGAGCATCTAGTTCAGCTAGCAGGCTACATTCCACCATCAGCACTTCCTCCAGCTGAATGCTAAGTGTAATTGTGTGTAGGGCACGATAAGAACCCTTAATGAGGGTCACTGACTGTCATCTTTCTATCATCACTGGCTGTCATTATTTCTCCTCACAAAACACATATGTATTCTAGTCAAAAAAATATGTTATTTTCTTATTTATTTTAACAGGTATAACATGGACCTTTTCAGATCTTTTTTTGTGCAACATGAGTATAAAAAAGTATGTTTTATACTAAAGCATTAGTAGGTAACCTTTTATGCACTTCCAGACCTTCACCATGCCCAGTCACGACAAGGACGCCACACATTCTAGTCTGTCAGGCCTGCAATACTTGGCACTTTTCCATTGCACGTCACGGTTCGACTCGCCTCAACTCTTTTACTTACTTTTATGAGCTTGCATTTCCACTGCAGTTTAGTGCCAATCAACATGGGTGGGGTTATAGGATGATCGTCATAGTTGCGCCGCCTCTACTGCTGTGACATTATCTTAAACAGGACACAAACTGACCAAAACAATAACACAACCGCTAGCTGTTACCTACTAGCTCATTGTGCTGAATAAATCAGTTGTTGCATGGTGATTTTACACAAGTGTAACAGTTAAATTGGCCTGGTTGTTTTAGAAGCAAGCTACCAGTAGCTGGTCAACTAAATAAAGTGAAGTGCTTTCAAGCAGATTATAGAGTTAACATAACAAAATGCACCATCGTGGCTGAGTCCAAGGCACTCTCCTCCCATTGATTGCCAGTATAGATAGCGTCCATTTGGCCAAACCACTTCCACTTTTCCTTGATGGTTCTGTAGTCACTTTAAATTTTTTTAACTTTTCCCTACACTGTTGGTAGCCGTGTGCGGCCAACAGCTGACACTTCTCCTGAGAGACTTTTTCGTTTCGCTCATCGCTAACGAGTGGACCGTCTGCACCTTGTTTATTGAACAAGGAATGGTTTTGTGCACAGCCATTTCTTTTTTCACAATTGAAAAGTCACGTGAACAAATTATACTGCTATCGCTGTTTCTAACTTTAAAACTAGCGGGTTGCTGTCGCGTGTCAGAAATCCAGTGACGCTGGTAGTGACAATTCTCCCTAAACCAATCAGTGATCAGCAGGATTTTGATGTCACATTTAGTATCGGCTCGGCTCGCTTGGAACCTCGACCGAGGTGGTACTAAAAAAGTATCAGGTACCAGGTACTATCCACACTGGAAAACCCCAAAAAGCGAGCAGAGTCAAATTGAGTCAGGTTGTACCGTGCAGTGGAAAAGCTCCATTACATTCTGGGCTGCAGGTCTGGTAGCTCATCTAGACACTGACAGCACAAGGTGGCAAACTATGGGACATGGTGTCACTGATGTAAAGACAGATGGTCATTTTGTCACAGCATGAAAATAAGCATATTTTGGACTGATCATTGGCCGTATTGTCCATTAGAACTTTCATGGTCACAATCCATTTATCAGACCTAAATAAAGTCCTTTGAGAGGAGCACCTTCCTCTATTTAAAGCACAGAGCCATATATCACAGCACACATCAGCTTGGAAAAACCATATCATCCATCAGACCTCAACACATGTTGAGGGTACGAGTGACTGAGTTTGTGTGTTTGTGTGTGTTCGTAAGTCTGTCAGATGCTGACATACAGGTACAAAGGTGGTATATGTGTACATCATCAGCTATAGGGTGTTTGTCTCTAGCCCTATGCTGAATACACAGTTAGGGTGGGAGGACAAGGGTTAAACTATTCCACCCACATGGCTGCTTTGGACAACATGGGGGGCATCTGGATCAAGGTAAGGGTAAGAGCATGCCACAACATGCATTTAAAAACATATATCAGCCCCATTGATTGTATCTCCAACAAATGCACTTGTCTTGAGCACAATAATTGCAAAAACTTAATGAAGAGCTTATTCCATCTTATCACACTCATAAAAACTGGCATTTGCAAAATGTCAGGACTTAATCCATACTATTGAGTGTAGTGTTTACTTCTTCCACAGGGTAAAACAAAGTTCCCCAACACATCCATTAAATAAATTTAGAGAAACGTCTGACAGTCAATCACGGTGTTTGCTCTAATAATAATAATAATAATAATAATAATAATAATAATAATAAAAAAGATTTATCTGTGCTAATCAATACAAACAAAACTGTAAGAACGAAATCATGACATAGTCCGAGGTGAAAGGCAGTCAATAATCTTGGCTGTAAAAGTAATGTGGTATTCTTTAAAAGGTGACCGTGTGATTTGCAGGTATTCTGTTTGTTTGTTTAATTTTATAGCAGATACTCACTTCTGTTTCAAGAAGTCAACGACTTGTTTGAAGTCAGCACAGCAATACTCTCTCTTCATGTCCATTAGGACACTGTCAGATGCTGACTGGACAGGCACATGGAGGAAGGCATAGACTCGTGGGTGGTTAAGTATTTTAGCCATTTCCTGTAAGAGAGAGAAAGGGATGTGAGATATACCACAACTATGATGCAATGGAAGACAGATAGAGCGAGATGGGAGCACTTTGATTTGAAGAACATTACACAGGCTAAATTTACAAATAAAAAAACTATGCACATATCCAAAATTTTGACACTTCTGATTGTGTTGCACCAGTTAATTGAAAGGAAAAGTTCACCCAAAAATTGTCAGTATTTACCCTTTCATTACAAACACTTGCTTTTATTTTTACAGTGGAAAATAAAGGGAAATTGTTTTAAAAAATCTTTACATAGCTTGTTTACAATCAACATCCCTGTTAAGACTGATAACATTTTTCTGATAACAATTAGAATAATTAATCTAAATGAATCACAGTTCATCACATATCAATATTTGTGAGAAAAGCGCAGAGGTAAAGATAATTCAAAATAATATCATGTCTCTAGTTTGAGAAATAGATGCTTCACATGTCCTCAGCTGACAGCTTCATTGAATTCTACACGCTCAACACCAGTTTCATGTAAAGAGAAGACTCACAGGCCTTATGGAAAAATTGCAAAGAAAAATTCACTTTTGAAACAGAAAAACAAAAAGAAAAGGTTAGAATGGGCAAAGAGACATCAGCCGACAGATAATTGGAAAATAGTGTTATGGATCTTAACCCCACTGAGCTTTTGTGGGATCAGCTAGACTGTGAGGTGTGCGAGAAGTGCCCGACAAGTCAGACACATCTGTGGCAAGTGCTACAGGAAGTGTGGGGTGAAATGTGACCTGAGTATCTGGACAAACTGACAGCTAGAATGCCAAAGATCTGCAATCTGCCATTATTGCACGTGGAGGATTCTTTTGTTGAAAACTCTTTAGTTTAAGAAATTCTGAATTTTTTTTTATTTATTTTTATTTTTATTGTAATAGTAATTTTTCATGTTACTAATGTCCTGACTATACACTGTGATCAGTTGAATGCCACTTTGGTGAATAAAAGTACCAATTTCTTTCCATAAGAACAAAATATGTTCATTATTCCAAACTTTTGGCCACCAGTGTATATACATTAAGTTTATTTCTATTTCTTCTGCTCCAAACTTACTTTAGACTTCTCTGTCCGCTCGTATGAATGTAACACATCATAAGAAACTGCTTCACCGCTGTTCAAAGGCACTTTGGATGACATCATTTATATGTATAAATGTTTTCCATCTGAAAGGACTAAATATTAGATGAAACGAATTACAATAAACTGCAAAGTAACCAATGGTCAAGCATGGTGTTGGTAGTGTGATGGTGTAGGGATGCTTTGCTGCTTCGGGATCAGGGAAACTTGCAATAACTGAGGGAAGTATGAATTCTGCTCTGTACCAGAAAATCCTAAAGGAGAATGTCTGGTCATCAGTCTATGAGTTGAAGTTCAATCGCAACTGGATTATGCAGCAAGACAATGATCCAAAGCATAGGAGTAAGTCAATCTCTAAATGGCTCAAAAGAAGCAACATTAAAGTTTTAGAGTGGCCTAGTTAAAGTCCTGACTTGAAATGCTGTGGAAGACCTTAAACAGGCAGTTCATGCTCGAAAACCTCCATGTGGCTGAACTAAAGCAGTTCTGCAAAGAACTGCAAAACTCAACCACAGCATTGTGAAAGACTTATCTCCAGTTATCAGAAGCATTTGGTTGCAGTTGTTGCTGCTAAAGGTGGCACAACCAATCAGATTTATGGGGGCAGTTTTCACATGGGTGATTTGTTTTTTGTCTTTTTTTGCTTCAATAATTTTTATATATTTGTATATATTTGTATATATATATATATGTATGCACCAAGGTCTGATCTCTGCAAGCTTATGGTGAAGAAAAAGGAATTCGATGGCAGCGTAAATGTCCAGTTTACCCATAAACACAGAACCAAAGTAATCCACCCTCACTGAGGGAGTATGTGTGTTTGCTTGTGCAATGTACAAATCAGCAGGGATCTGGTGTGTATTTCTAGCATCAGTGGTTTAGAGTATCATAATACTCTCTCGATAGTCCACAGCTGCTGAGTATTAAGTTAGACAGCTAACACTGAGCTGCAGTCAAGAGGCATGAAGAGACAAACATGCTTTATAACATGCTATTTTATGTTTACAACACCATATGTGAGTGTTCAGAGAAATATCCACAAAGCAGAAACCACATCAAATAAAACAATAAATAATAGTAAATCAAAGTTCTTGCATTTTTTGGGGAGCCTGTGAAGAATGTCAAGTCTTCCTTTCATAAACCCTTCCATATGATAATCTTAACAGCTCAGCGGGAACAACTGAACTTTTACTTCATTCATCTTGTCCAAGGTGTCCGCTTGTAACAGGGCACATTTGACCCAAAAGAGAAAGTATGCAGCACCTGGAAAGACAATTGCGGGACAAACTCAGAGGGATGCTCAAAATGGATCCACTCTGGCAGTAAAGGTCAGAGGAGCACATCAAAAACAGCAAGACATTTGTTACAGTGACAGTAGAAGGCTAACCTTCCTCTTTGTTTCTAGCTAACAGAGACATCAGGAGAAGACAGCCCATAAAAAGAAAAATAAGTGGGAAGCAAAGCTAAACTCTCCAAACACTAGTCCAACACAGCAGAGGCCTGTACCATGAAGATTGCTGAACGAACTCAGGGTTTAAGGTTGACATATTCAAACCAATCCAATCTGGCTTAATTGGTACCACGATGCAGATTATCAACTCTCTCTGTCAACTCAGGCTTTGATTCTGACTTTAAGATTATATATCTATATATAAAAACAGCTGGCATATCAATGTGTAAGTGAATTCATATACGTAGGCCAACAACAAGAACACATAGGCTTATTCATTTGAAAAGTGTAAATCTATTTAAAGTATAAAAGATTTTATATTTATTTGAATGAAAACTTTATATATAATTTTAAACTATTACAAATAAATATAGATTAATATATCAAAAAAGTGTTTTAGATATTTTTCAATATATATGGGATAATAGGAAAACTTACAAAGTCTTAAAATTCTTAAGTTGTCAAAAAGGCTAGGAGGACTAGAATTCCCAAATGTAATAAATTATTATAAAGCTGCCCAAATTCAACCTTTATTGATTTGGATGAACGAAGAATCTAAAATGAAATGGAGGAAGATGGAAATGTATCAAATGGAGGAAAATACAAGTATATCTTCATTCTTACCCAAACAAAGTAATACATTTAAACGAATAGAGAATGTTTGTATTAATAGCAAGTCAAGTGGTTTTTATTGTCGTTCAACCATATACAGTTAAGTACAGTACACAGCGAAACGATAGCACTTTTAGAGTTTGGGTAGAAAAAATAAAAATAGCCAAATTAAAAAAATATTGTTCATTTACAAGAAATCGCTAAAGATCCTGATTTTATGTCAAATAGATTAGATAATACATTTAAGTTTTGGGCAGATAGAGGTCTGATAATATAGCACTAACTTTGTACTGATAAAGGAATGGATTGTTTTACTAACCTATAAAAAAGTCTGAGCTTCCAAATTCACAATTTTGTAATTATTAACAGAAGTTAAAGAAATACAAAAAGGAAATGCATCCATAAATAAATGATATAACTGACACATACAATAAAACTAACCCATTAAAAATTTTAGAAATTAAAGAGTGCACTTGAAGTAGATGTACAGGACACTCCGAATAAATTATATGTAGGTGGGAGGATGAATTAAAAGGAAAATATTCCATACTACTCAATCCAGTGTTTGGAGGTAATATGCTTGGAAGACACAAATGAGATATTTTTTATAACACCTGTTATTCAAAGTAAATACAAAAGCTGGTAAAAGGTGTTTGTTGGAGAAATTTTGGCGAAAATAAGCCTCATTAATCATACTAAGAAATACATTAGAAATATATCCAGAAAAACTTATTTTGGGTAAACTGTCATTGTCCTTAAGAAATAAAACTGAACAAAATATATTTAGGGTAATCAGAATAGCAGCTTTGAAAAGTGAGTGAAAGAAATGATTTTGGAAATATACCAAATGGAGAAAATAACATTTAAAATGAAAAGTCTGGAATGTGAACAAAGACGGGATTTAGTTAAAAAATATAATGCATTCATTTAGATAGATTGTTTCCTTCAGATTCTTGATTTTTGAACAAAATTAGTTAAAATATGAGGTATGATGTCCTGTCTAATTTAATATTTAAAAAAAGGTGACTTTTACTTTCCACTTTATTTGAAATAAAATATAGCATGTAAAGGAATAAATTACACACGTTATTTATCAAATATGTTGTGAATGGTTGTTTGATATGGTTATTATATGGTTGTTTGATATGGTTACATATTTCTCTCTTTCTTGATGTACAATTTGTACATTGTCTTTAGTAAGAAAAAAAAATACAAAGAGTAAAAAAAGGCTGCTATTGATTCATTAAAAAAGTGAGCACTTGGAATACTGTATGCAAAACATTGGTATGAAATAACAAGATTTGTTCTTTTTATAAAAGACATATTTTGTGTACTGCTTATATTGCTAAACTTATTATAACATCAAGTAAAATACTGCTCATCTCGAGTCCATGAAAGAAAGAAGGGGTTTGGGTGGCATTCACCCATTTCCATAGCAATCTTGAGCTTTATATATATATATATATATATATATATATATATATATATATATATATATATATATATATATATATATATATATATATTTTTTTTTTTTTTAATTATTATTTTATTTTTTTGCAAGTATCATATTAATCTCTTTATTACTGGCTTAACTGGTTTTATAGATTGCCTAATATAGTATATTTATACATTTTTTGCTCTGGCTAAAGAGGGTAAATGAAAAGAAATCACATTTTGAAATAAAATATAACACTATCTGCAGAAAATCTACATTTACATTCTAAAATAAATAATTTATCATGATGAGTCAATTTTGTGGATTTCTCAGATTTTATTTGTAAAGTGTGCTTTAAGAGAATCAGGGAAGTGACTTGATTGCTTCAGAGATGTCATTTTACTCACAGCTGATTGGTTCACATCTGTTAGCGATCTGTAATCCAGAATGAAACCTGTTATGGAGCAATTTAGCCATGTAGCGTAAATTACATGTAAAATTAACCCCGCTAAAACCAGACCAACTTTCATGCTACATAAAACCTGGGATTGAAGCAAATTAATCTAAAACTTACCTGGCTAGCCACCGAAACCGGCTTCATGGTACAGGCCTCAGGTCAGATAACATTAACAATAAACAATAGAAACCTCAACGCAGACAACCAAAGGAGAACCCGAGTATGACGGCTAAAATGCAGTCTGAATATTTTTAGTTGGCAACCCATTTTTATGGTTATCACTAACAACTGAATAACCTTTCAAAAGCAACTGGCTGTACACCAAATCATATATGTACATTCAAGCAAAAAGACAAAGCGCTGAATATATATGCAACTAAGATAAATATGGATACACAGACAGAGTACCAAAGCGGAGCTGAATTTATTTCCTGATGTTAACAGATTCAGCTCAGAGAAATCAAGCTGTTAGGACATTGCTAGACAAAGTAATCACCATTTAAAAACATCATAATCCCAAATTGGGAAGGCATGCCATTTATTTTTATTTTTAAGATAAATTATTGATTGCGGATATCATCACAATTAAATCCATTGTGTTAGTGAAACCCACCACATGCTCACTCCCTCCTCAGCCCAACTCATCTGGCTCTCTTGTGCCTCTCTGCATGGGGTTCTACATCAGAGATTCAAAATTAAAATAATTAATTAGTTTAAAGAATAGTGACTGATTAGCAGTGGAGATAAATTGGGGCCACTTGCACTGGGATATGCACAATATCTCACTGAATTAGCACGACACACTGCAAAGACTTGTGGGTCGCATCAAAACACGGTATGGCCATTGTGAGAAAGGCTCATGTGAGAATTGGAATGGTTTAGTCTACGATAAAACACATCAGTCTAGAGGTCTGCAAAATTACTACTAAAAAAAATATCATGGTTATGTGGAAAAAAAGAAGATAATTTATAGTTAATGGAAAATGAAGGGGGGAAACAACAGATGAGGAAGAGGAAAATAAAGCAGAAGGGAAATAAGAAGAGGGAGATGAAAAGATGAAGAAACAAGGAAAGGGAAGACAAGGGGAAAACTAAAAGGAAAGAAGAAAATGGATGAAGGGAAGGGCAGAGTAAAAGAAGAGGACAGGAAAATGATGACGGTAAGGACAGGGGAAGAGAAGGAGAGACATGAAAGGAGGAAATGGAAAGGATGAGGGAAAGAAAGGGAAAGAGTAAGAATAAGAAAGAGAAGGTGATGGAAAGGGGGAGAGAAATGGGAAAGGAAAGGAAGAGAAGAGAAACAATGAAGAGAAGGAAAATGAAGAGAAAGGGAAAACAGAAAGGAAAGAGGAAAATAAAGACTTGATGGAAATTAATGGGAAGGAAAAGAGACGAGATGGGAGTGGAAGGGGAATGGGCAGAGGGAAGGAAAGAAACACAGGACAGGAAAAGAAAGGGTATATTGAACAGGGAGATTAAAGAGGAAGAGGGGGAAAAACTGAAACAAATGTGAGATGATGTTGTAGCAAAATAAGAAATCAACTAAACAAATAGAAAAGTGGCTTTAACCTCAGATTCTTTGCTAGCTCAAAACAAAGTGAAATATGTGTGAACGGTGTACTCCAAATCAAATAAACAGCTATAATCATTAATGGCCTTATTGGTAAAGCATAAGAGAAAATCCAGCTGGTCCCAACAGGAAGTGCTCAGGTTTTCACTCTTAAATCAGAGGTAAATCAGAGGTAGAGCCTCTGGGTCCCCTGTAGGAGGTACGTTTAAAAAAATTGAGAGTAAATGCGATTAATACTAAACCTTTGTTAATAAATAAATGAATAATCAAATTTATAAAATCGTTATACAAAACTTGTCTGTTTCTTCAGATCTAGCTCAAATATACCATTAAATATACCATTAAATATGTAAAACTGTGACCTACAACATGCAGGCTTACAGCAAGATCGTGAGATCTCGGAGCACAGTACTACATAAGACAATAATATTACCCTGCAATTCACAAACCACATAAAATAAATGAATAAATAAATAAAGCAACCACCCCTTCTAAGTCCACCACTCATTCTTAAATACATGCATATCATTATATCGGCAATCTTATTGGAATGCACTCAAAAAACATTTGCTTTAATTCATCATCTTAAATGTGGAAGATACAATTATGCAGATTGGAATATTTAAGTGTTTAATATTTAATATGAAGATATTAGAAAAGAGATGTAAACAGATTTAATTTCAGACCAAATATAGAAATTGCTCTGCATCTGATCAGACTGTGATAGCTGAATAAATGATGAACAGTTAATTAAAAACTTCTAATTATTCATCATATTTCTCTGGCTTTCTGGAAGACCTGCACCTTGTAGCCCAAAGCAATATAATTTAATATGCCTGTTATTTACTCAAGGAAAAATATTAATTTATGTGGCCATGCTAATATGCACTGGGACCTCATTAGAGACAGACAATAAGGGGCTTCCCATGATTCCAATCAACCAATCCTGTGCACATGTACGTGCTAAAGAGGAGTGGCACTGGCAGATGGCATTCGAGCTAAGTGACAGCCGAATGGGGCAAGGAGAGAAAGATTTATACAGAGGCGGCCCACCATTTTTCACTATTTCTCTCTCAAGCCTTTGAGACTTATTTCTCAGCCACCCGTAACACGCCACGAAAATCTGCTAATGACTGTACATTCCCATATAGTGGCTAGAGCTAATCCCGAAGGCCAGGACATAACACTTTACTAAAAGACATTATATTAGCCCTATATCTTAAGAAGACCAATGAATACAGCTAGGCTGCCTCTCAGAAACTATTCTTCTTAATACAACATTGATTTTATTGCTGTAGAGTATGTGAAAGTAACAACGCAAAGGGGACAGCTAGCTTTGAAATAACGTGTTATGTTACTTGGTCCGATCAAATCTGCTACCAAAGCACTTGTTGAAGAGCTTTTACTTGTGTGTCAAACAGCAGGACCATTTTACAAAGCATCTTAATCTGGAAGCTGATTTTTTTCCATGTCTGTCCATAGTGATTTTAAAAGAATGTTCCATGAGGCAAACCTTAGTGTAAAACAGCAAATTCACATTCTTCTTTGGGAATGTGAGCCCAGATGGATCAGAGCTGATGAAATGAATCTGCCAACGGTGTGGCAGCACACATCCAAGAGGTCAGCCAGACTCTGCCTTACCCAGACTGGCTCTGACGTAACACTGACATCCTGCTGTGGTTCAGAGGGATCAGTCTGTGCAGGAAAGATGGGGAAAAGGAGCTGTTCTTTCATCTTCCTCTGATCAAATAGAATCAAAGCAATCAGTACGGTGAATCACACAGAGCCAATTGGTCTGATAGTTAACAGACTCACCAGGTAAGTCTGATGTTTTAAAACATGAAATTATTCAAAGAGGCCATACTGTATGTATACACGTTCTGAAACAAGATATGACAATTTAGGATACTATCACCAAGATGGATGATGCTAGGATGCTAATTGTGAGCTTATTTCTTTACCATAACTAGGGATGTGCAAAACTACCAATGTTCATAATCGCCTATTCTGTCGGTAGTTTGAATGATTAGTGGACTAGTCTGTGTTAAGGATAAAAATGTATAATTAGGCTCCATTATGTTTACATGACCCTGACCAGAGGCATTTAGAAAGATATATGGATGCAAATACAGCACTTAAACATGGTGACTAATGGATATTCAACAAATAAATAGGCTAAATATCTATAACATCTTATTGTACAAAACTATCATACGCTGTAGCTTCAATGCACCCATTTGCAAAGCAGATTTGTAGCCTAGACCAGACCTTATGAGACCATGACCAATATCAGACCCTTTAAGACCCAGGTACGGACCAAACTTGCACAGAGAACCCCCCAGTGTAATAAAATAATGGTTTTACTCAACACTCAGGATCGCCTGTGGTCTTCACAATGAGCGAACTTAAAATGTTCAGTAAAGTTGCAAGTAAAGATTCAAATGAGAAAAATTAAAATGATTTAATTCAATCACAATTGAACTAGCTTAAAATTATTTTGGACTGAGAATGAAGTTTCGATTTCTGAATATTCTATATTATAGTTTAATGTACAATGCACTCATTGAACTTTGTATCAAAGGATCAAGGACAATTTTCTTATTTTATTATAGGCTTCGTGACTGTGATCTCTTTCAAGACCATAGGCCAAGACCAAGAACCAGACCAATCCACAGAGTAACGGGGCCAAGAATCAGACATTCAGTAATGAGACCCAGATTCACACTGAGGCCATACTTATGTGACTCCAACTCAAACCTGTTACAAATCAAACAGGTTTATTTTGTATTTATATATCTCTTGTTTGATCACATATTGTTCTGAGACTGGTATATGATATTAATAAGGTATGTGCAAAACTACCATTTAATGTATTAAATAATTAAATAATAATATATAATTAGGCTCCTATGTTTACATGTCCCCGACAAGACTATTTTTGGCCTTTGCTGTAACAACAGCACATAAACATACTAAAACTTGAGCCTTGCAGTGACCAAACTTCTTGCAGAGGGTTTTACTGTGCTGACTGTCATTTGCTATTAAGCACAGCAAGTTATCATCATGCAAAACTCTCTCTAAGGAGCTGTGTCTTTCTATTTATTTTTGAATTGAGTCTCCCATTAAAACCACCACCACCACCACCAAAGAATTAATGCTAGAAGTTGACCCCACTAATCGACTTGTCAGTTGTTAGATGACTAGTCGACCACCCAAGCATATCCTTAATATCAATAAAAAGCACATATGTGCAAGCACTTCCCTAAAAGCTTGTTCATAATACATTTTATATAGCATTTAACCAAAAATTATAATTTTATATATATATATACACAAATTCAATCAATATAATGACTGAGCCTTGCTGGTCTCAGGGTTAGTCTTCCAGGATGACTTATGCTCATTCTTCAATGTTCAGTTCAGGACCTTTGGCCTGCTGGGAGGATTAATAAGAAACAGATTGCACTAAAAAGGATTATGTCTCCTATATCTCACCATTCAGGAATTGGAGGATGATATCACACATGCACACTGGTCATTGCTTCAGGGTTCATTTCCTATCAGATTAAAGACGAGCTGTTGAATAGATAACTCACTTTCAAAAATCTACTCTCACTTTGCATTGCGGAAGATAATTAATCCATTAAAATGTCATTCATTCAGTGAAAAAAAAAAATAATGTCCTGGAGGTACTACAGAACTCTATTTGGCACACGCAGCAGAAAGCAGTCAACGATAGACTGCTGCCGGTAAATTCCCGGTTCCCATTTACAAGGGTAAAATCTTTTCTATAAATGACAACCTCCATCTATCTCAACAGTGCGGATGGAATTTTTCAAGCACTTAAAGGTGCACTCAGTATTTTTTTCCTCATTAAAATAAATAAATAAATAAATGTTTTGTATATGCATGTAGAACATCATGACATTCACATAAAATGAAGACTCTATTCATATTAGTAACCTTATAAAAGCAGCTTTATTCTACATGGAGAGTGTCCCCTTGTGGGGACTGCCATGTAAGGACCGCCTCAGGACCAATGACATGTCAGTAACCATCCTGTTATTGGACACTTTTACTTGATTCGTTGAATCATGGCTGACCTTGAACAGTGGAGAGTTCAAGTGTTGCCTACAATGACATCAGCAACTCAAAACTATTCTTTGAATAATGCTGCATCCATGCCCCTAGATGTCTTTTTAAGTCCAAGATGACGTGAACGAAAACTTACTGCACCTCTAAGAAAAAAACAATAGTATATTTAGCAGAGCTGTCAGAATCAACACGTTAACACATACAAATACATTTAAAATTTTAACGTGTAAATTCTTCTTAATGAAGATTACCATTATTACAACAACGCGCAACTGGCCACAACATGCTAGTTGACCGTTACACTCTCTTCTATGACAGAGCCACAGAGGTTATTTCAGTAAATAAAAGAATCTCTTACAGCACTTCCCTGTCAGTGATGAAAAAATTGAGAAAAGAGCTCTTAGATGTTCAGAACAAGCCCAGAATGGAACTTGTGGTAGAAATCAAGTATTTTTTCAGCATGCTTTTTGTCAGCAAGTGCTTTATATAGTGAGTTCAAAGTAGTGCTTGACACTGGCATTGGTGCAAATCATGAACGCAGCTTCACAATTGCTGTAGGAAAGTGGATAGCCACAGCCTACCGGCATATAAATATTGTGGAAGATGAGAGTTTAAGAGATTTAATGTGCACTGCAATGGACATGCAACAAATGGGGGTACTAGTTATTTCAATTAATCAAACTCCATCTTAGACTTTGGGAAACATTTAATGCAACTTGAATTGGTGCTAATTAATGCATTTCTATATTTATACTGTGAAAGGCTTTGTTTGGGAAAAGATAACAATGCATTATATTGTTGCATATTGTTTTGTTTTTTTTCTAAGATGAAAATAAATGTATTTTGACAAGAAAATAAGTAAATATATAATGTCAGATTTCAGCACTTTCAAAATCTGCAATTTATCACAATTAACTTTAAAACAAATTATGTGATTAATCGTGAAAAATAATAATAATCATCAACTAACAGCACTAGTTTTTAGATCATAACTTTTGACAATTCTGATAAATGTGTCCAAACTTTAGCCTGGTAGCGCATACATAATAATTAGCGACGCGCAATATATCAGTAAGCACATCGGTACAATTATCGGTTTTTGGTCTGATATTACTGATACTGACTTTAAAAGTCAGAATACTATTAAAATGTAACTTATTTATTTGATTAATACATGACACTGGTCATATTATGAACAATACATCCATGCATACTTTAAAATGTATATATATATATATATATATGAACCTCGTAATCTTTAAACTTGTTTTAATTATAACCTGCACTTCTGGTGAAATGACTGACTCCACTCTGTTGACGGATGCAAGTGGTAGTCAGATTTAACCCCGCCCCATCAAGAGTATAAACAATCAAAGCAGCTTATGCAGAGATGAAAATTTTTATTTTCATCTGTTTACCTCTAAAACTATCGTTCCTTAACACAAACTTCCTTGGTTACGGGCCAGCTGGCTTGAATGTATTTTTCGAATGAGGAATAACGGCAAATTTGCGGATGTGTTCAAGACATTTCACGCCTGAATTGCTGAGGTGATCACAACTGAATACAATGCTTCGGATGCTTCTGGTGGTAGAGGGGTAACAGGAGAAAGGTAGATCTAATTTCAACAATAAAAGACTCAAAACATGTGACTGTTCCCGTAACAAGCTGTGAAAGCTGACAAGTCGAAGACTCAGAGAAGATGAGACCCCACAGGTTTATAGAGGAGAGGTCTGACAGGTGCTATGTGAAAGTGAAACCCAATTAATAGAGAAAGCTCTCACATTGTTACACACACACACACACACACACACACAGACATACACACATGCACACACAGAAAGAGTTCACAAGTGATTAAGGGTGTATCTTGGGAAAGGTGTCATTTTACCATAAAAGCTTCTCTTTTCACACCTGTAGAACAACCGATTCTCCCAATAGAGGAAGTCAAACTGAACAGCTGGCATAATGATTACAAGATGGATGAAAGGAAACAAAAGTCAGTGGGTTACATTAACTAGAGGAGAAATTATGTAGAAAACATACACCTCTTACATTTATTTACTTATAATTGCATTTCTTTTTTTATTTAAGATAAAATAAGGACCATATCAAACGAAATGCCCAACAAAATTACAGTTGGAAAGTCTTATATGGAGAAGGTTTGGCCATGAACACGTGTTCCATCTTATAGAATATTCCAAAATCATAAACATTAGAACAAGTGTACAAAATGTTTTATCTGCATCAGCACCTGTTGCAAATACCTTTTCTGTACACATACGTAAAACCCTGTACGTAGTTGCATATTATGGCAGAATTTGTCTCAGATAACCCCACCCCTAAACAGAACACCAACTAATTGATCACAAATGATCTGCTCTTGGTCTCTTTAAGCTGCACTAAGTCCCTGCATTTTTAATGTTTTAGTCTAAGGTCTAACTTATACACAATCATTAGTGAATGAGACCCAATGTGTGTAAAGCAAGCTGGCCACAAGCTGCTTAAGAATTACTCTACATCCAAGAACCCATTAGCTTCAACTCATTAAGGTTTTCCAGTATTAGGGGAAAACTATAATTTTGTTCCACTGCATTCATTAGACTCACTGTGCTCTTCCATTTGCCAGGTGTTTCAATGGATCTAAAGTCAGACAAACAGCTTTAACCTGCAAGTCCCTAACTCACAAACAGACTGAACAGATTTTCATTGCATAAATCCTGTCTACTGTCCTTACAATGATAAATGAAGCCCCTAATGGACAAAGAGTCTCGGGAGATTCATTAAAATGAAAATGGTCTGTGTTTGGGATGAAATTAGCGACCGCTCCAAATACAAATTGCAGCAGACTCCCCAGTGTCTGTGCTATAATTGACTGAACTCTGAATGTTCACACATCTCTTTCTAGATTAAAGGCCAGAAAAAAAGAGGATAGTGCACATTGGATGAGAGTTAGAGAGAGTGTTTTGTCGCCATTGGCTAGTACATTTTTGTTTTTACATGCCCGACTTTTCACAGCAAGCAAGGGTAAAGCAAATGAAAAAGATATTAAGCAATCTGGGAAGGAAGCATCTTCACATATACTGTATATAGCACTCACATATATGACTTCACACACTATAGTATGTGAGAGTTTATAGTTCAGTTCATATTTCATAATTTTAATAGCATTTTAGCTTTTTAAAAATATACAAATTTCACATATGATCAATTTATATAATGTTATAATATTGCATTTACTGTATAAACTATATGTTGAAATTCCATTCACAATTTGGAATCTATTAAATAAAATGTAATTCTACCATATAAGTGGTGCTGTATCAAAAGTATTTCTATATTTACACATGTATTACACTTACCAGATTACTTCATTTTGTTACATGTTAGTTTATATGGATATTTTGTCAAATGTATAATAATTTACATTGTATTTACATTGATATGTATAACAAGAACTAAAATTGTACTGTCTCTCTAAGGTCTAGTCCACACTAAAACATTTGTTTGAAAACGCATCTTTTTCTCTCTGTTTTGGCCTTCTATCCACACTGAGACTGTGATTTTGTCCACGAAAACAGCTTTTTGAAACGCACTCCAAAGTGGATAAATTTGAAAATGGCGTTTTCGCGTTGTAGCGTGGACTGTGAAAATGGATGCTTTGGAAAACGATGACGCATTTTTTGTCATGTGATCTTTCCAACCAAAACAATCATGATGGCGGCCTGTGTTATAGCGGTGCTGTTGTGCCTGATACTCACTTTGATAGCGTTGTTAAATAATTAATGTCACTTTGTACAACCTTCACATTGCATTCCTTCAAAGGCGAAGGGAAGTTTACTCGGAATTGGTTTCCGGCGACGGAACGCGAGGACAATTGCGTATCAGACAATACATGCAATGGGGATTTTCCATATGTGCAGTGACACGATTTAAGCGTTTTCATACGTTTCAGTGTGGACTAGCAAACTTTTGGAAAACGCTTGAAAACGTTTAGTGTGGACGGAGATGTAGACAGCCTAAGAGTAATGGCAATACAGCAAGCAAATGTTTACGGTTTAATGAGCGGAGTGCACATTAACAAGAAAGAAGTTGCATGGTGGTTTCTCCCTCATCTATGCAATGTATGATCATAATTAACGTTTTTCTATTGTTAATATTTTTAATTTTTTTATCACCTACTAACTGTTAATAACAGAGATTATATTACAAGAGACATTATGAAATGGAAAATGGAGTGTGTGGATCTCAACACTGGGCACACATTACAAACTTCAATCAAAGCAAACTTTACTCGCATAATGTGAAATGGCTAACAAGTAGAAATATTTATTGTAAAAGTTCTCAAATTCAACTCTAAAAGCTAGAGTACTGCAACCTTCCAACAGACATACTACACTTGTATGAAGTCATGCTGTAAAATAGAGCATTTTCTAAAAACGGTTTGTGAAAATGTTTAACCAAAATCAGTTCTGGATATATTCCAGGTTATAGAACTCTTCTCCATCATTTTATGAATAACTGCTGATATGATCGGTTGAAATTTTACACAAACATCTCTTCAATAAAATTTATTTAACCGCCTGCTTTCATTTGGCATAAGTGCGATCTAAATTATTTCAGGAAATTTTTGTGAATGAAGTGCAATCTATAATAAGCATGATTTACATATAAAGTTTGTATTTTTTGTAAATTACATGTTTGCATACAAAGGAACGGCAATGACTTAATTTAAATACTTATGACGCAGCAGAATTTCAATGCTGACAAACCAGATAAGAGGGTGGTAAGTGAATAAGACGCATGTTTTTGCTCTAAAATACCATGCACAAAAGTGGCACAACAGTTTAGTGAATGTGTCTCTGACTATTTTAAAGTCAGCTGTTAATAACAGACATTTTTTTAGTCGAATAGCGCAAAATTTGGTCGCATATGCAAGTGATTTACTAGCAATGTTGAGGGATGTTTGTTAAATTCAGTGATTGTATCTTTCTTAGTGTAGTCTGCACTTTTATTCTATTTCATTTGCAAGCTTCCATTGTCATTGTTTAGTGGTGTTGGAACAAACTCAAAAGGTGAGGCCAGTTCTAAAGTGGATAACTAATTAACCAAAAAAAAAAAAAAAAAAGGATCAGAACCCTTCCTTTTGGGGCCTGGGTAGCACAGCGAGTATTGACGCTGACATCTACCCCTGGAGTCGTGATTTCGAATCCAGGGTGTGCTGAGTGACTCCAGCCATGTCTCCTAAGCAACCAAATTGGCCCGGTTGCTAGGGAGGGAAGAATCACATGGGGAAACCTCCTTTTGGTGTCATGCACAACGAGCCACGTGATAAGATGCCCAGATTGACGTCTCAGAAGCAGAGGCAACTGAGACTTGTCCTCCACCACCCAGACTGAGGTGAGTAACAGCACCACCTGATAAATTAAGAAGTAAAAGACATGCTTGATTGATTAATCCATGCACCTAACCCAAAATTAACAAAAATGACTAGAAATGCTTGGACAAAAAAGGAAAGAAAAAAAAAACTGTATTAGGCACAAAAACATTGGACACACTCCTAGAAATCCTAAGCATGCAATCTGTTAAGTAATGAACAATAATTTCCTATGTGCCTGATCTTGGGGTATTTCTCTAGGTATGGAGTCTTGGCCATTCAGATAAATTCACAGTTAAATTCAGTCTGATAAACTAAGCGGGTGTGTGACAGGACCCCAATTTAAATGCAGAGCAGCTCAGCATTCCATAGTTCTGGCTCCAGGTTAGACTTTTTACCTTAATGTGCTACTGATTACACAAATCTGACTTTGATGTCATCTTATTTCATAAAGGAACAACTTGGTTGGCTGAAAGTTTAGGTTTCCCAAAGCTGAAGTGTATCGCCTTCATTATACAGTCATGGAATATGACCTGCTGGTTAACCTGCCACGGAGTGTGGAACACCATACATGAATACTATAAAGAGCTGTGGGGCTGCTGAAATACAAAGACAGGGCTCTCAAATTATATATTTTAAAACTAGACACAAGCTCTTGCCACACAAAAGTACAGAGCTCAAACTCCATCTATATACTTGAGCACCATCCAAGCCATGACCTCCAGGCCAATAGCATCCATTTGACATGCTGGAACATTATGCGCTCACATGCTGCAAGTAAGTGTTCACTCTGTTCAAAAAATTTGTTTGAGCGCATTAGCCTTCACATTTTTTTTTCCTTTGAAGAGTCGATTAATTGTTGGCCAGCATCCATGTAATTGGTCCTCGCTTCAATTCAAGAGGTCACAGGGAATTCACCTCATTACGGCAAGCCTTTCTAAGAGCAAAACAAGAGCGCTTAACTGCCATCTAAGTGTACACTTTGATGTAGTGCCCTTTTCACTGGTCTCATCTCAGGTGAAGCACCCTCAGCTGACAGGCTACACTGCGGGCGGATGCTGATTAGAGAACGGAGGTGCCCACTGGCTGACAAGGAGGTCAGGGCTCAGCCTCTATGATGGTAAGCTAATGAAATGTTGCACTGTTAGCATATGCTCAGGTGCTATGATCCGGGTGCAGCTTTTCATAATGAAAATCATCATGGTAACTGAAGCTTTGATATCGATGTTTAAGATGAAAGCGCGGTCAACTAAAGACTGGTCAAATAATGACCGGATGACCTAGTATTTAAACTTAAACATAACATTTCTACAGTTCAACAGACCAGTGCGGAGGAAATGACTTTGAAATGTAGCAAGATAGTCAAAATTAAGGTAGTTAAATGCAGTTGAGCAACTCTTTTGGAATTGGGGCAATATATTTTAAATATATCAGATAGTATATTTCTGTGTTTTTTTCCAAACTTTTATGCCAAAAGTACCCCCACAGCAATATCAGCAAGGCTCAAGTTCTCAATCACCGAATCAATGATGGAGTACCTGAATCATTGGACGTTTACCAATGACTAAATTTCATGTAACATTATTATAATTATTGTTATGTCTCTGATGTACAAAATGAAAAGATGAAGCAGGCAGTTAAGACCCTTAATCCATCATCAACAACAAAAACAAGCCATATTAGCCGTGAAATACACAGTTAGATCACACAAATGCTGTTAATCATACAGAGGACCTTCTACTTTGGTATACACCAATCCGCCACCACATTAAATCTACCTGCCAAATATTGTGAAGGTCTAGTTACTCCCCAACAATGCACTGTGCTTATATTCGAGCAACACAGAGATATGACGAAAATTATCCAAACACACTTTGATGCAGTACATGAGAAACATTTTAGCAACACACATAAATTGAAGGAGGGACCCAGCCATATATTGGGGCCAGACCTTTATAGAGAATTGTGGCTGGGCTCTTTTTGATGCAACTAACCATTAAGCAACCCCCAGAACACCCTAGAAACTGTATAGAGATACATTGAAAACTACTCCGAACATCTTAGTAAATAAAAAGCAGCACCCTGGTATCCACCCTTAATACCCTGGCTTTAGACAACAATCTAGCTTTGTAAGATACATGGAAGGCTCTCTCTCTCACACACACACACACACACACACACACACACGCACATGCACGCAGAGCACTGTAATCAGTACCACTCCTGTTTGACAGGTGCTTTTGTCATTTCAAAACGTTGAGGCAGAGTGTCTATAAATCACACATGTTCTTATAAGCACCTCTAATGCTGCTAAAAGAGTCCTCAGAAAGACTGTAAGACAGCTCTCACAGATGCAACTTTAACCTCCCAAATGACAGAGTAATTTGCCACCCCTGCAAAACCTCTCCAGCACCAAAAAAACATTTAAGAGGCTGTTCATGGGGAGGTAGAAAGCAAGATGGGTAAGATATACATTGGGGTTCAAAAGTCTGAATACACTTATTAATATGCTTCTATTTATGTTCTTCACTGCAAGCAAGGCAATCTTCTGATTGTATATATATATATATATACACACAAACATTGGCCACTTTATTGGGTACACCTGTACATCTACTTATTCATGCGATTATCTTAGCCAATCGTGTTGCAGCACTGTAATGTAAAAGAAACATGCAGATATGGGTCAGAAGCTTCAGTTAATGTTCACTTCAACCATCAGAATGGGGAAAAAATGTGAACTCAGTGATTTAGATCATTACATGATTGTTGGTGCCAGATAGTTTGAGTATTTCTGTAACTTCTGATCTCTTGGGATTTTCACGCACAAATCTCTAGAGTATATAGAGAATGGTTATAAAATGAATAAAAAAACAAAAAGCTACCAGTGAGTGGCAGTTCTGTGGACAAAAATGCCTTGTTGATGGGAGAGATCAACAGAGAATGGCCAGACTGGTTCGAGCTGACAGAAAGGCTATGGTAACTCAGATAACCACTCTGTACAATTTTATTGAGCAGAACAGCATCTCAGAATGCACAACATGTCGAACCATGAGGCAGAACAGACACAGGACTGCTGCTTGCTGAATGTTTTTTGTTTTACGTACATGTAACAATAAACCCACGAGGAATGTGTTAAAATACAAAAATGACTGTAAAAGTTACTTAAAGTAGTGTTAACAAACCCTACACCATTGTCGAATGTACCACTAAGACTGTGACATATTTAGAAAATGGAAGAAAGGAGAGACGGTTGGAAGAGCAAGTGAGGCTTTGAGAAGAAGTGTCGTTTCACCCCCATCTGTCTGTACGTGAGGGGAGAGTGAATGCTCATCTCCTGAGACTCTGCTTGGCATTTTCATCACCAATGAAAACCATTATGCCTCATTCTTACAGAGTAGCTGACACAATATATGGAGCCCTGAGTGCAAGACTATTCTTACCTCCCATTAAAGACCAGCACACTCAGTTGTGAAAGACTGTTTTACAATCTTACTTGTTCATGTACCGGAAATCAATAGAGACTGCAAATCTTCAGGAAAAGAAAAATGAGAAGTGACCTAGTAAACATGTTCTCCTGCTTTCCAGAAGACAAATAGATGCATCAAAGAAACGACAGGCAATTAAAAATACTTGCTGAGTGTGTGGAAATAAAATAAAGACAAATAGTCAGATAATGAAAATCAAATTAGCACATAAAAAAAGAAATAACTGTCCCCCAGCAAGTATACAAGCGTGGCTACATTTCTAATTAGCATTTAATTGTTATATCCTTTCATTTAGGAGGAAAGAAAAAAAAATCATCACTTTTTAATTTGAATGTAACAGAGCATAAACGTTACCTATACATATGGGGGGAGGGGGGGTTACAACCTCAATTAACCCTCTGCAAATTAAAACTGCTTCTCCCAGCACTTCTCATGGCCATCTGAGGGATTACGGGTGTCCTCGGCATCTGGGCCCCAAAGGGGGAATACTGCATTCTGGGTATTGTTTTTAAATGATGGGAATGAGGTTGTGGTGTTAAGTTGGGAGGATTGGACATAAGGGATTGTACTTTTAATCTACTTTGCCAGAAAACCACTGTAAGGGCATAACTGACACGGAAGGCCTATTCACAGAAGTCCAATGTGACATGCAAACACTTCAGTTGTTTTGTTTTCAAACAAACAAATAATTCCACCCTAAACACACACAACTGGTTTGATTTGAGTGCCACAGAGCCACATTTTTCAGGAACTCAACATACAATGTCTTATTCACTGCTGTCTCTGTATATGGAACTGGGATATGCACAATTTAACATCCAAATTGCATACTTCCTTATTAATGAACTGGCCTGCAACTGAAAATTAAATAAATAAATACATGCATACATACATAAATCGGAATTCACTTACTGCAAGGTATTAATGGTGATGGGCAAGATGGGAGGCATGTATTTTTTCTTTAAATTTCACTATTGGTCTTATGATCAACACTTACCTCCAGATGTTCCAGGATATATGGGGGGTTGGTCATGCCCAGACGGAGCATTGCTCCCTCTGGTATCTCCTTCACCAGTTCCCAGAGCAGAGTTGGCAGGTCAGTACCAATATCTCTGCCGTATGCCCCTGTGTCTTCACTGGTCAGCCAGATCTCACAAACACCCTCTACAAGACAAGAGGAAGTAGTGTTTATTGCATTTTCCAAAGTGAAACATATTTTAGGAATTGCAGAGCATGCGAAGGCAAATACTTGGTGTTGGTTTCCTAGGCACAAACTGAACATGATGTTCGTTCCAAATCCTAGTTAGATGCCTACCTAGGCTGTATTTTGAGGCCTAACAGGGGTGCTAAAAATGTGAAAAGATGGCAGACAGGCCATCAAATAGGCCATCAAATAAGCGGCGGGCCTCAAATATTAAAAACTACAGTCTTGACCAACGCAAAATAGGTATCGTTTTAAAGATTAGCAGCTCTGCTTTCCAATACATGTAGAGATTATGACCAAAACTGAACAAGTGCTTTGAAATATGCAGACAAATCAGAAGCGTAAAATAATAAATAAATAAAATAATTTATGTATAAATGAGTTATAATAACTTTTGTGAATGAATGTAATATAATTACAATATTAAAACTAAAGCAAAGTTCAAATCTAATTAAATTTCACTATATTACCCTATATGTATATTTGCTATGCATTTTAATGTTTATTAGAGTATTGTCTTGTTAGCTTTATAATATTTAGGTACATTCTCAGACAAGAGGTTTGTACAGAGAATTACAACTGTCAAGTGTCATTTAGTGCATAAATTGAAATGGTGTCCAAGGTCTTGCTCCAGTAAGAACAGCTCTGACTAGAGCTTTTGATAAAAGCAGCCCATATATTCCAACCTCCATGTATTATTTAATGCTCTCCAAAGTGTGAATGGCCACCAGTGAACGGAGAAAGCTCTCCCATTGGATGATAAATGTTCCGAGCTTTCTTAGACTGCAAGAGACTTAACAAAGGCGACTTTGACCAGGCATTATCACCCGGGTGGAAAGCTGGCAACGTTTGACCCATCAATTAATGTCCACGAATCAAACCCGACAAGCTCAGTTGGATACTGCTTAACACACGGAGCTGTCATTAGGGACACAAAAGCCGTTATGACACTGGTGTGAGTGAATGAGAGTGTATTTGTGCATTTATAACTGAAATGAAGTCAGAGTTAAGTCCAGATCTATTGAGATCAAGACCATTAGCTACATAGCTGATGGGTGGCCTTCTGCTTGCATTATTAATCTACTGCTAGCGAATGGGTAGTGAAGGTTAGTCAGCAGATCATTATAATGCCATTGTATTTCCCAGTCATTATTTTTTTTTAAATAAGATTGCTAATGGACGATTCAGCAGCTCTAATAAGTTGTAGGGGTCAGTAAATCTACAGTCTGGATTATAAAGACATTTTTATTTATGTGTGTCATATGGTGAATGGTAAAATTGTTGTAGGGTTAAAATTGAATCTGAAAGACTGTGGTGGGCAGAGCAAGTGTTATATCTTAGATGTCAGATTACATCATTTACTGTGTTGGGTAGCAACTTGATGTCCAATGTAAAATCTGGATCCTGAAAGTAAAACCAGTTGAGAACCACTGCTGTAGTGTTGAGTGCTGTTATATGTGTATGTTCTATTAAATACAGTAGGTTTTTATTATCTATTAGTATTTAAGTTGAAAAAAATAAAAATATGAAGTAATTTATCTCATTATCTCATATTACTGAATTACAAATGGTGCAATGAAATTTCATTCTGCTTAATATTTTATTTTAAAACAATGGAACTCAAAATCAATTATTGTTAGGTGACATTGGTTTTATGATGGGAAATGATGAGGACCAGAGAGCATTCCACAGAAGTTAGAGATAAAGTAATAAAGATGCATAGATTAGGGAAAGGGTGCAAAATAATATCCAAATGTTTGGATATCCCAATGAGCACAGTTGGATCAACAATCAGGAAGTGGAAGCTGCACCACAACACCCAGGCAATGTCAAGAAAAGGCCGTCCCTCAAAACTCAGTGTTCTAACAAAAGGAGACTTGTGAAAGAAGCCACAGAGAAGCCAACAATCACTTTGAAGGAGCTACAGAGTTCAGTGGCTGGGAGTGGAGTAATGGTGCACCAGTCAACCAAATCAAGAGCAACGCATAACACTGGCCTGTATGGGAGGGTGGCAAGAAAGAAGCGGTTACTCAAAAAGTACCTTCTGAGAGCACATCTGGAGTTTGCCAGAAAGCATGTGAGTGACCCAGCTGCGATGTGGGAGAAGGTTTTGTGATCAGATGAGACCGTGATCAGAGTACGTGAGTGGAGTGGAGCGGCAACAATTTCCCCTCCGCACTCAAAGCATTCTTTAATCACTCCGCTCCAGCTCCACTCCGGGTTGTCCATTTCCCACCCTTCACTCGCTCCACGCTCCTGGATTAGAGAAACCCCGCTCTGTGTTCGCTCAATGGCAAAATTAGCGCCTAACTACCTCTCCACTGTAAAGTTATTACAGTATGCTTTTTAATATCACAACCTTCCATGCAGGAGATGTATTAAATAAAAAATAAATACACTATACTAGGAGAAAAGCTACAATGTGCTTTATTAGAACACTAACATTAGCCCAAGTCTAAATTAAATTATTTTTATAGCTAACTTTTTAAACGTATCGGCAGCATTCTCTGGGTTTGATCAATTAAATCATTTGCTAGATGCAACAAAAAAAAATTTAAATTATATATATATATATATATATATATATATATATATATATATATATATTAATTACCAAATGAAAAAAAAAAAAAATAAATAATTGAAAAGTTCAGTTGGTGTTCTATTTAATGCGGGACATAATAGCCTACAGTTAAGATTGAGATGCATTCGATTAGAATTATCATATTAAGATATAATATGCATTACTGACCTTTAGATTTTCTCTCCACGGATTCTCTCTAAACGGATTATCATCATGTTTTTTGATCACTCGTGTTCTCCTTCACCATCCCATCGTTAATTTTCACTATATAACAGTTGTCATAAGAATAAGATGAGACACAAGCATGTACCACAGGCGTAACTCAATAAAAGGGAGCGTGAGAGCAGAAAGTGAAAGAAAACTTCACGCTGGAGGTCAAATATCACCAAGTGCTGCTATATTTTTTTGTATTTTTTTTTTTTAATCAAATTCTGGTTATATCAGAAATTCCATCTTTCCTTCATGCCAATAGTGTTTGACACTGCTTAACATGTGGTGAATTATTGCATTAAGGGCCGTTTACAGGTGTTTTGCCCATGAAGGAGCATTAGTGGAGCGCTCCAGGAGCAAGAGAAAACAATGATGCTCCGATGGTTTAAAAACCCGCTCCTCGCTCCAGACAAAATCACACCGCTCCACTCCCAATCAACTACATACTCTGACCAGGATAGAGCTTTTTGGAAAAAACTCAAAGCGCTATGTGTAGTGCAAATCTAGCACTTCCTATGCCTCAAGACACACCATACCTACAGTGAAGTATGGTGGTGGCAGCATCATGCTGTGGGGATGCTTCTCATCAGCAGGGACTGGACATCTTGTTAAAATTGAAGGAAGAATGGATGGAGCAAAATATAGGTAAATACTGCAAGAGAACCTTCTTCATTTCGCTAAAAAACTGAATCTTCGGAGGAAATTCATCTTTCAGCATGACAATGATCCCAAGCACAAGGCCAAAGCAACATTCGAGTGGCTCAAGAACAAAAACATAAATGTCCTAAAGTGGCCTTGTCAAAGTCCTGATCTCAATCCTATTGAGAATCTGTGGCATATTTGTCACCCAACCAACCTGGAGCAAATCTGCAGAGAAGAATGGGCCAAAATCACTTTGTCACTGTGTGAAAAGCTGGTACATATGTACCCAAAAATACTACATACATATACATACAGACCAAATTATAAGGATTCTACATATTCATGCAGTAGACAGCAAGTCTTCTGTATGGTGGTAGATAAATTAATTTTCAATTGTGAGGGGTTGAGCTGATTCACAGGAAGCAAGGTGAAACATTGCCAAACCTGCAGTGCACATTAAGCTCAGGTGAGGTGATAATGAGGGAGCTGTGTGCTGTCCACCCTCAAAGGGTATGGTGTAGCATTAATATATCTAAAGACACACTCTTTACATCACTCACTGTGGAAGTGATGGTGTGGTCGAGTGCCCGTCTGCGAGAGAGAAAGCGTTAAGGACATACACCTGAGATGAATTGTGACTAATTACCATTTCTGTGTTCACAGTGAGAGTTGGGGGAGATAAAAGATGGCACAGTCCAGAGAGAGAGGACGAAGCAGAGTCTGTGGGAAAGTGACTACTGAAAAGCATATATTTGTGTATTTATTTAATTATGCTAAAAAGCAAAGTTTGTGTACACTGAAAAGTGTTGCGATTAAGTGACTTACTTTGGATTGTTCACCCAGCTTCTGCTTCCTCCTTTGATCCAAATATGAACATTTGCCTCAGTGGTGCCAAAACCTGGGACAAGGAGTAGGAGTACACTGCAATGTAGTCACCTTTCACACTGGAAGAAGTGTTCCGATCCCTCGCCAGTATCCACCAGGCGCAACATCAGGCCCTCATGGATCTGAGGACAGAGCAGCAACAGCGCTTCAAGGCACTCTTTCGAAGCCAAGGGGAGGACCAACGGGCATTGTGGAGCTTGGTGCCTCAGGAGGGGGCACACACCGCGACCCTGGCAGCAGTGAACCCCCATGTGTTTCTTGCAAAGACGCAAGGCTCAAGATGATCTAGAGGCCTTTCTGGAGCTCTTTGAGCACATGGCCCAAGCTCTGGAGTGACTGTGGGCACAATGGACAGTCCAGTTCCGCTGCTGCCCAGGGAGGCCCAACTTGCAGCCCAACAGCTCTGGTCAACAACCTCCTGAGGTACACCGAGGTGAAGAAAGTCATCCTGCAGCAGGTTGGCCGCAATCCAGGGGAGCATGTCACCAATCTCGTGGTGCTGGAGCAATTAATCTCTCGACTACTGAAAGGATCAGTGGAGTGGGTCCAGTGCCACAGTTGGCGGAGGACCATTTAGCGGAGTACACAGGGGCCAGCGCGCTCCGCTCTCTCTCTCTCTCTGTGGTCCCACTCTTTCCCATCCCCAGTCCCTTCCCCTCCTACCTTCTGACCCACACATTCCCCCAGAAATGGTGGAACAATCCCCCGAGACTGTTGCCCCAGCCTCGGGGGTGTATTAATCCTCAAGTTTCTCTCTCCCCGGGCTCTGATATTCTTCCTCTCAGGTGTATGTCCTAACCAATTTCTCTCTCCCCAGATGGGCACTCAACCACGCCCTCACCTCCACACTGATACATACACAGATTCGATAACACTCAACATTACATCAATGGAACACCTTTTATTTTTGTTCAGTTACAGTCTTGTACAATTAACTGGACTATTTCTACTGGGATTAAACATCCCATCCAAAATGAATCCCAATGAATAAGACTACTGAATCAAACAACAACAAAACAGATGATGACAAAGTTTGATAAATAAGCAAAAAGATATGAAAGGTTGTGCTATATTATTTATGAAAACAGTCATGGCTAAAGGTCATTGTTATGCACAGCATTAAAGGTGACATTAAAGGTATTATTTTAATCAGTGCTTAGATACTTTCTCTAATCCCATTTTAATGTGCACATACAACTTTATAAGTAAGCCATTCATAGTTAGATTTCCTCTCAAAATGTAAATATTGTGGCACTGTCAGAACTTTGCTCTGTCTGTTTGAGCATCCAGACAGCAACCACTAGACAACTAAAGTTTCCAGGACTATCTGTTTATCTGACCGATGAAAGACAATACAGTGCTTGTAAACCAATCTCAGAACTGACACAAAGCAAATTTACATGCATACCAATATGCTTGTAACTATATAAAAAAAACAATATAAATTGAATAAATAAAATAAATTTTAAAGGTGTTTATATGCAACATGAAAAACAGGTTATAGGCACAAATCTATGCGTCCATCGCTTAAACAAAACAATTAATGGCGTGTAAGCTGTTTACAAGACCTTCCATTTTGTTGGAATATTAAGCATAATGGTTGTAAGAACGAATATGCAAACACACTCATTTATGCAATTATGTCTGGTGTCACAAGAGACTCTTAAATTCCACACTTCACCTTTAAGCAAATTCAGAAGCACTAGCTACTATATACTTGCAGAGAGCAATATTTTAATACTTTTTTTCCATGGGTGCTCCCCTATACAAGCAAGGGTCATTATGTTGGTTCCAATAAATGTGACATATTTCTTGCCACAAAAAATACCATACACATAAACCACGGTCATTGGCGACAGCTTCAGTCGGACTGGGCTACAGCACTATGGGACATGTAATCATGTAACCCACAAAACAGAGTCAATTAACCCGGGAGACGCAGCAGGGCAGCTGTCATTTAGCGTACGGGACAAACAGGACGTGGCCACATTGCCCTGTGCGTTTCCATTACCTGAACCCTCGTTAAATATTCCCCAGCTGGTGGCCTATGTCATGAATTGATGTCATCCATGTATGGGGCTGTTCCTTTTTCCAGCAAAAGAGAAACAGTGGAGGGAGAGTAAAAACCAGGCGAGGGATGGAAATAGGGGCGGTGTGGAAAAGTGTCCCTTTTCTGGGGTGGGAGCTGTGGACACAAGCAGCGTGAATGTGTCAGGACATCACTGGATCTAGAGTTCAGCTGCAATGGCACAGGCTACAATCCTGTCTTTCCTGCAAATAAATGCATTACTCCTATGATTTTCCCATACAAGCCCAGCTCTGCAGGAAACCCAGGGTCAGAGAGTTTGCGTATGACAGACAGTATCACAATCTGACCAAAACAGGGCTGCAAGCCACCATGGTGTCCTTAAGGTTGTTAAAAAAATACATGTTTCATGAAAAAAAGCCATGTAAAATTAGGCTGGTTTCAGGTTAACCTAAATCTGATCAAATGCATTCCTTAGAGGGCATTCAAATTGGATATCTTCTTGTGTTCAACAGGACGTAGCACACCAGAGTGGAAATGAAACGCAAGGGTCTCATGAAACAACTAGTCGGTGGGTTGCGTCCCAATCCCAGCCATGGAGAGCCCTGAAAAAACATAATCAGGATTTGGAAACATCACACTGACCGACTAAATCAGCCTTGAAAAATAAGGCTGGTTTTGGGTTCACATGATCCAACAAATTTCTGAGGGGTTGTTCACATAAGGCAAAATTCTTGTGTTCAAAATTACTTGTTAACCTCACTACTCGACTGTTGTTGCACAACTAGTTGACAATCATAAACCAAATCTAGTCCTTGTAGCCTAGAGCTCAATAGGACTGCATAACAGTGCTCCAACCCCTGCTGCTCTCCATCTCGCTGTCTCTCAGCCTAGTGCGTGTCATCTAAACCCAGTTGCGTAAGGCACACTGCAGCATCCCGATTCTCTCCCATATGCCATGAGTGCTGAGAGGAAGCTGCTTTTGAAGCACACGCTTTGAAGAACATGTCAGAGCCAATCAGTTTAACTTGATGGGAAATTGATTAAACTGCACTGTGGAGGGTGGAATAGTGTTAAAACTATACATTTAACGCTTAAAACCGATGTTTCAAGAAGCAAGTGAAAATAAAGCTAAATTGTTAATTGGCTTTTAAAACACTCATCTCAAGCTGAACTGTGCTTGGTCTTTCAGGCACCGACGTATGAATAATTAATATCATAGAATGCTTTTAAAAGCATGTTGTGCAAACACAGTAAAGTGCCTCCTCTGGTTTAGAAAGCAAGGCCGCAGTGGAGCTTCAGTCTAACGTCTGAGAGAGAGGGTGTGATCCCTATAGTCCTGACACATCTTATTCTCACCATGACAACTGAGTGTTCTGCAGGTGTTTTCAGCTCTTGCTCTCTAGCTTTTAGGGACATACATATCATCCTCCATCTCACCAATTAAGGGCTGTTGACGGTGGAAGTTTTGTGACATATGCAGCGAACATACACCGATTAGACAACATTAAAACAACCAACCTAACCATTGTGTAGAACCTCCTCGTGCCGCCAAAACAGCGCCAACCAGCATCTCAGAATAACATTCTAAAACAATCATAGATGCAATTATCTAATCAGCCACTCATGTGGTAGCAGTGCAGTGCAAAAAATCATGCTCATATAGGTCAGGAGCTTCAGTTAACGTTCATATAAACCAAAAGTGATTTGGACTGCGGCAAGATTGTTGGTGCCAGGTGGGTTGGTTTGAGTTTTTCTGTAACTGCTGATCTCCAGAAATTTTTACACGCAAGAATTTACTCAGAATGGTGCCAAAAAAAAAAAAAAAAAAAAAAATATCCAGTGAGCGGAAGTTCTGTGGACGGAAATCCCTTGTTGATGAGAGAGGTCAACCGAGAATGGCAAAGTCTACGGTAACTCAGATAACCGCTCTGTATAAATGTTGTGAGAAACATAGCATTACCAGAATGGTATTGATTGTGTTTTGGTGGCATGAGTGGGACCTACACAATTTTAGGCAGGTGGTTTTAGTGTTGTGGCTGATCGGTGTGTGCATGTATTTGTGTATATGTATATATACATATACACACACAGCTTTCTCTAGAAACTCATCAGTCAATTATTTCTTTGAGGAATGAAGGATATATAGCGTTTGAAATTGCCAAAAAAAGATTTAATACAAAGGTGTACACTACAGTCTTCAAAGACAAAGGAATAACTAAATAAACTGGTCAATATTGGTCAATAATACTGATAATATCAGTAAAGTTGTTCAATAATCGATTTGGCCACTAAATATTGTGCATTTCAACTTCCTACTTGGAGAAAACAGGAAAGTAGGGGTGAAATGAGAAATGGAACATGATTCAAGTCGAACTTGAACCTGCGGTTGAATTTGCACTATTGCTGCACCACGGCTACCAGTGTTCAGAATGCTGCTCCACCACCACATTCAGACAGGTTTAAATAGCCCAGACTCTTTAGCATAGCTTACTGTTGACCCTCTCCACCACCATCTGTGCACAGAGCTATTCACCCATCAAACCACTCCTCCAGCTTTTATTAGCATGCTACAGTATTAGGGTGGGGTGGAGGGGAAAAGGTTGTGTGTCTTGTCTGCATATTTACAGCAATTATCAGTCATGCCCCATCCAATGTTCCAGGATTCCCTCTCTCTCGCTTTAGCTGTTTTTCATAATCCTCCCTAGTGTTATTTTGCTCAATCTGCATGATAAACATTCCCTAACCGTGGGCGATAGTCCTACTGCCTCTATATATCTTTATTCACGCTCAGATTAGCTTAGGCTCTAGGCATTTTCCCCTCCCGACTGTCTTCCCCTTTTCACCACATTGGAGAGCTATAATCCAAATTACAGTGTTCACTTAAGTACACACAGGGATATCTCATCCAACAGTGAAAAAAATACAATATTTCCTCATACTGACGTGTTTTCTTCTGTGAAACCCCTCCCCCCATAAAAGTGACCCATACAATGCAGTACAAATGGCAACCCCCCCCCCCAAAATATAGAATCATAACAGCCTTTGAACGTCCTAAGGGCACCTTTTAGTTTACCACCTCTTCGTTCCATAAATGTGCAAAACAATAGTTATTTTAGGCTGTAAATTTATGTACAGTGTGACAAGCAATACTAACGGTTCAAAAGCCACAATTTCCTGTTCAATCACAAGCTTAGGCATCTCAAAACAGAGAGTACATAGAATTACCGGTGTGTGAACTCGAAGGGCTTTGATGTTTCAATGCTAAAACACTCTGTGTAGTGGTACGGCGTGTCACACAAAAGCTTTCTTCTTATCAAGCGGAGACTGCAATTATCAGAACTGATGTGCTGTATGTGATGCCATAGGGGTAGATAAGCTGTCAGTGTTTATAAAAGACATGTTGAGACAAAGGGGCAAACAGACAACTATAAGAATACATTTACTTTGCACAGTTTTGAATATTAACTGCTGACGAAGGTCTACTATTTAAGAACAGTTTTACAGATAACATTGTAAAACATGCATTTTTTTCCACCATCAGCACATTATTGTGGTGAAAATTAAATAGTATCCAAGCAGCAATTTGTGTGATGATTCTTATGAGCTTTATATGAGAGATAGAAAGTGGGTGTGAGTCCTTCAGTGTGTCTGTGGCCTGCAGCTCTCGGGTTCGATTAATGATGTCCTATATCAGAGAGACGGAGAGGAGAGTTGGGCTGAATTGGTGGCCAGTGTTTCTGTCACAAGAGGACAGAAAAAAAAAGAGAAGACAAGGAAATTATTTGGTGAGACAACAATGAAATACAAGATGACACTTTTAGAGCTGGCAGACAGACAAACAGTCCTGTACTATGGTCTGCTTTCTCTCTCTGACAAGATCAATTATATGTTATTTTCTATGTGGAAGAAATGGTCTGTTAGAATAGCAAATTTGACTGGACTGAAGTGAACTAATTTAGACAAACATACAACCGAAGGTAACAAAACGAGTTTAACATATTACACATTTCAAATTCGTTAACGGATTTACTGTACCAATATTGACATTAGACTTTGACATTTTATTCAGCTCCTGTTACCCTTCCTTCTTTCGGACAATTCGGATGAAGTATCATTTACGTGCACAGTGTTAGCACTCAGAGCAAAACAATACTTTTCATGTTGAGCTCAAAACAGCACAAATGATGTGAATGCGACTTCACGATTGCTGTAGTAAAGTGAATTGACACGCTAGCAATTGTGGAGGATGAGGATTTAAGATAATTAATGCCCATTCCAATGAATACTAAATATATTAGCAATAGTTATTTCAGTTAATCAGCCTCCCACTTACACTTTGGGAAACATTTGGTGTTACTTGAATTGGTGCTATTGTAGTGCAGTTTTATATTTATTCTGTGGAAAACTACAAAATGTTAAACATTATTGTTATATATTCTTTTCTTTTCTCAGAAATAATTAAATGCAGTTTGACAGATGTATTACCTTAAAACTGTGATTAAACATTTAAATTTGACTGACAGCACTACTGTGTGTGGTTATATATATATATAAACTAAAACATGCTTGAAGATTTAGCTTTCTTGTGAATCACTGACCTAATATTTAGTTGTATAACCACGGTTTCTGAGAACTGCTTCACATCTGTATTGCATGGAGTCGACCAACTTCTGACACCTGTGAACAGGTATTCCAGCCCAGGACGATCGCACTACAGACCACAGTTCCTCTGCATTTCTTGGTTTTGCCTCAAAAACAGCATTTTTGATGTCACCCCACAGGTTTTCTATTGGATTAAGGTCCGGGGATTGAGCTGGCCACTCCATAACGTTAATCTTGTTGGTCTGGAACCAAGATGCTGCTCGCTTACTGGTGTGTTTTGGGTCATTGTCTTGTTGAAACACCCATTTCAAGGGCATTTCCTCTTCAGTATAAGGCAACATGACCTCTTTAAGTATTTTGATGTACTCAAACTGATCCATGGTATACGATAAATAGGCCCAACACCATGGTATGAGAAACATCCCCATATCATGATGCTTGTGCCACCATGCTTCACAGTCTTCACAGTGTACTGTGGCTTGAATTCAGTGTTTGGGGGTCGTCTGACAAACTGTCTGCGGCCCCTAGACCCAAAAAGAACAATCTTGCTTTCATCAGTCCACAAAATATTGCGCCATTTCTCTTTAGGCCAGTCAATGTGTTCTTTGGCAAATTGTATCCTCTTTAGCACATGTCATTTTTTCAACAATGGGACTTTGCGGGGGCTTCTTGCTGATAGCTTGGCTTCACATAGGCGTCTTCTAATTGTTGCTGTACTCACGGGTAACTTTAGATCTTCTTTGATCACCCTGGAGCTGATCATTGGCTGAGTCTTTGCATTTTTGCCTATTCTTCGATCCATTCGAACGGTAGTTTTCCATTTTCTTCCACGTCTTTCTGGTTTTGGTTGCCATTTTAAAGCATTTGATACCATTTTAGCTGAGCAGCCTATCATTTTCTGCACTTCTTTATAAGTTTTCCCCTCGCCAATCAACTTTTTAATCAAAGTACGTTGTTCTTCTGAACAATGTTTGGAACGGCCCATTTTATTCAGATCTTCAGAGAGAAATGCACTATAACCACCATGTACAGTCCAGTACTGCCTTCGTCCTTAAATATGGGCCACTTATTGACACTAGTTTTTTCATAGAATGATTAACCTCACTAATTGAACTCCACACTGCTATTATTTTGAACACACCTCTTTCAATTAATGATTCAATTATACAGAATTAGCAACATACATGTCATGACTGTTGGGTCTGTTGTTTTTCTATTACTCTACTACACCTACTAGTAAATTATTTGCCATGTAGAAATATAATTTCTACCAAAAACAGTGATTGATCTGGTTAGTGATGTTGGACTGCTATTATTTTGAACACAACTGTATATATATATATATATATATATATATATATATATATATATATATATATATATATATATATATATATATATATATAAACCTTTAAGTTTGAATGTCAAAAGACATAATTTTATCTAATGATATTGCTGTAAATACCCATGGACCAGTGGGATGTAACAAGTAAACAAAACAAAAAAAAAAAACACACAGCAATTACCGTCTCTGAAGATTTTTTGTAAAAATCATATTTTCCCCAAAACAGGGCAGACAACAGAACAGAAGAATGAACAAGACTGTAATAACATTGGTCTTAACACTGGCATATCTACACTACTGTTCCATCTCACATCTTCTGTGAGCTGAGCTTCCTGTCAAAACAAACCTCTCCATCGCCGCTCTGAAGAGGCACCACTGGCCGATATATTTCAATGTTTCAAGCCAATTAACTGGCAAAAAAAAAAAATGCAGAGTGCCTATGCAATTTGCATAGAAATTAACAGTAATAATTAGCACTGAATTAAACAAAAAATTATGAACATGTACACCACCGGTCAAAAGTTTTGAAACACTTGACTGAAGTGTTTCTCACAATCTTAAGTCTTAAAAGGTGCTTAAATGTTAGATGATTAAATGTTAAAAATTAGTTTTGTAGACAAAAATATAATTGTGCCACCATATTAATTTAATTACAAAACTATTTTCTTTTTATTTATTTATTTTTTAATTTAAGTTTTTGAAATGGATGACTTTGACCAAATAATAAAGAAAATCAGCCAATAAGTGCCCAACATAGATGGAAACTCCAATAATGTTTAAAAAAGCATCCCAGGGTGATACCTCAAGAAGTTGCTTGAGAAAATGTCAAGAGTACATCAAATATAACATATTTGATCTATTTGGTTTTGATTTACTTTAGATTTTTTTAGTCACAACATAATTCCCATATTTCCATTTAAGTTATTCCATAGTTTTGATGACTTCATGCAATCAGAATATAGTGTACCAACAGAGCAGTCTGCCAACAATTCACGAGGTAGCATACAACAAATGTGCAAATTTTAATGCAATCCCTTTCTAACATTTTAAGGAAAAGATGAATACATGAAAATTATGTCACTATTTGTTCAACCTCATGCTGTTCTAATCCCATCTGTCTTTTAGAAAAAAAAAAATATAAAAATAAAATAAATCAAATGAAATGGCGTTCAAGTTCAAAAAAAATAAAAGTAACCAGAAGCCTTAATGCAAGAGATTTATAGGACAAACAGATTAGGCACACACATATTTAGATTTTAATTATTAGAGAATAACAATTTGAATGTTGGTCTGTTTCTTAAAAGTTATTTAAGGGCTTCCTTTATGTTGCTTTAGCATCCCTTTTGTGTCCCACATAGAGCTGAAATGATTAGTCGACGTTATCGACAACGTCGACAGTAAAGAAAAAAAAAAGGGACAAATTTTCAGTGTCGAATAGTCATTTGATCTCATTTCATGTAACATGTTCAACTCATTAAACTCAAATGATAACAGAACTGCAGCTCGTGCCTGACTGAGATGTCCAGATGCACTCTAAACCTTCACAGCTTCAGGTGATGTACATCACAAAGTACAAGGGAATTGTACAAAAATGCAGAAGCACTCTCATTGTGAAATGAAGCGGAGCCGTAGTTGCCATTCCGCTGAAGCAAAACTTGAGTGTCTAGTATCTTTAAAGGAAACACCCCGGCATTATTTAAAAATTTCTAAATAAGTATAATTTCCAAAACTGGCATTTATCTGTACGGTCAGCGCCTCTTCTACGAGTCATGTGAGGAGACAAGATCTAAGGGGGTAGAGGTTGAAACTGCACCTGACTGTTAAGCCAAAATAGTATCCTTAGAAATGGAATAACTAACTGACACTACAGAGAAGACTTGCTTATTTTAGATACATAAGAATGATCTGGGACTTATACCAAATATGCTCATGAGTAGTTTAAGCTAATAGAAAAGGTATTTATTTTAACTGGTTTTGAGATCTTGATACATATAGCATAAAAACCTTTTTCTGTGCACAGAAGAATGCTAATTAACAATTATTAGTGAATGAAATCATCATCATTATTATTGTGAACTTCAGTTCTAGACACACACACATGTTTTGGTTTCTAGCCGGTGATTCTGTCTGCTGTGATTGAAGGCATAAATCACAGGGTCATTGTTGCCCATGTGTGTGACTGAGCCATAGCAAAGAATCTGGGACATTAAATTCCCTCCATTTCATCTGTATTTTGCTATCACACAGTTGCCTAGGAAATTTAATTGCAAATCGCTCTCACAATAGCCTGCATTTGATTTGTCACCCCTGTCTAAAGCAAAGTGTGAGAGCAGTTGAACGAAAACTTAAACATCGCACAGATTTTACATTTAACAAAATAAAAACATTACATGGTGTGTTCAACACAACAGGTTCAAAATGGCAAAAGGCTGGTCGGAGTGAACAAATCCTAAAATATGTCTTCATAAATCTCTTTGATGAGGAATTATGTTTTGGGCCTAATAGCCTTCTATATAGTGTTATGGTGCGTTCTCATATAACGCATTGCTCGCATGAGTTTGACCACTGGATTATACCTTTGTGCTTAAACTAAAACTTTGTGTTCACTCTTCTCGTACAGAAAAGGACAGGAGGAGGGGCTTCTACGACTTGGTTCATAGTAAAGTACAACCAATAGCTGGAATCAAGCAGACGCACAACCTCAGAACCTTCAAACAAATCAATCATGAGTAAAGAAATGTGTTTACAATCTGCTCCGGTCAACTGCATTCAAACAGTAATCTCAGGACAGCTCTAACTCTAACAAGGAACTGGATGGGGTGGGGGGAGTTGAGGGATCATACATGATAATCACATGTATGTCTATATGTCTAGCACACATACATGCTCATCACAGTGTCCTCTGATCCTCCAACCCTAATCAGCTAAAGCTAATCAGTGCCAGAAGCCGCATAAAAGAGCTCCAAATTAGTTCACCCAAATGCAAAAATTCTACAATCATTTACTCACACCCATGTTGTTTTAAACCCATAAAATGAAATTCTTTTCCATGAAACACAAAAAAAACTTTAGCAGGAGATCCAGACTAGACATTTTTCCAGAAAGATGAAAGTGAATTAGCTGAATTTCCTCCATTTTTGCCATAGATCTCAAATCTAACTGGTGCATGTACACATTCAAACAAGTGTTTCAAGACAGGTCGTTCCTGCTTTGACGTCAGTGATTCATTCTCTTAATATTGGACACCATTGGCTACATATCAGGCTAAGCAAAGAACCAATTAAGGCAGTGAAATATAGTTTGGGACTACACAGAGGTGTATTCATATTCAAAAAACTGTTTATTTCATTCATTTCATTCACATTCCAGTAAGAATTATTTGTTGCTTAATGATGACTTGCGGTAATGATTTGAATGTTATATTATATTATTTTAGATAATTTATTTGTAATCCAAGTGCATATTTAACCAACTGATGGTTGAATTGGAGTAAATTATGACAGAATTTGATCAAGGTATTAAGTAAACACATGACCTAGCTGAACATTTCACTCTTTTATCCTACGAGTCTAAGATCCCATTATAAAAAGACAATGCTAAATGTTAAATTAGCTGTATCGTTGATTATTCACTAACAGGAGCAAGTTATTTACTGCTTGGTAAGCAGCAAATAGGATGAAGGCAGAGCTGCTGGGCTGGACAATGGAGCCTATTAATGGGCTTTAAATCGAGGAGAGGTGTTCCCCCCACCACAAATCCTTCTGCAGACTACGGTTTGAGACGAGGCTCAATCCAGTTCGCAAGCCAACAGGAGGGCGACCTGCAAGACGTCTCGGAGTGAAACATGCCAAGAAATGCTGTAGTCAACAAGACGCGCTTGAAGAAACACTTTATTATATTTTAAGAACAGGCAAAAGAAAAGCCGTCAATGCTCGTGTCTGATTCGCTGTTTGTTCAGATGCGTGCAACGAGACCCTGTCTCATGGAGCAAGCCCATGTAAAGAGTTATCACTCCTTTTTAATTCATAAGTTTCATTCATTCAGTCTTTAGTTCTTAAGTTGTAGGCTATTAGTAATTTTTCACCTGGTGCCATTGACGGATGCTTGCGTGATGGCAAATGGGGTTGTTGGAGACAGTTAATGTTTGGAGTTGAGGTGGTGGTTATAAGATCTTTTAATCACTTTGTTATTTTAATTGCCTTCATTTTGTTAAAAGTGCAATTTGAATTTAGAAATGTCTTAAGTTTTTAGTGTTTCAATAAATTAATTTAATATTTAAAGCAAAATCAATAAAGCAAATCTATTCAACGACCCTCGGCAGGGGAGTTGAGCTAAAATGGACATCGCAATATTTAAAGGCGAATATCGTAACCCAGTCAAAAAGGGAAGTTAAATATTTCATGAACAATTGTAAAATGAAGTAATTTAATGGAGACTCACACAATGTCTATTCAGTTCCACATTGCAACATGTTACCTATTAATTTTTGCACATTTGTTTGTTAGTTTTTGAAAATAGTAAATTATTTCTTTGTGCTATGACTCTTTCGAAAAAATGCATCTACCAATTTTTTTTTAAATTGTCTCCATAGTGAAAAAAGGTTCCCGACCTCTGGTCTAGGACATTTCTATGTGGTTTCTAGAAGGGGATGCATAAACTAGTCGACTACAACTGACGTAGACGACACAGTCAGCCTGAAGTTGAATAGTCGCTCACCAAGTGATTTATAAATTGCATTACAGTGGGTATGAAGCCAAGTGGCTCTGCACTGAAAAAACCCAGTGGCTCAAATTTAGGCTGTAATGTTAGACTCACATTAACCCTCTGGGGTCGACGGACACGCCGGCGCATCCTGCTGGATATTTTCATCATTACAGCAGAAACAACTTAAAATACTCCATCATTTTGGGGCATACAGATAAGTGTAAGACAACATTAGAGACTATAAAGGGTCTACTTTATCTGTGTAAACTCATAATAACACAATGAAACATAGTGCTTTGTAAAATAAAGAAAATAAAAAGGGTGAGCTTTCAGCAGTCTCTGTGTTCACGAGCATATTTCAGAAACACGTCAAAAAATGAACTGAAACTCCACGAATACTTATCACACAAACATGAAACATATGCCTAAAGAAAGCTTAAAATGTCTTTTTAATAAACCAATTCAAATGTAAAACAAATATTCTCCTGCAATGCAATCTGTATGAAACAAAGTGATGTACGTTTAACCTGGCTGAGCTCATTATAGGTAATGTGATCCCACCAACCAGCAGAGCGTGCCATTCATACGCTAATGTGCTGAGACGATCAATGCAAATGGTACACGCCCCCGACAGTGAGGTTTGATGTAAACAATTAATTCACTTTACTGCACGTTTGTAACGATACACAGGCGAGGAAACTCCTGGATAGTAAGGAAGAGTTAGCATTTTCCTCAGAAGAAGAGGGGGACTCCGATGAACATTTGCATTTTGAAGAGAGACTTGATCCAGTTGAGGATACAATTTCAGACAAGTAAGTCATTTAGTTTTCATTTGTTGACATGCTATTTTATATAAACTTGAACATATTTTCCTAGTGGGACTGTTTCCAGACTTGCCAGCCAGGATTCAGAGTATTGAAATTTGAAATATTTCCTAATAAGCAAGTTTTAGTTACATTTAAATTATGTTTCGGCTAAAGCAGGTATTTAAATGGTATGCTGTATAATATAAATATATGTAATATGATATAAAATTATATGAATGTTTAGAATATATTTTATCTAGTGTTTATGCTGCCTCATTATCATCAATGCTTGTGTTTGCAAATATGTGTTCAGGTTAAATGAGTAAAATGCACTTTAAATATGCCCATATTAGAAAATCAGCATATTATAATGATTTCTGAAGGATCATGTGACACTGAGGACTGCAGTAATGATGCTGAAAATTCAGCTTTGATCACAAATAGCATTTTACAATATATTCAAATAGAAAACTGTTCTTTTAAATTGTATAATGAGTTCACACAATGTTTTTACAGTATTTTGGATCAAATAAATGCAGTCTTGGTGAGCAGAAGAGACTTCTTCTAAAACTTTTATATGGTAGTGTAGGTCTAAAATTAAATAAAGTTTTTATGTAAAGAAAATATATAGTCAGATTACTTCTTTTAACTTAAAACTTAAATTTTGATCATTAAGTCTCCTCACATTCATTCTCTTTCTGTCTCAGTGATGGGTCCAGGGGAGGGGTCTTTTGTCTCCTCAGGTGTGAATCACCTCAGTAGTCATGATAGTTCACGCCTCCTCGCATATGATCTTTCTAACACTAAAATTATCGTACAAAAGTTCAATTACAATATTGTTTTGTATGAATGAGCGATCAGGATGGTTTTCACATAATTTTGTAGCAAAAACTCGAGGCTACAAGATCTAGTTCTCAAAAGTCTTGTGGACAAATGTTTAGTATGTGTTATATGGCCTTATTTCAGTGACTTAAAACATTTTTTTTTTTAAACCACGCATACACGTTATTTTCTCAAAAATACAAACATGTACATACATGTTGCTTACATATTATTGTAGCCCAGTTTGTGCTGAATACAGTGTTATCAGACTTTAGCCATTAATATGTTTTTAAGCAACTGAAAAAAGCACAAATGTCAAGCCCTAGAGGGTTAAAAGTCACACACAGAACTGGTGTTTGTTTACAGCATTCCTCGGCTAAACAACGTAACATCAACGTTCCAAATACCATCTTACACCTTATCTGTATATGTACTGTACATGTGTATAGCATTGTATCAACAATGATAATAATCAGAACATGATAAAGATGACACACTTGCTATGGTAATCGGAAATATAAAAAAATTAGCCGCACATTGGCTCTCAAATATAACTGGGTTTGGCATTTGGTGTTTTGGGGGTGGAAAACTGTCACGGCTAGTCAAACTCAACTTGGCTAATGGGTTCAACTAGTTGACTATTGAAAATCAGTAGTCTGGTAACCCCTAGTTTCCAGAGTGTCAAAAGAGCCCACCTCAAAATATCTATGATATTCTGGTCAAAATCTAAAAACTATTTTTTAATAGTTTAAAAAAAAAAAAAAAAAAACGATATACTCTACTTGATTTGAAGGAGGGGCTTGTGAATTTTTTTTTTAACTATTTCTTTACTTGCCAGGGAAAACCATAAGTCTCATCGACAAATGCAATAAAATAAAATGATGTGTCCATAGATGAAAGAAATTAAATTAAGGCTGCACAGAATGCTATATAAATATGCACAAAAAACAGTTGGAAGTATATAAATTGTTTTAATTACACTTTTCTACACCTAGCCACAGCATTGTCACAACAAATATGAGAATTCATTTAATTCAGTCTGAATTAAACAACAATGTGGTTTAAGCATTGAATCAACCAGAATCTGCAGAAAAATTGTCCGATTTTGAAGCACTTGTGGTGCTTTACATTTGCATGAAGTTGAACATTTCTCATCTTTTTTGATGCTCTTAACCAGTGCCAGCACTTGCTCAACTCTGCTGTCAATCCCACATGACTGTCGCTCATCTTTCAAAAAGATAAGTTGAAAATGACCAGTCAGTCCCGCTCACTTCATGCCTGTGAACATGTCGTAATAGCACACTTCTCAGAAAACTACATGCTTTGAGTTGTGTTATAATTTCTGCCTGTAGCACAATTGGTGCATGGCAATTTGCACACCAAAGTTTAAAATTTAGGGATAAAGAATTATGAGCAGTAGTAATTGTGATGCCTGGTAAGCACCACTAATAATACACAACTCTATGTCATAAGATGGATGAAATGCACAAGTCAGTAAATCACAAGTTCTTCATTAAAGACACATAAAACACAAAGCTCTTACAATCAGTGTGCAATCCACAGTTACTATGGCCATCTCATCACTGCTGGCACAATCCAAGAAATGAAAATCTAATGCCTAAGAACAAATTATGCAGGTTCTTCCAATGATTGTTTGAACATGTTCATCAAACTCATAGGCACCACTGGCTCCGAAGGAGAATCAAAAAACATTCATATTTATTCAGGCTTCTGGCTGGGACACCCAGGCAATGTCTGACCTTCTGAGGGACTATCAGCCCCTATGGCCCCAGTTTATCTCTCTCTCTCTCTCTCTCTCTCTCTCTCTCTCTCTCTCTCTCGCTTTTGCTTCCCTGCCCACAGATGGAGAAAGGAAGAGTTTCAGGGCAAATGTCAATGGCAACAGTGGAGAGATGCCAAGACAGAAGGAGAAAGAGAAAGAGCAAGGCAGTTTCGACAGACAGTAGAGGCTACGATTAATAAACAGTGAGAATGAAGATATTCGCATGATTTTCCGAAAACATGCATTGGGAGAAAAGCTTTCAGTGAAGGAGCCCTGCTGTGTTTTGCTTAAGGACATGTCACTCATTCTTCCATTAATCCAATTACTAGAGCCATTTCTACCAGACAATTATTGCTAATTCTGATTAGGGACGTGTGCTGAGAAAACCACAACCACCCCCAAATACATTTTGTAATTTATTCTCCCGTATGTTGCTCAAAACACATATGATGTTCTACAAAGGAACAAAAAAATGGGAATTTCTGAAGACTGCTCTTCCATATATTTGGAAGACTGGGTCTGTAAAACACAAATAGGACTTAAACACTCTATAAGTATTAATGTGCCCTCTTTCCCAAGTCTTTAATGCCATATGATAGCTTTACATGTACAACAGTGTAAACTTGCAAGATATCCCTCCCACACAAAAAAAATTAATACAAATTTTAACACTTTTACAAAAAAATGGCATTCTATATCATTAGTTAACACAATAGTTAACATTAACTGGTTCATGATAACTAATGCATTAACTAATGTTAACGAATATAACATTAATGTAAAGTGTTACCAATGATGCAAATGATGACTAAAGGTTGACTTTTATTTTTATTTATTTATTTATTTGGGTGAACTATCCCTTCAAAGTGAGATGAACACGAACATGTCTGTCATTTGAATCCCTGCCTTCCGTTTAAGCATCCATGCATCATGAGTATGGAAATAGCAGTGTAACTGAAAATGGAAAATACATTTGTATAGGCTTATACTAAAGGAAAGGTTTACGTAATGGGCTGAAGTGTTGTTATGCTTTATATGTGGAATGATAGGCTCTAATATACCTAAACTAATATCTGCTTGACTGGCACTGGCATTGCTTTGAGCTTCAAGCAATTTCAAAAATGCTTGGCAAACACTTCCAGAGGCTAATTGTTTCATTTGTCTGAAGTTGCCAAGACTAATGAAAAGTGTGTCTTGATTAGAGCCCACTGATTAGTCTCTGTTTCAAGCAAATTTAATTACCTGTCACTATGTTTCCCTGGCTTTTATCTCCATGTGTCGATATATTAATGCCCCGGGCTTAGAAATGATGGCCAGAGCTCGGCTGACATCCCTTCACTGGGAAAAGCTCTTTCTATCACACTCAACATGCAGTATAAAATGCACATCATCCCGCTTTCTTAAAAAAAAAAAAAAAAAAACTGAACACTCCGACTTTAAACGCCAAGCTGCATTCACTTGATTGATTTTCATAAGAATTCAACTAATCTAAAAATCACAGATGCAAATGATGTCATACCAATTAACACACTGAGTTTAATTGCTGTAATTAAAAAGCTAATTTAGAACAACAACTGTTGTGAAGAGGTATTCAGTGTTCAAGGAATCATCATAAATTGATTAGTCTGGTTCTCAGATTATATAATAATGATCACAATGTGACTAATATCTGCCACTTTCTTGGCTCTGTTGTTAGAAATAACTTTTCCTTAAAGCACATAATGCATATTCTGGTAAAAGGCAATTTAAATTAATTTATAAACATAATTAAATAGATACATATAGTAATATAAACTGGTATATAAACACATACACCGATCAGCCACAACATTAAAACCACCTGAATGGGGAAACATTTTATCTCAGTGATTTGGAGTGTGGCATAATTGTTGGTGCCAGATGGGCTGGTTTGAGTATTTCTGCAACAATTTAAGGGGCCATTTCCAAATACACTAGCATTATTTACATCAATTAAAACATAAATAGTGTCTCCTGCAGAAAATGCAATTAAAGCAACAGCTGAGATTCCTTAATTCCTTAATCCAATTGTTCATTAACATGATTTATAAGATCAAGCCTTGAGCGTGTCAATGACGAAGAGTTTAAAAAGAACTGAGAGGGTGAATGATAGACCCAGGCAACAATTCCTCCATCCACCTTTCTTGAGGAAGATCAGTTGCAGTCCCCACCACCAATAGAGAACAATGGTGGAGTCCAAGCAAGAGCCTCCAGGCTAGGGGGGGAAGAGGGTGTTCTTCCATAAGTAGGTCTATTTATGTCTGAGGGCCAGACGTTTGGCAGTATGCACGGCTCCTTTCACAATGAAACGAGACTGTGAATTGAAATGATTAAAAAGTAATTGATGCGTTAATGTTTAATATCAGCTGTCAAAGAACTCACAGTTGTCCCTTCTTGATCTATGCTCCATTACCCAGAAGCTTCAAAAACAAGTTGCCCATCTCCTAATGAGAGATAACACTGGCTTGTTTTTTTAAGAGCGCTGACCTATTTTTGCAATCTCATTTGACAGATATCTCTCCATACATACCATATGCATGCACTGCTTGTCCCCCATATATAGTTTCAACTCTTTAACACAAGGTTTCCCAGCAGAGGTTTTGTTTACTTACTTTGTCAATTGATTACCAAAGTCCACATTGTCAACTTTAATATGTATATACTTAGACATTTATACACATTATGCACTTTGACTTCGTGTGTTTAGTTTATATGCTTGCCAACTGCGGTATGATGTAGTGGCATGACAACTCGTAATATAGATCAATACTTATATATTGTACGAAAGAGAGATAAACCAAATAAAAAAAATATCATTTAAAATTGTTACAAATCAGTCATAACTTTTTAACTAGTCTCCTATCCAACACTTGATATTAAGACAACATTTGTTAACAAATATGGTTACTCGTTAGATTTAAATCTATGCAATACAAATGAGTAATACACATCCATAGTCTCGTTCCAAACAACGTTTTGCTTCATCCGTGGTATACAAAAGTTATTTTGCTCTTAAAATAATGGTTATGTTTAGGGTTTGGGTAAGGTGTTCAATTTTTTGGTTAGGTTTAGGTTAAATTTAGGACAAAACGTAATAAGAGTTGATTGGTTAGTTTGTTTTTCTCTATAGGAGTAAGTCCTAAATGTTATACCAGCCAGCTTGTACGATTTCTTACAATTTCTCCATCTTGTACTATTAATACAACTTGTCATGACACCAGGTTACATGTCTCTTGCTCTCTTTTTAGCCACACTCAGAGAGAGGGTAAAGACTTGATACTTTAGTACTGCATATTCTGTCACTGTCTTTTATATAAACTCTTCTGCAAAAAGTAATGTTCATATCATCATCGTGACCATTGTTTTTATTAAAATTTCCAAAGACACCTCCTCAGGTTGTATCACTCTAAATGCTGTCCACCTTGCCACAATTCGGCTGTTCCCCAAGCCATCAAAACACCGGAGGAGCACTTCAAAATGTGAAAAATATGTCGTTCTGCTAAATTATTGATTGGGGGCACACGCATGTGACTCCTCTACACACACACACATTTGAGATGTTTTCTCCTCAGTGAACTCGCAAATGGGCTTAAATGGAAGGTGTTGGACCATGAAGATGGCAGACAAGTCAGTGAAACCTCACGAAGGAGAGATTGGCTGAAGTCAGGGCCTCCCTGTTGCTACTGTGCTCTTGCGACACCCACTAAAAGCCTGCAGCCCGGCATCCAGGACCCCTGCAGCTTCAATCAACCTGCAATGTCTGGGCCACTCCTATACCTGTCAATACCAACTATCCATGGTTGTCTCGTTCTCTCATTCCATTTCTCTCATCCAACCCCCACTATCCACTTACTCATAAATATTGCATGGTGGGATGGGAGTGTTTAAACAGGATGAATAGCTGGTAAAATTAAAGTTGGCAAATGGATTTAAAGGCAGCATGGGATTCTTGTCTCAAGATGAGAGTGTGGTGGGCTTTCTGACCAATCTTGCATCACTCAACATGATATTAACGACTGTTTCGTGCCACAGAGGGAGCAGACATTAATTTCCCCATAGAAATGGCACAAACAAACTGCTCCGAGCTCACCCAGAAACACATGATCTGTACTGAACAGACCATAAAAGGTGCTGCAGATGAGAAATCAAAAAAAATATTTATTCACTCAAAACAATGATCTTTAATATGATCTAAAAAACTGAAACAGCTCAAGACTAAACTTGCATTGATGGCTAGTGAAAAGGTCGACCAGGTCCAAAGCAAATGAGAGGTTGTCACTGTTAACATTTAAAAGATACACAGTGCACCATTTGGGGTTCCTCAGCTGCCACATCGGCGGAACCCTCTGGACATCATGTAAACACTTTATTTTTTTACAGGTAAGTTGTTCAATACACTTCACAGATAATTCATCAGAACTTTGTCTTCTATTGTTTCTCTATAATCTGCACTGTAAAGTGAGAAATATGGCCAATGGCATGGATTATTAACATCCTTCTGAACTGAATTGAAACAAGCAGCCACAATGTAAATCAACTCCGACCAAGAATGTTCATCATGCTAAACATGTGGTGTACAGGTACCTGTGTGACTGAAAATCATACTGTAACAGAATCTTCTAATTAACCTGTGCCATCTGGAACCAAGCAAAGGACTTCAAGATCTCTTAGAGCATCAGTTTCACTTCCTTCCAATTTGAGGCTGCTGGCATTGGCCCCTAAGTCCTGCTGATCTTAACACAAGCCCAGTGATAGCCACAGCAGAAGGCAGAGCACATAAACACTCACAAAGACACAGAATGACTGAGAGGGATATCATGAGAATGCTAGAGATTCAGACAGATAGACACTGAAGTTGAAGATCGCCTCTAACATTTCAGGCCACATTAATGGAAAGTGAGGTAAAAAAAAAAAAGGGTCCAGTGCCCGAGTGCGGCCCTTTCTCCCAATCAAAGAAAGCCGGCTTTCAGCAACCTGACATATGCGGTGAGAGGGGATCCAGTCAAGCGAAAATCTTTCCCCAGACTTGAAGTGACATTTACCACAGCTGGAGAGAAGATGAAATGTCAGACAGCCCCCCCCCCCCCCCCATCATGTTACCAGCACGGACACACCCTGAAGACAACATGGAACTGCTGGGCCAATAAGGGTATGCAGTGGCCTTGCTATCAGGACCGCTCCAGAAACCAGAACACATTCACATTTGACTCTCAGCTACGACACCTTACTTGCACCTCTGATCCTCCCTCACTAAAGAGTCTCAGTGCAAAATAACTATATAAATGCTTGATTATACCTTTGTATAGTCCATCCTCAGCCTGTGCATGTTAAACTGTTCACACATCACATTAAGTGAAGAACGCTAATTTTATGAAATGTAATTGCATTCTTGCTGTTAATACATTCACATTAGCAGGTGGTAACATAAACAGGCTCAGTTCCATTTACCTTTGAACAGCGGAATTCCATTGACAAAATAGTAATATCAATGGGAAACCGTGCAAACATGAATTTCACCTGATGGATTTCCAGTGGCGAAAAATGTATCAAGAGGAAATTTTATTTAGAAATTTGCAGATTTGACCAATAGGAAGTTGCTTGGTTTGGCAGTGTTCTGTGTAGGCAGTGCTTCCAGAGAAAGTGTCCTATACCAAGGTATTATTGAGATACCAAGCTAGTGATATTAAGCTTGTCATTTTATATCTTAGAAACATCTGTCACCCCTAAAAACATCAATGTAGGTGAAAGATGCTAAAACAACTGGTGTACACCACAGTTCTTTGTTGAAGTGTAGTTTACAATGTTTCTAAAGAATGTTCTTTTATCCCTGACTTATCTTACAGAATTAACATAACCAAAGTAAACGGAGACAGGGAATCAAGGAACTAATGAGTACTCTTGAACACTCAAAAACTCCAAAGCCCAAAACCTTTGCAAAATAACCAAAACAAGACTTTAGCTTAGTACATAATGAAGTGGAGACCATTGGATGGATGTGTCTGGATGTGTCTAAGCCTGATATCATTGTCACAAACAAAATGTACAATAATAGTGGGCGAATATAAAGCACTTTGTTCTTTTGGGGCAAGTCAATTGGGTCATGTGCATGCGTGCTAAAGGCCATGGATCAGAGCATGTGAGGGAAGCAGTGTGACACTCCGCTCAATAACCCACCCCATGTGTGTGTGTGCTCCACTCAACCGCTCACGGCCCAAGCAAACGCTCCACTCAAGTCCCGCTCATGCTCACAGTTAAAAAAAACGTTAGCTCAAATCAAGTCGACATGAAATGTCTCTGTAGTATCCTTTTTTTTCCGGGCACATACACAGGGACTGGCTACATTGGCCTTAGCATCTTCCCCCTATGTTGATGTTGTTAGAACTGAGGTCCCCCTCTGGGTGAAATCTAGTCTAGGCTATAGGCCAACATTTTATAAATTATCAAATGTTAGTAACGTACACATCTGAAATGATGTTATTGTATTGTTGTGTTTTAGTATGTAAAATCTCACTGTTGATTTTGTAAAGGTTTACAACGGCTGTTAGATAATCGTGTCAACCAGACCTTCCTTATCATTTGTAATCAGTCAAATATTTCTCTGTTAGCACATACAGTATGTCATTGAAAATCTGCCAGTGGTGGCTCAGCGGTTAAGGCTCTGGGTTACTGACTGAAAGGTCGGGGGTTCAAGCCCCAGCACCGTCAAGATACCACTGTTGGGCCCTTGAGCAAGGCCCTTGACCCTACCAGCTCCAGGGGCACTGTTTCAGAGCTGACCCTGCGCTCTGACCCCAGCTTAGTTGGGATATGTGAAAACAACACCATTTCACTTGGCTCTGTACCTGTACTCTGCACAATAACATAAAAGTTGAATCTTATATGCACATATTGTTTTCCCCCAGTTCTAAATGACCGTTATGTCTCTGAAAGAGATCAAACATATGAGTGGTGGTGCAGGAACTTGCATACGTTCAGATTAAACTGGATCTGAGTGATACAACTAACCCAGAAAAGCACAATCTTTTCAACTTTTAAGTTTGTGCCAATAATGAAACCATCCTTAGACAGGTACAAGGAAATACAGGTAAAAGTCAAATTCATAATTGATCTTCAGTTGTCTCCATGAAATGATTATTAGGATACTGTATATGTGATACATTCATATGTTTCTGATTTAATGCTATCAGAATTTAGGTCTGTAAATTAAATTGAGTAATTTCTTATCCAAATTTTGTGTTCAGTTTAAAAGGGTGTATTAAGTTATCCAGAAAAGAGCAGAGCTAGCTAGCTCGCTCACTCTCTCTCTCTCATTGATGCTTGATTACTATCCCAATAATTTAATATATACAAATTGTATGCAATATAAAGAACTGTAGTCTTATCTAATAATTATTATATTAGTAGATATCATGTGCACCTTTTATCTTTCCTTGATATATTTAAAGCATTATAAAGTGAATCTGGACTTTAAATGCATCAAAAGGCTGCCTGTTGTGCATGCGCTCTTTATATGTACAGCAGGGTTTAACCATGCACTTAACAAACAAAAAATATTGTGAAATTGATTTTTTTTTACATTTTGTCCAATACTGCAAATATTTGTTTAAATCATGTTTATCCAAAATAAATAAATAAATACATTCACATATTGCACCTTCATTTAATTTTTTTATTTATTTACTGATTGATTTTTTTCCTAATGTACAATAATTTATACCTTTTTTTCTCAGCGCATGAATGCAGCAAGCAATGAGATGTTATCCGTAACCACTAATCTTGAGTCAGTATTTTTACATTTCGCTTATCGTTAAGTTGTGGATTTGGCGGGATTCAAGGAAATATGCTTTGCCAATATATAGTATTATCAAACTTACATATTCAATTGAGGGTGCTCTACCGGGACTGCATATATCTGGCAGCTGCACTGACATGATTGCAAAACAACAAGATACCTTACTACTTATCTCTTAATTTATTATCGAATGGTAGTGAAGCCTACTAGCTCATCTTGTGCTGCACTATCATGCTCGTTTCGCACACCCTCGTGCTCTATTCCAAAAGGAATATTTGATAAACATTACGGTCTCTCCACACTCCCTTTTGATTTCCTCATAACTTTGATTTTATATTAGGCTATAAGGATTGCAACTTCACTATAGCAATGTTTGAACTCAATAATCTCAGTCCTATTGATTATTTTGCCGGTTCCCAAACCAGCATATCACAAAGCGCTTTCTGGGTTGAATGAGCGGTGCGGAGCGGCCTGAGCGAGCGGAGCAAAATCTTCAAAAAGGCACTCTCCGCTCAGGTGGAATTATCACCGCTCCGATCAACACTCCACTCACATGCTCGGCCATAGATCTTTGAAGGTCTATGCTGTATTGTAAAATGTGTATACATCCTGAATACTGCAAAGTTTCCCTCTTTCATTGAGGTCAGTGAATATGTGGAATCTAATGTGTATCTTCAACCAAGCAGAGAGATTTGCAAGTTTTCAAACCTTATAACATGAAAAGATGCAGACTGAGTTGAGGTCGACAGTGATATTTCTGTCTTGAGGCCTGAGTGCATCGATTTGTTTCCACCTAATGGCTCCAACCTAAAACTGATTTGGCATTTCCATCAGATATTTTCAGCAAGGCATCCTTTGACCGAACCATGCTTTGTGTGGCTGGACTTACCAACACTTGGGCTGTGTAAACACAGTTGTATAACAGGGCATCAAAAAACAGGAGTAAAACATTTGCTTTTGTCTAACTCAAGGCTAGGTTCACCTTGTCACTCACTGTAAAATCTTGACACACTTTTCCTTTTCATTAAAAAGGAATCTGATTAAATGCTCTTTAATGTGGTTCCTGCAGCAGATGTGCTTCTCTTTAAGAACATTGTCACTTATCTCTCCTTTTTGTCAATTTGTATGTCTTTTAAGGGGGCTTTTGATAACAGGCAGTGTGCTTCGCGTCTGTAGCGGCTCTCTTTGAAATGCTCCTGCCTGTTGGTAGGGCCATGGCCAGAAGACAGTGAGAAATGCAACAACCACCCCCTGAATATCCTGCCCTTCCTCACTTGATTGAACACAGAGCAGATGAGAGTGAGGAATGGACTGTGTTCTCTTTATGTCCCTCTCATTCTTACATTCTCTTCTCATTCTCTAGTTACAGTTCACGATCACAGCAACGGATGTCAAACCGCCAAAAGGAGCGACCTAAATATAGGTCACTGCTCTAAAGTACAAGGGGTCAGACCATAGGTGAAATATGGATCAGGAAATTGGGACAGTGCTCATGGGCCTGCCTTAAATATGTACACCACAGAAATTATACAAGACCCCGTCAACAGGTCCCTGGGACAATGAGGGCCCCCAAGCCTCATACAGGACCCTTTTTGCATTCCTGTTTCTAATTAAATTTTTCCCGCATATCATGAGCAGTATTTACGCATTTACTGGAAACTATTGAAGTTACTTCAGGCAGATTAACTGTATAAATGAATGTAAACATCCAAGTGTAAATGCCTTTTGCTCTGCCATTCGCGTGATTGACAACTAGATTGTGGACAGACAGCCTTTTTGTGCGTGCACGGCGAGGGGCGCGAGGCACTTGTGCTATGTCTTCCCCATGGTGTATTGTGGGCAATTAAACATTGTCGAGCGTACATCAAAATGTACGCTCAAAATTAGAGTGCATTGAGGGTAAGAATGAGAGAAAAAAAGTAACTATACAGATACACAGTATACAGAACTAATGATCTAAATTCTTTTGACACTTAAAACTGTAACTACACTGAAATAAGGATCCATGCAGGACTTTAAAAGCTATGAAATAGTGAACGTAGGCACTAATAAAGTATGATCTTGCTTTCACCCAAAATGTTACATTTTCATTATTTACTCACCCTCACGCCACCCCAGATGTGTATGGCTTACTTTCTTCTGCTGAACTCAAATGAAGATTTTTAGAGGAATTTCTCAGCTCTGTAGGTCCATACAATGCAAGTGAATGGGTCGCAACATTTTAAAGCTAAACAAAATTGCACAAGTCATCATAAAAATAATCCATAAGACTCCAGTGATAAAATCAGTATCTTCAGAAGTGATGTGAAAGGTGTGGATGAGATACCGGGAAACAGATCACCTTCACATTCTTCTCCTTGTGTTTTTGGTGACTCACATTATTCCCTGCATATTGCCCCCTCCTGGGCAGGAAGAAGAATGTCTAGCAAATAAATAATTGATAATTGACAAAGATTGATCTGTTTCTCACACACAGCAATCATATCACTTGTGAAGATAAGGATTTCACTACTGGAGTCTTATGCATTACTTTAATGCTGCATTTATGTGCTTTTTGGAGGATCAAAGTTTTGGTTTGAGTTTAACTATTCTTCCCCTTTGTATTATGTGGAAAACAAAATATGTTAAACATAATGTTATGGACTGACAGTCTACAGTCACTTTCAAAATATGGAGAGAGAGAAAAAAACATGAAATGAAAGTAAATAGTGACTCAGGCAAACATTCTGTCTAATATCTCATTTTTGTTAAAGTACTACAGGTTTGGAACAACATGATGGTGAATGATGACAGAATTTTCATTAATAATATTAATAATAATTCTATAATACATGTTCAATGCGTATTATGTAACAGAATATCGGGGAGCTAACGTCTATTATGTCATTTGTGAAAGTAATGAGTTACTCACTACTTGAGTACTACTTTAATTGGATACTTTATCACTATTACTCAAGTAATTATTTATGTTAGTACTTGTACTTGAGTACTTTTTTTAATTAATTATACTTTTACTTGAGTACAGTCTTTGACTACTATACCCACCTATGATTTTACAGATATGTAAAATTTGTCAAAACAAACGCTATAATGCTGGTCTGACAAAACCATGGCTGAAAGTTTAAAATACTTGAAGTACGATTTTGAAGTAAAGGTTTTACCGAAAGAAAGTCAGAAGCATATTAAAGCAGAACAAAGGGCTTGTGTGAAAGTTTTGACAGCTGAAGTTTGAAATCATGAACATCCCAAAACAGACTCATAGCTCATTTGAACATTTTGTCAGTGTAATGTAGTCAAGGGGATTTTTGAAAAGGTTTAAATGATGCATTAGCAGGACTTTTTGAAGGGCGAATAATAATGGTAGCCAAGCTGTAGGGTCGTTCCAAACAGAATTTCTCCAAAGAAATGACCAAATGACTACTATTTTTGAGCCACACTCCTTTGAAGGAAATAGTGTGTAGGGATGATCACTTCTGAATGGACCACAACCCATCATTCAGATGAGTTGAAAAGAAAACGGTTTCTCACCCACACTTGTTATACCGTTTATCGCTTCTTGTATGGCTTCTGGAGATATGAAATTAACCACTGGAGTCTAATGGATTATACTTTTGTTTCCTTTGTGATTTTTGGAGCTTCAAATTTATGGTCACCATTCACTTGCCTTGTATGGAGCAACAGAGCAGAGATATTAAAAAAAATAAAAATATTTGTGTTCTGTAGAAGAAAGGGCATTCACATTTTATATGGCATGAGGGTGTATAAATTATAAGACAATTTCATTTCTGGGTGAACTATACCTAATAAGTTTTATCCGCAGTAGCACGCAGTGGCCGCTCCGGATCCAAAATGGTGCTATTTTTGTTAAATAACACGACTTTTGCGGCACATGGACATCAGAGCAACCGGTTTTCGTGTCTACCATCGCCAGACACTGCTCAAATAGAGAATTCATGCAACAACCAAGGAGGTGCTATGTGAACTCTGCTTGCTGCGGAAACCATGCCTCCAGTCCTTGGCGTCGCCTGACGCCGGTGGCCAGGGGAGAGGAAGTCGTAAGCGGTGTGCGAGGAAGAGGGCGGGAGTCCATGCTAGGCTCTCCCATCTATCCTGCTCTCGAATGTTTGCTCCCTGAACAATAAACTGGACTACATCCGACTCCAGCAGACTACGCAGCGTGAGCTTAGAGACTGCTGTGTCTTTGTTTTCACGGAGACGTGGCTCAATGACAGAGTTCTGGACGCCGCCATTCAAAACCCTGCAGAGGATACTGAGGACAGCTGAGAAGATCATCAGGGTCTCTCTTCCCTCCATCAAAGACATTTACAAAAAACACTGCATCCGCAATCAACCAGCATTGTGGACGACCCCACACACCCCTCACACAAACTCTTCATCCTCCTGCCATCTGGCAAGAGGTACCGAAGCATTCGGGCCCTCACGGCCAGACTGTGTAACAGCTTCTTCCCCCAAGCCATCAGACTCCTCAATACTCAGAGACTGGTTTGAGAGACACACACACAAGTGTCATGAGTTGCACTTTAATTATTGTCACTTTATAACTGTCTGCTACCTCAATAACTGCTATGTGCATAGAACACTATCTCATAGTATGTTATGTTTACATTTGGCATTTTTAGAAACTGTCATCTTTTGCACTACTGTGTACTGGTCAGCGCTGCACTGTCTCTTACTGTGCCCATTATTGTCCCGTTCATTGTTAGTCATTTATTGTACTGTCCCGTACTTTTTGCACACGTTTGCATGTGCACTTTATATAGGTATTTTATTTAGTCTGTGTAGTATCATGTGGTTCTGGGTTTGTCCTATGTTGTTTTATGCAGCACCATGGTCCTGGAGGAACGTTGTCTCGTTTCGCTGTGTACTGTACTAACTGTATATGGTTGAACGACAATAAAAACCGCTTGACTTGACAAGTGTTTGGTGAAGATAAAATAGCTGTAAATATATGCATTTTGTATGCAGAATTTGTAGTATAACATTAAGTTTACTCACACTCATTGGATCATGAACATGCATGAACATGGTCTTGAACTATAATAAATCTGGAGAAAGAAGGCACAACTCTGTCATTGCTTATCGACTCCGTCCATGAATCCAGAGCAATGCAGAGATCAGTAAACATTAGTTTTGGGAGGAAAACAAGGCAGTCAAAATTCAATGCCATATGCAACCCACAGCACAGAAAGGAAGAAGATTTCTTTACTGAGGAACTCATTGTAGGTTTCAAATCAAGTGTGTGTGAGAAGTGAAAGCCATGCGGACATCAGGTCTTCAGGGTTGCTTGCATGCGCTGAATTTAGCCACACCCTGAAGGAAAGTCCTCTCACAATCCACAGTGCGACCCTGGGCAAAGCCTGCGCTTCTGGGCCAAATCAAAACATCTGCACCGGCTCCTGGTGTTACCAGCACTGGACTGGTGTTTAAGGGACCACACACACCTCTGTGGGGTATAGTATGAGTGTGTGTTTGTGTTTTGAAGATACAGAGTAAGTATCTAGTGATGTTACTCAGAGTAAAACATGACATTAAGCAAAACGACAGGTTTGACAGCTCTGCAAGATGCTGCACTGCAATTCCATCCTCATCTCGTATAAAATGACTTTGCTGCTTAATTAAAATATCTCTGTGATACAAATATATTGTCTCCATAGATCATTCAAAGGGAAAATGAATTCAGTACAAACAATTAGTTTGAATAAATAATTGTTGAATCTTAAACTGTTTCAGCATTAATTCAGGATTAATCACTGTGAAAGGAAAAGCATGTTTAAAATGAAACAACCTGAGCAGCAGGATGTGTGCATTTGTGTAAGAGTACATTAGGTTGTGTTATAAACTCTCCAGTCATCTGCTCAGAAACCACAGTCAATGCAAACACAACCAGTAGCAAGTAGCAGCAACAGCAGCACTGCAGTTAACAAGGAAAAGAAGAGCTGATCATGAGCAAAGTGATACAATATCCAGTTGTTCAGGCAAGTGTTAAGGATTCATTGGTCAATTGCTTAAATGTCACCAGTAAAAATCACAGAGACGAGTAATATAACAATGTAATTTATAGAAATCACATAACGAATGCCTTCTTGTGTGTTTAAGATATTGGTAGCCACTTGATGGTTGCTTTTCACTATTTGGCCTTACATAAACAAATATTGAATAAACAAATTAATAAATAAGTATGTTAGTTCTATAAAGAAACAACTTATATTTGCCTGCAAAAATATTTAAGCATTTAAGCATTAGCCTTTTTATATATATATATATATATATATATATATATATATATATATATATATATATATATATATATATATATAAAAACTTTGTTAATGAGAAACAAGTAGTGTATGTGTGTCATCTTGATTTGGTGATGACCAAAGAAATGGTTAAGCAGACAAAAAAAAAGAGCAAGAGAGGATGTGGAAAATCAAAATATGGTAACACACCCTCAACTTTCCGCTGTCAAACTCAAAGAATTGCTTTGATCTTTACTGACTTAAAAGTCTCTCTCACATATTCATCTATACTTTTTTCCACCCCATGCAAAAAATAAATACATAAATAAAATAACTTCACTTTCACTCTCATACATTACTCATGTAACAGCAGGTGCATATATAGTGGCAAGTATGTTGGAATTAGCTGTTTCTTTGCAATATTGCTCATTACATGTGAATTCATATTCAAAAAGTCACAAGTATAGACTAAATGCAATATAATGTGTATATGTATATATATTTATTATTTCATGTCTTTATTGAACGCATCCTGTAAAACATTCAAAGTGCTGTGGAAAAAGTGAACTCATTGGTTACGAAGTCAACAAAAGCTAATTAGAGTCAAAAGTTTGCAAACCTGGCATCCAGTTACTGAAAAAAAATTGAGGTGTGGGTTAAAGCTACTTTGATTTATAAAAAGCATTCAAACATTTGTGTTCCACGACCATGTCTCGAAAAAAAAAAAAAAAAAGATCTCAGAAGGCCTACGATCAAGAATTGAAGCTTTTGCATGAATCTCGAAAAACGTATATATTAATCTGTGCACAAATTGTCTATTACAAAAACTAGTACTGTGGCTACGCTCCCTAGAAGTGGCTGTCCAGCCAAGATGACTCATAGGGCACACCACTGAATGCTCAGTGAGGTAAAGAAGAACCCTAGAGTGACAGCTAAAGACTAAACTAAAGTATCATTGGATCTGGTTAACATCTCGGTTCATAAGTCTGCTATACAGAAAACATTAAACTGGCATGGTGTTCATGGCAGGACACCAAGGAGGAAGCCACTGCTTTCCAACAACAACACTGCTACACACCTGAAGTTGGCCAAAGACCACCTTGACACTTCACAATACTACTGGGAAAAGTGGACTAATGAAACTAAGGTTGAATTGTTTGGAAATTACTCACAGCACTACATATGGTGCAAAATAGTGCACCGCATATCAACATGAAAACATCATCCCTACATTGAAGAACAATGGAGAGAGCATAATGATTTGGGGCTGCTTTGCTGCTTCAGGCCTGGACCGTTTGCAATCATCAAAAGAAAAATGAATTCCAAAGTTTGACAAGATATCCTACAGGATAACCTCAGGGTGGTTGTGCATCAGCTGAAGCACAGTAGATGTTGAGTGATGCAGCAGGACAATGACCCTAAAGATCAATGTAAATCCACTACAGAATGGCTTTAAAAAAGAAAATCCACCTTTTGGGGTGTCCCAGTCAGAGCCCAGACCTTAACCCAATAGATATGCTGTGGAATGACCTCAAGAGAGCGATTCACACCAGACATCCTAAGAATATGGCTGAGCTGAAGCAGTTCTGTAAGGAAGAATGGTCCAGAATATCTTCTGAACGTTGTGCAGGTCTAATTTCCGGGGAAGAGAATGAATATCAGTACTGACCAAATTAATCGGGATTATGATTGTTGCCATAATCGGGCAGCCCTGGTGCAGAGACAACTATAAGTCAGACATTTGTAGGGTGACTTTCAGAAGAGTGTTAAAACTGTGACTGTGTGCACCTTCTAGTTCAACCAATTGAATGGGAGTTTTGGACACTGCAATCTGTTCACAGAACAATGACATCCATCCATCTACACTGCCTGGGCAAAAAAAAAAAAAAAAAAAGAAAGTTGCATAGTCTAATAATTTGTTGGACCACATTTAGCTTTGATTATGGCATGCATTCATTGTTGCATCATTTAGCCAACCTTAAGCAATGTCACAACATTTATTTCCAACCAGAGTTGCATACATTTTTGTCCGAGATCTTGACGGGAGAGTCGAACCACTCCGTAAAGTCTTCTGCAGCACTTCCAAAAGACTTTCAATAGGTTAAGGTCAGGATTCTGTGGTGGCCAATGCATGTGTGAAAATGATTCCTTGTGCTCCTTTAACCACACTTTTACAATCTGAGCCCAATTAATCTTGGCATTGTTGTCCTGGAATATGTCATTTTTGTTCTGATTAGCCTCACTAGCAAGTGGCTTTCTTGTGGCCATTCAGCTGTTTAGTCCCAATCCTGTAAATTCTTGTTTCATTGTGCGTGTGGAAATGCTCTTACTTTCATTATTAAAGTCATGAGTTCTACTGTTGATATTTTTACGACCAGACGTCTCATTCAATAAATATTTTTTTTTCCAACCACATTTCTTCTACGAAGCTGACGGTTCACCACTATCCTTCCAGGTTTTAATAATGCGTTGGACAGTTCTTAACCAAATTCCAGTGATTTCAGCGATTTCCTTTTCTTAGCTTGATGCAGGCCAATAATTTGGAATATTACTTCCAACATGTTTCCTTAAGAAATGAGAAGCAACAAATCGCATCTGTTATGGTTAAAACAATTGTTGCCATCTGAAACATATTAATCACTGCAATAATGATTAAATAATAGTCTCTTAAGTATCTGCTTATTTAAAACCAAAATGCAACATTTTTTTTGTTGTTGTTGGCCAGGCAGTTAGTCTGTCTATCTGTCAGTCTGTCTATGTCCTATCCATTAATCAGTCTATCTGTCTGTCTGTCTATATATCTGCCCATCCATCCATATCTGAGAGCAAGATCTGATGTGTGTGTATATACAGTGAGTCAGTTTGCAGCAGCACTAGCTGTTTGGTTCACCCGTGGGGGCCATGCTCAGCTCCTGTGAGGCCCCAAGAGGAAATAAACACTCTACAGAGGAAGATTAAAGCAAGATCTCTGAGGAGAGCTACCATCTGCACTGCACTGCTAACATGAAAGAGAAAAGTAAAAATCTCTCTCTCTCTCTCTCTCTCTCTCTCTCTCTCTCTTTTATAACACAGTAGACCCCACCCCTCTCCCTCTTTTCTCATTTCACACTCATGCTGTCCATCTTTCTGTTTGTCTCTGACTTTACTGTAGAGGATAGGTTCTGGATTAGAGATGGGTCTAAAGTAACACAAACTAACAAATAGCACACATGCACTTACCAATAGAAACTGAGAAGACAAACCTCACAAAACACTAATCTGTTAAAAAAAAAAACATTTCCCTTTATCTGAAAATAAAACACATTTAGCAACCGCTTGTGTCAAATCATGACAAATGATACATTTACAAATAAAGCTGCATTAAACAGTATACAGAAAATGTGTGCGGTGATCGCAAAGCTGCTCTCCTTTTCTCAGCGTGCCAGCCTCACACCTCAAAGCAGTTCTATGGCCATTCTGAACCGCTATCCTGTTAACATTTCATTAACTATGGTTCTCATTAACATGCATTTGCATTATAAATGTGTGTGTGTTAAGTACATTTCATTTTCCTTTCTGCAAAAGAAAGACCTCATATATATCTCCATCACATCTACATGAGCCACTCTGTCACCATTTTAATGAAGTGACAAAAAAGGCACCAACTTAACAAGCCGATCTACTAATGAATTTCCCTGAATGCTAATCGTTTGATGAGGAGATATTTTCTCTGACTCGGGCCGAGTCAACTCAGCGTATCCAGAATATATATATTTAAAAATATGTAGTGAAAATGGATCTTGGAAACAATCCAACTAGGAAGAATCTTTAAATAAATTTGGTCCAAGAGGTAAGGGGTGATGTGCAGTCAGTCTGTAATTATAGCGAAATAAACCATGGGATAGATTGATTGCTGACATTAGCTGGACATGAGTGATCTAGTCTAGATCCCAACCTGAACTGCAAGTTCTCTGAATGCCAGTAGATCCTTCAAGCATGGGAAAAAAATCCTCATCAATATTCAATGGTTTATTACTCTACAATGAGCATCAGACAGTTTTGTGTTTGGGAAATGGAGAGCTGCCAGTCAAAGTAGATTTTCCCCGTTAGTGTAAAGTTCTGTTTTGACTTAAAACTCAAAGCTGATGGGCTGCAGCTGGGAAAAGGCATCATGGGTAATACAAGAGTAATGTGCATGCTCACGTTTGTGTTCAAAGGAAGAAAAAGACATACAGCTTTGAAACAAAATTAGTAAATACTGACAAAATTTAAATTTTCTAGATTAACTAAAAGAGGCCAATAAAAAATTTATAATAATAAAAAAATGCATAAATAAAAATCAGATGAATCATCATATATCCTCCTAATAATAAATAAAGTGTCCTATAATATAGTGTCCTTTCCAAAGTGATCACTACATATATGTAAAAATAAATGACACTGATCAAAGCATGTTCCATATCTGAGCATGTCCACTGCGGCCACAAATAAGCTGATCACACTGTCTGTCCTCATTCAGTGAGAGCAGAGAGCTAATGCTCTTCAAACTGACAGTGACAGCGCTGGAGTGTGTGTAGGCCCCCCCTCCGCACTCTCAGTACACTGAAGATTCAGTTCGCACATTTATGATGGGCGGCATTAAATCATACGCTGACATCATCCCCCTTCCAATCAACACGAGGCAGTTCGTACAGACGCGTGGAACAGAGCTTTCTCGTAAAGCTCTCACATAGAGTTTGTGTGTGAGGGGGAGAGAGAGAGAGAGAGAGAGTGAGAGCAACAGAGAGAGAGAGCAACAGAGAGAGAGAGAGACACAAACAACCCAATGCAAACAGACACTTGTTGGGTAAACAGACGCACTGAGCAAACGGGATTCCCTCTAACAGGCAAATCCGGCACACATGCTTAACATTTCATCCCTATAAACAATTAAAAAAATATTAACGCACACACATCTCCACTAAGCAAAAGGAAAAGGAAATTTGGCATTTCAGATCTTGACACACCTGCTCTGCTGCTGGAGGCAAAGACTTTCTGATTTCCATGTCTGAAACCAAGACACATTAACAGTGGTATTGTGTACTGTGGCAGTACCAAAAATATAAAATTATTAAAAATAAATGATGTTTTTTATAAAGAAATCAAAGCCTACATTTAGGACTTTGTAACAATATTGCTGGACACTTAAGCACAAGTTACCCCCCACTTCTCATTACAGTAAAACATCGAAACATTTTAATTGTAAAATTCCCACTGTTTTCAATAATGATCCTCATTAGATTAATGTTTATTTATTGTATTTTTTTCATTCATGGATTATAGTAAAAAATAATCTGCTGTAATTCTATCACACTTTATAACAATAACAGACTTTAATCATTTTTAATCTGGACAATTGAAGTGTCTATTATTTAACCTGATGTATGTTTGTATCAACTCAAACCTTGTAGTGCTAAACAGAAGGAAAAAAAGGCGTGTGTGTGTGTGTGTGTGTGTGTGTGTGTGTTTTAATATATAATGGTACATTGTCACAACTGATTGCCTTCTCACTTGTTTTGTGAAAGTATATTCATCGAGACATGCTATAGATGAAAGATAGCACAAAGGAGAAAAAAAAAATCAACAAAAATAATTAGTAGGTAAAAAAAAAGAGAGAAAAACAAATGAACTGAAGAGCTGCAACATGGACTAAAGAGTGATAGAGCTGCTGTCATGTGCAGAGTCATGAGTGAGGTCAGGAGGGGGTGAGGTCATGTTCGGAATAGCATTGTCGGAGATTATACAGAATTTAGAGAAGAGAATGTATGCCACAATACTCTAAATAGCCCTGAAAAATCCAACAGATGAGGCACAGAGAAAAGAGAGCGAGAGCGAGAGCGAGAGCGAGAGCGAGAGAGAGAGAGAGAGAGAGAGAGAGAGCGCGAGAGAGGTTGAACTCATTAACTCTGGATGAGGAGGGAATATTTTAAGGCACTGCTGACCCCTACTGGAAGACAGAGGAACAGTTTCACATCCCCCACCATAACAAGTCTTCTCTGTCTGTCTCTAAAACTAGAAAAACAGTAATTACACACTGTGAGCTCACACTCCCTTCAAAAAGTAAAAAAAAAAAAAAAACCTGCTTCTAAGATGTTTTGCTTTCATGAATGAAAAAGATCTGAACTTATATACTTACAGTGATGTTTGCTATTTGCTCCTCTAATCAGTAGATTATTTTTTCTCAAGGTATAGTCTGTTGTTCTGTCTGTTAATACTTTTTATTAACTACAGTACATTTTAAAGAGAATGACACATTTAATCAATGAACTCAAGTTTGCATTTAAATATTTGGCAGATGCTTTAATACAAAGTAACTTGAGTGCATTCAAGGTATATTACACAGATCAGGCACAACATTAAAACCATCTGCCAAATATTGTGTAGGTCCCCCTCGTGCAGTCAAAACAGTGCCAACCTGCAATGACCAACAATCATGACATGCTCCGAATCACTGAGATCAAATTTTTCCACATTCTGATTGTTGATGTGAACATTAACTGAAGTTGACCTGTATCTGCGTAATTTTATACACTGCACTTCTGCAACATGATTGGCTGATGATAACACGGAGGACTGTTGGTGCCAAATGGGCTGGTTGAATATTTCTGTAACTGATGATCTCGTGCAAAACGGTCACTTTGAAAATCTGAAACAGGGTTAATCGCCAAACCAAGTCTGGTTTAACAATTGCATGTGTTCAAGCCCAAAATAACTAAGGATGAACCACAATAATAAAAACATGTTGGACAGAATGTTATATCTGGAGGCAAAAGTCACTTTGCCACCATTGGGCCAAACAGTTCTCGACGTGGGATTGCACTGTTCCATGCCAATCTGAGAACGTTGGCATGGTAAAGTTTTTTTCTATTTTTTTTTTCTATTGTGGTGCTGTAAATCTGAATTAGCATGGACTGACTGAAAAGTGACCAATCGTGAGTCGCCACATCACTCCAGATGTTCCACCAGAATGGTTCTCAATCCAGAGTATGATTAGCTAACCGTGTTGAGAAATCCAGAATGTTTTGTAATCGAACCATAGTAGAAATGCAAATGGAACCATTCCTTAACATGCTCAGAACTTTTCGATTGGCTGATAAGCCCTTAAACAATCCCATGTATAGAACAACTCAGTATGGAAGTGTTCTGAAGGAGTCTAATACACCCCATGAGAGCTCTTGGGTCTCAACAGTTTGGCAGAGCTGAGAGTGGGGCAGACGGTAAGTGAACAAGAGAGAAGTGATTTACAGAAGGCAGCACTGAAAGATCAGTTGTGTTTGGAGAGGCCATGGAAAGTGCAGAGCAGGTGGCACACGGGCACTGCCCATGCTTTCAGCTCTCACCTGCCAGGATCTACAGGGCCACCTGGTAGGGATGAAATTACCACAAAATCTCCATAATAATCCACCCAATCAGCAGCCAATCAGATGCAATGTGAGCCAAGTGCTCCATTCAACACGAATCCAACAGAAAGGCAAAAGCAATAAGGAGAAAAAATGTCACTAATTGTTTTGCTTTTGAAAGGGGAAGAAGGCAAGCACGCTCCTAGTGTATCCATGAGCTTCTGCTTATCGGATATGAGGTGTGGTGACATCATCAGCTGGGTGGCCTATGAGAGGGTCTGGGCCAAGCCTAAGCGCAGGTGCCCAATCTGCGTAGCAGTACCGAGAGGAGGAGCCTGTGAGTGTGTTTGATAAATCTGTTGGCTCAGCACAGCACGTTTCACATCTGTAGCCAATTCGCTCAAAGCCCAGCAGCATTTCTACACTTCTCTAGAGAGTAAATGACAAAAATGGGAGATACAAAAAATAAAATAACACAAATAGATGCATGCTGCCTAATCCAGTCTTAGGTGGGAAATGGTAACATGTGGAAGTTGTGCACTAAAATACCTATACAGTATTATACTTTACCAGTATTTGGTTTTATTTAAAGAAATAGCTAATTTAAATAAATAAGACAAATGGTGTCACCATATACTGAACCCTTGCATCGTTTGTTCTTCCATGGAACATGAAAGGAGATGTTTTGAAGAATGTTCACATCAATTTTTTCATAAAAATATAGCATAATGTGACAAGAGAAATGTAACGTTAGTTCTAAGGAAAGCAATAGCACAATTTGTTTGTTGATGCCAAGTGGTTTTATATTTTGATATATAATGCAATAAAATAAAGCCATTTTAAATGTGGCTTCAGTGCCCAAACAAATTTCAGCCAATTGTAAATCAAAATGTATCAACTGTGATGTCCAGACTATATCTACTTGCAAACTCTTCCTCAAAGGGAACATCAGTGGAGACCAAACAAATTGGCAAAATGTCTTAAAGGACATACTCTTAAAGAGTATGGAGAACAAAAATACAAGTAGGAGAAGGCAAGCTATTTTTGAACTCTTCTTTTGAAACTTTCATACTTTCATACATATTCCATACATCCATATATATGGATGACTGATTCCACATTCCTAGCATGCTTTGCCTCCAAAACATATTCTGGTGATAAGGAAGATGGATGTATCCTGAGATGAGAAGTGAATGATTGGGCACTATGAGCTTTTTCTTCTACAATTTAACATTAACCAGTCTGGGCTGTGCAGCTACACCAAGAGAGATCTCTCATGGGTTATTTATCTATACAACCAGGATCCCCATGTCTAACTGTTAATTAGAAATGCCACTGGGAGTTCAAGACTCAATTGATCTTTGTGTATTGATTAAGACAGACCGATTGGCTCTGAGAGATCGTCATCTATTGGACACTATTGGGTATGTGTAGCTGACTTAACTAAATCTAGCAATGTCCACCTTTTAAAGAGAAAATTCTATGCACTACATATTTGAAGTGTTTGTAACCCTAAACTCAAAACGTCCTGAGTGGATAGAGTATGAATGCTCAAGTGAGCATTACAGGAACAGACACAATAGAATTTGCTCCATCAACCAACAAGTGCAAAACTACATTTAGTAATTAGTCGGTTGGCTTCCTATATGACTAGTCACCTTTTTTTTTTTAAGAATGCCAAATCTTTAGTAGTTCCTGGTTTATCTAAACCAGATTTGGACTTGATTTACTGGGGTATTTACATAAGACATGTTTTTGTGTGCAGAAACAGCTAGACGGAGTACAATGGGATAGAACGCAGGGGACTGGAGGCATGTTTTAAAAGTGGGACTATATTAACTTGACACTTTCAAGTCAAGTCAATGTATTTGTATAGTGCTTCACACAATACAGATTGTTTCAAAGCAGCTTTAAAGAAAATTGCACTGTAATGTACTACTCATTCAGTACATTTAAACTACTCATTCAGCAGTCTAATTTTAAAAAGTTATTGAAAACCATGCCTTAAAAATCGATTGTCTTAAAAATCGATTGCCAGTGAGAAAGCCAAAGGCGGCTGTGGCAAGGAACCCAAAACTTCATAAGATGTTAGGTAATGGAAATTTATTTTTATTTTTTGGGGGAAAACCAGGCTCACACGGGGAGAGTTATCCTAGTTTTCCTCTGGCTATTAAGCATGAATTTTCCTCTGGCAGAGTTTTCCTCTGGCTATTAAGCATGAATATGAAGTCAATATTAGTTAGATATATGAAATAAAAGTCATTTATTAAGTAAACGGAAGTTTTTGAAGTCCATCCTGAATTGATTGTGGAAAACACAATCTGTGTGAACTGTGTGATTGCTTGTCGCCACATTTTCTGTGCCACTGCCTAATAGGGCACCCTGGGAATGACTGCACCAGGACAGAGTGCCTTTGAGTATTGATGAAAGTGTTTGCTACTTGGTCACTATGTAGGTGTGTAATTGAAAATGGAGGTCTGCTTGTTCGCCCATGTTTTGTCCTGTGCAATAAGGGTCAAGGTCCATCTGGCAGGTTCAACTGTCATGGGACAACAAGCACACCCCATCAGAAATCTAAGAACTCTACAGCAACACCTCCCCTAACCACATTGAAGGTGCATGCCATTGAGATACAGAAGGACTTGCATCACAATGGCTCTTACAACCTAGAGAAAGATCTTACAGACCATTCGGTGGATAGGGACACATGTGATGTGCTTTGAGTGTGTGGAAAGAGCTAGGCCACGGTTTTAAAACTAGTGGGAAATTAACACATTTCTGAGAGCACAATTTGACTCATCTGACTGAAATGGATAGGTGATATTCAGAGTGCATTGCAACCGATACAAAATATAAAGCTAAGGTGTACTGTATAATATGTGTCACACACATAGAAAAAAAAATAATTGAACAATATGGAATTCCCAATAATGGACTTCAAAATAATAGTTTCCCAAACAAAATGTCTTCTATTGGTTTGAGAAAGCGGTATTCCCACTCCAAACTCAAACCACTGGTTGAGTCAATGTTGCTCTGTCAGGCTAATCAATGTTCTCAACGTTGTCACATTATGACACATCACTTTTGAAAACCCTTGCATTTCTTTCTTGGTGTCATTTTTATGCACCATCATCCTTGAAATCAATAGATTTTTCAGTGTTTTCTAAACTCTAGGGTACTGAGCCATAAAAAGAAAGTAATAAATGCATTGAGAATTTTCGGACCATCCCTTCTCATTTGCTGTTTAGTGGGATATGTCAAAGCTGCTTTGGAAAGGCAGGGCCATATGTCAGCTTTATGGGCGTGGGAGGCAGAGAAGCACAGCTGCCTGCAGAGGTGGGCCCAGGGCTCAAGGCAGGCGAGTCGGTAAATATGTGAGAGGAGAATTCATTAACGCTAGGCTCATTTATGTAGCTTCACTGCTCTGTTTGTGAACTTCAATATGGGATGATTTAACCCTGTCTGCAGGCTTTAAGAACAAGACAGACACATTCACATTCACAGGTATCTTCTTTCAAATTCTAAAGAGCACACATAGTTAAACCTCTAAACAAATACAGGTGCACCCTTGGTTTTTGCATTCAAAGAGGACTAAAGCACAGACGTTACGCTTGTTTATCGACAGAGACATAAAGATTAAACCACACATATTCTTGCACTCCCAAAACTGTCCTTTAGTAGCTGGTGTTCAACACAAAGCTGAGGTCTACTTATATACAGCTCAAGGTTTTAGTTTTTATGTTATAGTTTTTACGACTAAAACTAATAGCTGTACCCAAAGTACGCAAGATAATAATTACTGTGTTCCGAATCACTTATATGCGGGAAAGTTCTCAAAACACTCTTAATAGTTTATTTTATATTTCTAAATATAATATGCATCAGTGGATATACGTGGATCATAAGAGAACTGTCATTGTTTTCAAAACAGTCATGAAAAAATGTCATGTCCACACATCTCAAATGATCATTCATTCTTTTTTGGAAATAGCAATGTGCTGTTCCACAAGTGATTTTACCTTGATTTTGCTTTGCTTTATTCACATGTCTTAAATTACATTTGACATCGGTCACTTTTCTGATTGTGAAGAGCAGCGATTAATGTGAAAAAGTGAGTGATGTTTACACGTGTTAAGGGTCTTTCAAGTGACTCGCATCAGCGCTGCAGAACACATTGAATTCTATGATGTGACGTCACTTTACACCAAAGTGTTTTACACACGTTTTTGCTTCACAATAATGCCTTTGAGAGTATTTATAAAACTGTCCACATTTGTGAATTGACATTGAATGTCTCTTAATTTCTTTTAATGAAATATTACCTTATCGTTTATGAATATCGGAGACCTAGTTATTGAACTAATTTAAATTCACCAAGAAAACACTTAGACCTAAACATAAACGAGTCCTTTTATTACTTTCTGCTATCAAAGCAACTGCAATCATTTTTTTCTCTTCCAAATACATATTTTCAATGTTTATTGTGAACACCTCCCACTTTTTTTACGTGGCAAACTCGTAAAATCGCCCCTCTGTGACGCTTTCTGCAACTCTTGTCATGTGGAGGGCGATGCAGCGATGAGGCTGGCATTGAACAGAGCGCTGACGCCTCGACTCAACTCAAGTCAAATGCGCTTCACAATGACGAAAGAACATTATTGAAAGTCAAAATGATTATTATTTCTCTATTATTGTGCATACAGCAGTTTAAATAGGCTAATGTAGGAAAATGATACAGTAGATCTGCTGTGTGTTTATAATTATTATATTGAAGTCAGAAGATTTGTAGCCATGCAAGTTTTAATAAAGGAGAAGGTAAGGACGTTATTGAAACTCACTATTATTAGACTATTATTGTTGTCTTTTTAGATGAAAAATAATGCTCAGACTGGAGGAAGATCTGGTTTGTTCTCTTAATGCCTAAACACTAGAAAGTCTATTGGTAGATTTCGGTCATGAACGACTCAAAATGATTCACTGACTCACTCATTTGTTGTCATCTAGTGACACTTCCAGAAGGGGACACTGAACTAACTAATCAGTTACTAAAATTGAACAAATTTGTGAAACAGAAGCAAGCCTCACCAAAATACTCTTTAATTTGCAGCTAATTCTGCACAATTGTAAACTTGAATAAACTTGAATCACAAAAATAGCTGGAATTGGTGCTTTCGTGTCATTCTTTAATGAAAATGAAATTTAATTCTGAAAATATCACCAGAAAAATTTTGAGTGGACCAGTGATTGTCTTACCTTTTTCACCCCTCATGAGTTTGCATCCCTGTAATTTGTTGTGGCATTATAAGAACAATTCTACAAATCAGAAAAGAAGCAAATTTGTTGTTTTTTCATTACCCATTTAGCGCTCTTGCCACCTGTGACCTCACACAGCATAGCCTACCTGTGTGACTTGTTTTTTAGGTTTATTTTTTGCATAGCCAAATTTCAAACACGCCACTAAGATGGACAGAAAACATGGACAAGTTCTTGAAAAGGAAAAATATTGACAAAGGTTAGCCTATGTGGGTTAGTGGTGTGCCGTAGAATTTTTTTAGTCATAAGATTGGGAAGCACTGGGCTAGGGATTTTTTGTTGTTGTTTTTGTGCAACATCACACACATTGTGAATAAGACGTAGCAGCAAGTGGAAATTGAGTCAAGAGATGGCTTAATTATCAGTTGTCTCTGTACATTAGAGATAGGAGAACGTGTTTAAACATCAAAAAATTTAAAACTACTTTTTGGGGCCATTGAAGCTCTTATTCTCAGTGTTGGAGACACCCGGCACATCTGGAGGTGTTTGCAGGCCTTGTACTGGCAGTCTGAGGCCTGCACATTATTTCCCATGTGTGTCTCATTTACTGCTAAGCACCCAGACCAGTCAGCAATGCAGAAATGAGTAAACACAGCCGGCCAGAGAGGGAAAGAGAGAAATAAACTGGGGTGTTTACCCTGTTTGAACCTTGCTGGACTCAGTCGGGTTCACGTTGAAAGTGAAGCTCTTGGAATTTATCCAGAGAGGACTCAAATCGCACAGGAGTCAACTAACACCAGATCTCATTAGTTTCACGTCCGCAGACGAGCCCTAAAGCATTATGCAAGCGCTTTCACTAACCGTCCACATACTCCTAGACCTCAGAGGGGCATATGGCGAGCCAATAGACAAAATAACTCAACACTCGTACAGAATCCAACAGGCCTTATGGTGCGGTTTTGAGCATTGGGAGCATTGTGTGCTTTTATTCATGTAGCTTTGTGTTTAAATAGCAAACCACCATACACTGGGAAGTCCACAATGTATCGTTAATCAAGGAAGGTTACCCACAATGTCCTTTTAAAGACATAACTCACTCGATTGAAGTTTTATTTCCTGTGTTGGGGTATTTTCTATTGAAACAGGACGTTTGGACAGGTCATATTGAAGGACTCAAGGTATAATGTCTGCCATCTGGAACACAGATATGGACAAATGAAAAACTACCCAACGCAATGGATATAACAAAAGTGCATAACCTGTGAAGAAGGCTAAAACAAGGTTAATTTGCTCTTAGGACATCATTATTGTGATTCTTAGGTGGACACATCATAAATCGAATCAAAAAGAGTAAGGAAGGTCCACTCGTGCATGATAACACATCTCAAAAATGGTTTCTGAGAAATACTCCAAGCAAACAAATTTTACTCATGAAGTCTGATTTGGTCCGAACACTTCAGAAGTGTACTGGCATTCAATTCCCCCGCTCTCAGGGGTTTGAGAGCATTGTATGTGAGGTCCGTTCCTGATAACTGGTCAGATCGAACAAATATAGAACAAATACAGTATGCACTACTCTCACACTGTAATGTCATGAGATGCATCTGACTGCCCTCGTGCCTGCGGCCAAATCAGAGCCACGCCGATTAGGGCCATTCAGCACTTTACTCGTGTGATATTGCTTAAATATGATCCATTGGTATGAAAGCTAATGTTAGGAACATAACTGTAAGCTCAAGATGGTGTGCCATCCTACATCCAACACACATTAGAGAATGAAAGGAATACAGGCCAAAAATCATCATGCTAAGCTTCCAATATTTATTTTCTTCTCTCCGTCCTTACTTTTACCCATGTGAAGGGCAGACAGGAGGGTTGGCTGTCCTCTCCTAATGAAGCACACAGATTACATCTCCACCCTCACATTTATTTCACTTTCTGCTCTGCTGTATGGTTAATGCTTCTGAGGAAATGACGGCGAATGAGCAAGCACCTGGAGTTATTCCCCCTGCCTTTTATATAATTCAAATCAACCTGCTTAAAATGGCAGCCGCTCACTGCTATTTAGCTCAAATCAAATCTGAATAGATCCATAGAAATATTTTTGCAGTTCAGCACAAATGAAATAAATCCTCACTTAGGTAACACAGCTGAGAATTACAATTCATTGCAGGTTCGGGAGAAGATGAGCTTTGACAGAAGGTTAAGAGAATATTGCGGCAGGTAGCTAATCTTAAAGCAAATGCATATAAAACATTTTACATATAGCCCTCCAGCTGGCATTTCACAGTAGTTTTCTCATTTATGCTACCTCTTAGCCTTCATCCCCTCATGTTAGTAGAATATGGTGATACTGTATAAACATGTAAGTGTTGCTCTTTATTTCCACATTCATATTTCAATGAGCTTGTTGTCAAACGAGACGATTTATGTGGACCAGCTGTGCAGGTATGTATCATACGTTTGTGTGTTGTACATTTGTGTATTGCATCAAAGCTGCATTGAGTGCTGAATGCATATAACCATATGAGTTATGCATTATGAGTGAATTGGTGGGTTATATTGCAGTGTTTACCCATGAGCATGGATTTTGCTCTTACAGGTACCTGGAACAGCTGTTGGTTTCTCTTAATTGGTCCGAATATGCTGCAGTCTTCTCACAAGACACACTAAGGTATTGCATATTAAAAATATTAAAAATATAATAGAAATATTTGTGATATACAGCAAACTATAGTGTAGTGTGTGTATGTGTGTGTGTGTGTATATATATATATATATATATATATATATATATATATATATATATAGACACACACATACACTTTTTTGAAATAATGTATTGTCTGAAATAGTGTCTAGTATGCATGTTTTTGTTGGGAATGGTATACAAACGTACTGATTTCTCCATACTACTGAACTACTTACCCCATACTACACAGAGAGTAGGTACACTGAAGACAATTAAAACAAACAAAAAAATACAAATAAATAAATAAAATACAATTTAAAGTAATACAACTTTGCAACAATACATGTTTTATGTCAGGAGTATTATCTTAGCATTCTGCTTATACTATGCAGTGTATATGTATATTGTACACTTTTACACTTTTTTTTTAATACACTGTAAAAAATAAAAAGTTGAGTAACCAGCTGCAAAGCAATTTTTTGTTTACTCAACTTCAGGCAAATTAGTTTTGCCAACTTAACAATTCCAGTTAGAACTTAAAACAATAATACAATATCAATGATCATTACGTTAAATAAACTTGAATATTTAAGTACAGCTGTCCATAATTTTAAATATTTTGGAAAACAACATAATATATATATGTATATATATATCATGGTTTCCGTTGTCCGGTAATTACCGGACATTGGCCGGAAAAAAAATTAAATGTCCGACTAAATTAAATCTCTCCAGTCAAATTGTCCGATTAAAATTGCCTAATAATCCCGCCCCCCTAACACAATCTGAATTTGAGAATAAGCCTAAAATGTATCCAGTGTGGACCAAGCTCGCCAAGATAGCCTGTGTAATCCCGGTCTCGAGTGTTCCTGCAGAGAGGGGGTTCTTGCTGCATTATCGGATCAAGACGAAGCAGCGAAGTCGCCTTGCGGAGAACAAGGTTACGCGGCTTATGCGCATTGCAAGTTGTGGAGAGACACTGGGAAGTTTTGATTTTAAGTCGGCAGCTGCACAATTCAGCACTGCAAAACAGCGTAAAAAGTAGCCTAAAATGACGCGAGACAATGTTATAGGCCTAGTCATTTGTTTGTTCCAGTTCATTTGACAAGGAGTCATTTCACGGTGGCCAATTTAAATGTTACCAGCTAAATGAGACATACTGAGAGTGTATAATTAAGTTCGCTTGAGTAAAAACAATAGGCTACTATTCAGATATTTTATGTGGGGAAGGGGGATTGGTTTGTTAAACAATGAATGTGAAACGCCAATCAGACGTTCATGTTTTTTTTCCGTCTATTTGAAAGTTAGGCTAATAAACATGTTGCATTCTATACGGCCTGATTATGTCATTTTTTTAAGTTACATAGCCTGCCTCCAGTTTTCCTCAACTTGACTAATTAAGAGGCGATATTTGACCGGCATATCATCAAAATGTCCGTAAAACGAAACCTCTGCCGGTCACTTTGACCGGCACCATTTTTTTCTAGCGGAAACTCTGATATATATATATTTTATTATATTTTTTTTTAAGTAGATCTATATTTTGACATAAGATCATGTATCAGCCCCACCAAGAGAGCAGATAGTTAACTTAAATGGTGGTGTAGGTTACAAACTTTTAGAAGTTGAATCAACTTCATAAATAAAGATACTTCATCAAAGCTAACACAAATTACCCTGATGGAGACAAAACAACTTTTTATATAATTAAAAACACATAAAGAGCAAAAACATCTCATTCAAATCAGATTATTTACATAAGTCAGCATCCTATGACAAAACACACTTAAATTCAAGAGCAGGGGATTGTGGGTAGTGTTTTCAGCCACAATGCTACACCAGTGGGCATGCTCAGTAGTAGACACAACAATGTGAAGTTCATAGTGCACAGCCTTAAAAGGTTCCCTCAGATTTTGACCCATGAATTTTCAAGAGCTTTCCTTGACTTTAACAAATGGATAACATCATAAAAGATATGAGTCGAAATCATTATATATATATATATATAAAAATGTAAAACAAAAAAACAGTACTATTAGTACATATTGTTTAAAAAATATGTATATGTCATTCTGAACATACACACTGTAATGCACATATTAAATACGAGTTATTAATCACTGATACTGTCTGCAGTAAAAAAATTTATAAAACAAAATACATTCATGCACATGCACACATCACGAGAACTCAAACGAGAACTGTTAAATCTCAAAAACACAAGCAGAATGACCGAAAGAGGCTCTCGGCAATGCCCACACGCACACAAAACACAAATATTCAAAGACAAACACACAAATCCTCAAACACACACACACACACACACGCAAATGTTGCTCAATACAGTTCAAACATGACATACTGACACTTGACCAGCCCAAAAAAAACATTCGCAAGGACTGGGGTTGCTAAATTAGACATGCTCTTTAGTAAATATAATGGCAAAATAAAAGTTATTTAAAAATTGTCATGAGATTTGCAATGATGCTTAAAGGAATAGTTCACACAAAAACTTTCATTCATCAAAATAGTTTGTGCATCTGTATCCAAACGTAAGACATCACGTGGAAGAACAAATTAAGTTTGAGGTTATCAATACAGCTACCATATTGGATTCAGTGGTGCTTACATAGTTCATCAATGATTTGATTTGAGAGTGTACAACGACTTAAATTGTGGTCAATTCATCAAACCAAGTGATTATAGGCCTCCAGAAGACTTGGAATATGCATGGACTACTTTTATGACTCTTTTGGGTGCTTTATTTATTGTTATATTGAGTCAATTGCTATTGCCATTTTACTGAATTAAGTCAAGAGGACTGGATTAAATTATCATTAAAACTCATTTTGTGTTCCAAAACATAAAGTCATCTGGGTTTGGAATAAAAAATGGTTAGTATATAATAAAACTGTTAGTTGGTTTTTAAATCGATTTTGATTTGTCTGCTATATCATTGTGTACATATTCAATATATTGCACATAACAGCATTGTGCAATCCTTTGCACACCGACACACACCTCAAATTTCATGTCTGGTTGCCTCTTAAAATGTTGCAGTGCTACAAACACTAAACACAGTTAAGGAGAGTGATTTTTGCAGTGATGAAACAGCACAGACTAAAAATCTAGTCCCAGCACACCTCTAATGAATGCAGCGCTCTAATAAAAGCTGTGATAAAGTGAGCCAGCTCCCATACAAAGAGACTCTAGAGTCCAACGAGGTACACAACCCCTCAATCCAATCAAATCCTGTCCTGGGGAGATGGGATCAGGGCTGATGTGTGTGTAAACATGGCTGGCAGCCCAAAGCAGATGCATTGGCACAACTGCTGACGGGCATTATCTCTGAGACCAAAAAACATAAGCATGTGTCAGAGACAAATAAAGCTGCCCTTTCTTTGGCCCCAATCAATAACACTGTACTAGAGCTCAGACAAAGCGACGAGTATTTAACCAGCTTTGGGTTGAAGGAGGCTCTTAAAAACACATCATCCTATTTATCTGCTATTGATGTGTCTCGTGAAGAGAATGGCTTTGATCACCTTAATGAAATAAACATTATTACAGGGATTTTCACAAACAAAATAAACACCTTAATAAAAAAAAAAGTATAAACATTTTTTTAAACTGATCTTTGCCTTGCAACTAATATGGAGTACCCTTTAATACTATGATAAACCATACTTCATTACTTAGGTACAGTTTTGTGGAATTTTTACTATTTAAATTGAATATCATTGGAAGTGAATACAAGGGGGGGGGGGGGGGGTAAAAAAATACTTTGTACTCTTTCACGCCTCAGTTGTAATCTAGGTTTAAAGAGTGAATTAGGCGTATTAGTCCTAAAAATAGGGGAAAGAGATGATGAAATAGGGGAAAGAGATGATAGAAGCAGCCAGCATGAACTCACCCTGGAAGGACTGTCTGGCTCTTTCCACAAGTTCCTCTATGGGGTAACTGGCCAGATCTCCCCTGGCATGCTTGGTTTTGCAGTATGTGCAAGCATTTAAACAGCTGTGGGAGAGAGGGAGAGAGAGTAGACATTATCAACAATGTGTAGATTATAAACATTGTAAAGCATGTTGAGGGCATTAGATACACAGTGCAAAGCATGACTGATATCAAGACTCCTTTTAACAAGATCAACATGCCTGTTCCGCTTTGAAGTTTCCTTAACAGACTGTAGAGCTGTGGCCAGAGATAATTTCCCAGAAGATTTTGATGGCAAAATACAAATAGAAATAGAAAATGTTCGAGCTGTGTCAGTCTGAAGAAAACTGTCAAGAAATCCCCAGGTAATATTGCCACCCAAATTAAACTAAATTATATTTTGCACAAAGACAATGAAGCCAGTTTTAAGACCATTAAGACTTGTTTGCATTGTGACATTATTTTCAAGACAATTAGGCACATTCCCTATTGTATGCATTCGTATATTAATCATCCCAATGGGAGTCTTTGGCGGTCCATAGAACCATTTTTAGGAAAATTATGAAATTTGGCACACTGATAGGGGTGGTCATAAAAAAGTCCCCATAACAAATTTGGTACCTCTAGGACAAACTCCATAGCACCACAACCAGTTTAAAAATGCACTTTGTAACCATTTGTCCTAGAGACACCATTCATTTTTGTCTGATAACTCTCCTATTGATGATTCAAATGGACCTCTCACATTAAAACTCTGTCCATTACTGTGGCTGCCATCTTGGATTATGATTTTTTTAAGTTTAAAAGATTCACATCTTTCAAACTTTCCGATTTGTTCAAGCAATGTCTTGAAATATTCTCCAGATCAAGCTGCACAGAAATGGCAATACAGCATTTAGATTTTCACCTTTGTTTAAAAGTTATGGCAAAGTTAATGAGGTCAATGTGAAAATGGATTTGATGCTGTTCCTCAGCAATCCTTTGTCCTATTGAAATGAAACTTGGTGTGCTTCATTAGGACCATGATCTGAGGGTACATGCAAAGTTTGGAGACAGCACCATATCTTTAGTTCCAAGTTGTAAAGCTCTGTCTGGATGAGTTTGGAGCAATGATGAGGCAATGCTTTTCAGAGCAATGATCAATAACTGGCTGACAAGAGAACAGGTTGGCTACATGGAAGAAGTTTGTGATGTTTGTTTGTGTGTGAGCTTTGCTGAATTAGCACCACAGAGAGCAAAACTGGACGGGAGCTCTGAGAGTTGTCTCATCTTTTAATCACCACTGTCGATGAACCCCTGTCTGGCAAGAGTTCAAATGACTAAAGATACACTGGCTCTGTCACGGGCCAAATTTCTGACATAGTGTCAGGACAGTGTCTAAGATCTCAGAGGACCGAGTTCAAAATTCTCAACTGTCACAAAAGAGTATCATTAGCCTCAGAGAGCAAAGTGCCCAGCATTGCTTCTCTTCCAGCTATAATGCAGTAGAAAAGTGCTGATCTAGAAACAAGATTTGTGGAGCTCACCTACATGGGCCTCAAGCCACCTCACAATGTGCTGAATCTAATTACAGTGATTAAAGCTGGAGCTTGCCTCTAAAAAAATTCACAATGTAACCACAGCTTTAACAGATGCAGAACCAATTGTATAATATCTATGATTATGGGCATGTTAATATTTGTTCTGTTCCAAAACCTAGTGAGCTGCATTGCTTTCTACTGACTACATAGGCAGCTATCATCTAAGGCAGTATTTTAATGGAAATGAAACCCTATAAGTGACAGGCTTCAAATGCTCCACATAGGAAGCGAATGAAAAAAATGCAACACAAATAGTGAAGTGCAATTGGATCTAAATATTGGAGTATAAATTTAGCATGTTGTTAAGCTAAGAATCACTTTGTTGCCTAAGGTCCCTCAGTAGGGTTACTACAGGTCCCGTATTTAAAGATGAAATTATGTGTCCCGTATCAATACAGGAAGCAATTTGTCCTACATTGGTGTCTAGATAGGTAGGGGGGTTACGATTTCAAATGGAAGGGAAAGCAGAACATGAGAAAATTAGAGGCAAATCAATGGGGGAATACAAGGGAAGTCTTGTTAATTTTGGGAAATTACTTTTGTCATCATAAACAACATTCTGCAAATCTTAGGGCCAGGTGTGTGACTTCATGTCAGAAACATGATTAAAATGTTAACTAACAGAGTTAACCTGTTATCAGTAACCTGGATCGGTATCGGCTCCGATACTGACGTTTTTGAAAGGATCGGTATCGGTCAGATGAGCCCGATCCAAATCCAATACTGTGTGTTAGTCATGTTTGTTACTGTCACGTTCAAAAATAATAAAATGACCATAAAAACAATTCAAGAAGTTCATATGACGTACGATAGCTCTATGAATCACAAAAGGCTATATTTAATAAGTAAATAAATGAAATGTACACACAACTCGACACAATGGCGCTACACACACATGGCTATTTTTAGCCTTCACGCTGTGTGCAATATTTGAAAGCTACTCACGAACAACATCTCAGATGTAGATGCTCAATAGTTCGGTTCACTTATATGCATTTTCACCAGAATTTGAATAAGAATTGAATTAAACTACTGTGAACTTTCCTACAAACAAACACACACAGGACTTCCCGGAGACTTCAGAATGTCAAAATATAAGTGTGAGGGTTTAAAAGTTAAAGGTGTCACGGAGAGACTCACGGAGGCAGAGATATGAACTCAGTAGCAGGGTTTATTGAACAGATGATTGAAACAGTGATGTAAACGTTGTGAGTAAATCCAGTTGAGCAGAGTGGCAAACAGCAGGTGAGTAATATCCAGACAGGGTATAGACACAATGAACAGATCAGACTCATGATACTTGCAGGCAATAATGAAGACGCAGGTATGTTTGACAGAGAAGAAAGGTCTGGAGTATCAGAGATAATACAGATGAGAACAGACAAATAGTGTGTGAAAAAGCGGGGTGTATATGCAGTCCTTGATTAGCCATTAATGATATATGCAGGTGCGTGTAATCAGAACATGCACCTGCATATCTAAAAGTTGAAAAAAGTTGGGGGGGGGGGGGGGGGGGGGGAATGGCTTAATTTCTTCTGATGACTAATACTGGAATTACTGTTAATTTTGCTGCTACATTATCCATTATACTAGTAAACGATTAAGTTTTTCTTAATAAACTAATAATGAAATAATGTGTAGTCAGAGGTTTGTGTTTCTTTACATATTAAAGAGCGCTCCCAATTAGTTCCACACAATAATGTAAAGATATTCTAAACTGATTATGCAAAAAAACAACACTGGTATCGGACCAGGATCGGCCGATACTGAGATTTCCGATATAGGATCGGAAAAGAAAAAGTGGTATCGGTGCATCACTATTGTAGAAGCAACAAGGTCACATCCTAAACTTCATGACCTAAAACAAGGAGATAAAAAAAGATCAAGGAATACATTTCCAAATACAGATTAAGCGCTCCTGCCATATAGATTTTCCCAATAATGCTTTACAATAAACGCAGATGACTCTCAGTTGTCCTTTCAATCTGCTGAAATCATTCTTTAAAAAGATGAACAACTGAATAAAGCGAGACTAGTAAATGCTACGGGCATCTCGCTTTGGCATTATATGATCTTTAGCAGGGTACATCTATCTCCCAGCACTTTGCCAAATTAAACCAACCATTAAAGGAGGAATATGGGTCACATGACTCAGCCTCAAAGAAAACACGCACAGATGTGTCCTTCTAAGTCCCTTATTTATGTGTACACACACACACACACACGTACGTACAAACACACAAACACACGTGTGTGTGTTCTGGGTGCAGTTGAAGCCCATTGGACTGGGAATGGGGCTGCACCGGGGGCCCACTTTAATGTGATATGGCCCAGCAAAATGGATTAAACTCATTGTAATCCCAATGGGCATGAATTCCCCACACAATGTTTTCACATCAAACCAATCCATGTGTACTGCTGTCGTGCCCTATATGGTCCCTCACAGGAGGTCAGGTCACGACTGGCTATTTATAGAATTTAGATTACAGTCCCTCATGGTGAGGGCTGATATTAATATAGGGCAGGCTACATTTTGGGTAATCTATTTACTTCAAGTCCTTCCTTAGACAATTCCAGGAAAATGCTGCCTCAATAACAGTGAATGAGGGAGAATTCAAACAAGACATGCAATGCAACAATGAACAAGATATTTTAAGATTTAATGGGTATTAAACGGGATGTGCAAAACAACAGATTTTCAAAATCGACAAGCTGGTGGGTTGTCTAGTTGACGAGTCGGTTTTAACGTAGTCATACATAAATTGCACTGGTTTAGGATTGTTTCCATCACACACATATTTCCATATTTCCTAAAGATTTTCACAGAATGGAAACAAACGAAGGGGTCTCAAGATGAATCATTTTTATCATAACATACCATCTTATCAAGGCAATGCTCATGCTGTGTGATGCAGAAAAACAGTGAGACAACAAATATGTCTGCAAGTGTACATATGACGGATTCAAGACAAAGTCTACAAAATGCCAAAAAATGCTTGTGTTCACTTTATATAACAAAAATAAAAAATAAATGAATAAAAAGGAAAATTAAGGTTTTATATATCACATTACAATTATACTGATTTGGATATTTTCCGCCATCTTGGAAATGGTGTCAAATGTCACTTCTCACTGAGGTCGGACCTCGAGCACCATTGTGTTGGATATTTTCAAGTAGAATATGGGAAAACTTTGGCCAGGTTCACACAGCAACAGGATACAGCTGTCAGACCTGTTTTGAGTGATTAATACAGTTGCGTTTACACACAGAATGGTTATTTAAGAGTGTGACAACTGCATTGTATAACCGAACTGACATAGACAAATTTTGTGATCACAATCGCATTCTCGGCAAGCTTGTACTATGTGAACGGCACCGTCACGTCAAATAATGTGAAAGCCACGATGCACAGGTAGAGACGGTCTCCGAGGAGAGGCAAGCTAGGTGTTCAAAGGCAGCAGTGATGAGGCTGTATTTTGGTTTCTATAGACTGTTGGCAGCAATTGGGCATTCCAGCTTATCCATTCATTTTAATAGAACTAAAGCATTAAATTGGACTGACAATATTTCTCTAACAGTCTAATATTGGTTAGAGGGGAAAAAAAAAAAGATTATGGGTAAATCAAAATATTTCACTGATAATTTTAATAATGTGTCTGTGTTTTTGTACAAAATTAAATAAAAGTACATTTAATTTTGGAAACAACTAGGGCTGTTGACTGAATGTGTTGACTCAGTGCTATTCATTATATACATATAATAATAAATAATATAATAAGTAATGTTCACTGTTTTTTACGAGACTCAGTCGCAGGGGCAGAAAGCACAAATCCAGCTGAACAAGCAACATGCAGCTGAACAGTTAACAAACCACATGTACTTGCATTCAAACAGAGCTGGAAATAACTTTTGTACATTTCAAACTTTTTAAACTTGACATGATAGCATCCTAAAAATGTAGCGTTTATGGCATGACACACCAAAGTAAAATGCTCCAAAAGCACCTAATGCATGTGTACATAGAAGTGTTCTTCCTTGGACAGATTGAATTGTAGATCAATGATTCACTGCAATAAGTTCAATGACATGGAAATAAAAAATATATATATTCACTTCAAATCCTAATCAATGCTTTACTCATCTGCCACTACAATGTAATCTATTTTAATTGAATATTTTGTATCATACAACCCAATTCAAAAAAATTGAGGTAGTATGAAAAATGTTAATAAAAAAAAAAACATTATATCCACCCTTTGCTATATTAAAAGCACTACAACTACACATTATATGATGTTTTTCCTTGTGAATATTTTTTATTTTTTACCTACAGTAATTTCAAATCAGATGATTGCAACACACTCCAAAAGGTTGGGACAGTCCAGTGTTTACAATTGTGAAACATAATTACATTCGGCTACTGAAGACTAAGTTTAGAAAGTGGAATTGTCCCCCATTCATCCATTATGTAAGCCTTTAGCTGCATAATTGTATGGGGTCTTTGTTGCCATATGGAGCGTTTAATGCAGCACACATTCTGAATTGGAGCTGGTCAGGACTGCAGGCAGGCCAATCTAGCAGCCAAACTCTCTTCTACACAACCATGCACTTGTAATCCGGGCAGTATGTGGTTTGAAGTTGTCCTGCTGGAAAATGCAGGGATGTCCCTTGAAAAGACAGTGCTGGATGGCAGTATATATTTCTATATATTAACCCAGCCATGGGTTACCCATGCCATGGGCACTGACACACCCCTGGCCCATACAGACACTGGTTAATTAAAGACAGTGTTGATGTATGGCTTCTGCTTTGCATAGTAAAGTCTTAATTTGCATCTGTGGATGCAGCGGCAAAAGGTGTTTACTAACAAAAGTTTACTAAAGTTATCCCAAGCCCATGTTTTTTAAGACGTCTGCGGGATCAGAGATCACACACATTCAGAAGTGGTTTTTGTTTTTCCTTTACGCACCGAGATTTGATTGACTATATTGTGCCCTGTAGAGGGTGAAATGCCCCAAATCCTTCCAATCTGTCTTTGGGGAACATTGTTCTCAAAGTGCTGGATTATTTTCTGAAGAATCTGTTGGCAAATTGACCAATCTCGAATGATCCTTGCTCTTGAAGGACTAGGCTGTTTTTGGAGGCTCATTAAACAGTATAAAGCATTTGTACATAATTGCCTCACCTGTTTAACATCTATTTCACATCACCTTATTTCAGCTCATCAAATATTTATTGGTCTTAAATTCCCCATCTCATCTCAGCATGTTACAATCAAATGATTTGAAATTAAGTTAAAACATCATATAATGTGTAGTTGTAGTGCTTTCAAAATAGCAAAGGGTAAAATTAATTTACAAATCACCCCTTTTTGATTTAATTGTCATTTTGCATACTGTCCCAATTTTATAATTTTTCTTGGAATTGGGGTTGTATTTCTTATATATTATTAGGGCTGTCAATCGATTAAAATGTTTAATCGAATTAATTACAATTAATTAATCGAGATCAATTGCATTTAATCGCATACACAAATATTTGCTGAAAGCCCCTCATATAACAATAATTCAATATATAATGATGAAATAATTATACATACAGTGAGGAAAATAAGTATTTGAACACCCTGCTATTTTGCAAGTTCTCCCACTTAGAAATCATGGAGGGGTCTGAAATTGTCATCGTAGGTGCATGTCCACTGTGAGAGACATAATCTTAAAAAAAAAATCCAGAAATCACAATATATGATTTTTTAACTATTTATTTGTATGATACAGCTGCAAATAAGTATTTGAACACCTGAGAAAATCAATGTTAATATTTGGTACAGTAGCCTTTGTTTGCAATTACAGAGGTCAAACGTTTCCTGTAGTTTTTCACCAGGTTTGCACACACTGCAGGAGGGATTTTGGCCCACTCCTCCACACAGATCTTCTCTAGATCAGTCAGGTTTCTGGGCTGTCGCTGAGAAACACGGAGTTTGAGCTCCCTCCAAAGATTCTCTATTGGGTTTAGGTCTGGAGACTGGCTAGGCCACACCAGAACCTTGATATGCTTCTTACAGAGCCACTCCTTGGTTATCCTGGCTGTGTGCTTCAGGTCATTGTCATGTTGGAAGACCCAGCCTCGACCCATCTTCAATGCTCTAACTGAGGGAAGGAGGTTGTTCCCCAAAATCTCACAATACATGGCCCCGGTCATCCTCTCCTTAATACACTGCAGTCGCCCTGTCCCATGTGCAGACAAACACCCCCAAAGCATGATGCTACCACCCCCATGCTTCACAGTAGGGATGGTGTTCTTGGGATGGTACTCATCATTCTTCTTCCTCCAAACACGGTTAGTGGAATTATGACCAAAAAGTTCTATTTTGGTCTCATCTGACCACATGACTTTCTCCCATGACTCCTCTGGATCATCCAAATGGTCATTGGCAAACTTAAGACGGGCCTTGACATGTGCTGGTTTAAGCAGGGGAACCTTCCGTGCCATGCATGATTTCAAACCATGACGTCTTAGTGTATTACCAACAGTAACCTTGGAAACGGTGGTCCCAGCTCTTTTCAGGTCATTGACCAGCTCCTCCCGTGTAGTTCTGGGCTGATTTCTCACCTTTCTTAGGATCATTGAGACCCCACGAGGTGAGATCTTGCATGGAGCCCCAGTCCGAGGGAGATTGACAGTCATGTTTAGCTTCTTCCATTTTCTAATGATTGCTCCAACAGTGGACCTTTTTTCACCAAGCTGCTTGCCAATTTCCCCGTAGCCCTTTCCAGCCTTGTGGAGGTGTACAGTTTTGTCTCTAGTGTCTTTGGACAGCTCTTTGGTCTTGGCCATGTTAGTAGTTGGATTCTTACTGATTGTATGGGGTGGACAGGTGTCTTTATGCAGCTAACGACCTCAAACAGGTCCATCTAATTTAGGATAATAAATGGAGTGGAGGTGGACATTTTAAAGGCAGACTAACAGGTCTTTGAGGGTCAGAATTCTAGCTGATAGACAGGTGTTCAAATACTTATTTGCAGCTGTATCATACAAATAAATAGTTAAAAAATCATACATTGTGATTTCTGGATTTTTTTTTTAGATTATGTCTCTCACAGTGGACATGCACCTACGATGACAATTTCAGACCCCTCCATGATTTCTAAGTGGGAGAACTTGCAAAATAGCAGGGTGTTCAAATACTTATTTTCCTCACTGTAGTTATCTTTAAATATTTAAAAATTATATATATATATATATATATATATATATAAAAATATTCCGATAATTAAAATGCATTACATTCTTGAGATCCCTTAGTTTGCATTTGCGCTCCTTCAAGTGTTTTAAATGCAAGAACGCAACACATCTTTGTGTTGTGCTGCTGGATGGAGGTTTTGTTCACTGTATAGACTGCACGTTGCTCATACAGCTGAAATTTCACTTACTGCCCTCTGGAGAAAACAGGTGGTACTACAAGCTTGCATTTCTCAGGAATCTTCCTTATTACGGTACGGAAGGGCATTGCGATTAATTGCGTTAATTTTTTTTAACGTGTTATTTTTTGTAAAATTAATCGCACTGAATTAACGCGTTAAATCGACAGCCCTATATATTTAAAATGATTTAAATATAATTATTTATTTTAATTAATTAATTATTTTTATTTGTGGGCTTTTCTCTGCAATTATTGAAATATGTGATTAAGAGTGATTAACTTATGCAACCGTATGTAAGATTCAGAAACCCTTGTTATTAATGACACCTGTGGCCGTTAAGTGAACTGCAGCCAGCTACCTGTTGCTCATGCACACACTCCATTGGGACGCGAGCAAGCATCGGCCAAAACAATGACGTAACGTACAAAGAGACTGAACGTGATTCACCGACATCATGCTGTCAGATGAGGTCGCATCATTAAAATTACACAGTTATGATTGTTTTAGTACAAACTTTGAGACTATACTAAAACTACTTATCAGCTAACATAGCATACTGATACACACATACAGTTACATATTACCAAACTATACCAGACAGTTTACTGTTGCACTGCACTGTTATGCTGCACTATTGTATGTTTTGTATGTCATATGTTGTACTGTGATCAAGAAACCAGCGTATTTGCTTACATTTATCCTGTATATCTGACTTTTAGTATAAAGAGAAAATCCTTGAAATTATTTGAAAGTTACGAAGCAAGGTAACTAAAATTACATGGATCAATCCTTATTGCACTATACACTCACCTAAAGGATTATTAGGAACACCATACTAATACTGTGTTTGACCCCCTTTCGCCTTCAGAACTGCCTTAATTCTACATGGCATTGATTCAACAAGGTGCTGAAAGCATTCTTTAGAAATGTTGGCCCATATTGATAGGATAGCATCTTGCAGTTGATGGAGATTTGTGGGATGCACATCCAGGGCACGAAGCTCCCGTTCAACCACATCCCAAAGATGCTCTATTGGGTTGAGATCTGGTGACTGTGGGGGCCATTTTAGTACAGTGAACTCATTGTCATGTTCAAGAAACCAATTTGAAATGATTCAAGCTTTGTGACATGGTGCATTATGCTGGAAGTAGCCATCAGAGGATGGGTACATGGTGGCCATAAAGGGATGGACATGGTCAGAAACAATGCTCAGGTAGGCCGTGGCATTTAAACGATGCCCAGTTGGCACTAAGGGGCCTAAAGTGTGCCAAGAAAACATCCCCCACACCATTACACCTCCACCACCAGCCTGCACAGTGGTAACAAGGCATGATGGATCCATGTTCTCATTCTGTTTACGCCAAATTCTGACTCTACCATCTGAATGTCTCAACAGAAATCGAGACTCATCAGACCAGGCAACATTTTTCCAGTCTTCAACTGTCCAATTTTGGTGAGCTCTTGCAAATTGTAGCCTCTTTTTCCTATTTGTAGTGGAGATGAGTGGTACCCGGTGGGGTCTTCTGCTGTTGTAGCCCATCCGCCTCAAGGTTGTACGTGTTGTGGCTTCACAAATGCTTTGCTGCATACCTCGTTTGTAACGAGTGGTTATTTCAGTCAAAGTTGCTCTTCTATCAGCTTGAATCAGTCGGCCCATTCTCCTCTGACCTCTAGCATCAACAAGGCATTTTCGCCCACAGGACTGCCACATACTGGATGTTTTTCCCTTTTCACACCATTCTTTGTAAACCCTAGAAATGGTTGTGCGTGAAAATCCCAGTAACTGAGCAGATTGTGAAATACTCAGACCGGCCCGTCTGGCACCAACAACCATGCCACGCTCAAAATTGCTTAAATCACCTTTCTTTCCCATTCTGACATTCAGTTTGGAGTTCAGGAGATTGTCTTGACCAGGACCACACCCCTAAATGCATTGAAGCAACTGCCATGTGATTGGTTGATTAGATAATTGCATTAATGAGAAATTGAACAGGTGTTCCTAATAATCCTTTAGGTGAGTGTATTTCACATGTGTTATGTAAGCTTGCCTGTCCAATAAAAAGAACACCAATTCAGGGTCAGTTTTGATCCCCAAAACCGAACAAAGGTCCCTCCAGGAATCAAATGCCCTGCCGATGTTCAATATAGTTTTTGCTCGACCACGATCACATTTCTGCTTAGCCAGATGTAATTCGGTAGATATATATATTTTTTGGGAGGCTTACTCTGAGTTTGTGCAGGAGTCGGTGTTGTGCTGGGAGCCTGACATTTGCTGGATTCCATCTTTAAGGTAACATTACTGTAAAACAGTTCAAGCTCACAGGCAAGGAAGAGGCGAGAAACCGGCTTGACATACAAATAATAGTTTTAATGAAAAACTCAAAAGACAAAAACAGGACGACGGACATGTCCGTAAGGATCTCTCTCTGCCGCACCGCCCTCTGCGATCGGCCTTTATCCCTCTCGGTGGCTTGATTAGCCTAATACGGGACTGGGCGTGTCACGTCACGACCCGGCCCCGCCCTCCGCCATGCCACAGTTACCTTCCCCGCCCTAGGAAGTCTACCTTACAAGCTGTTCACACACTGGCAAACAAAAATGTGAGAAATGTAACATAATAGCCTTTCATTAATTAGCACATCATGCAATTAATTTGATACAAAATTTTCACTGATTGACAGTTCAAGAAAGAACATGCTGTATTTATAATATCACACATAATATGTGTCTCACACAGGGTACAGAGTAAATAGATTTGTATACGTGAAAATGTGAGGTTGACTTAATTGGGGCTCTCACAAGGGGATCATAATTTTTGGGTGTCCTTGGCATTCAAAATTTGAAACCCCCATTTTAGTCCCCCATCCTGACCCATCCCACGTATTTAAATCATGTTAGCCTCTGTAGTGTACGGAATCAAAATGGGTCGGTTAAATTTGAATTTTGACATCCAATATTCCATCACATGAAGCTTTCATCCAAAGATACTCATCTGAGCCGAGTTACATCCACCGTCACATCCATTTGAGGGGATCTAAGAGGGGATCTAAAACATTTAAAAGAGTCCCATTGCTTATTAACGCTGGATGTGGTGTGGTTTCATTATTGATAGATGCACAAGTGCAATCAGACTTGCAGCGCTTTCAGAGGTGTTCCATTGCCTGAACCTCGTCAGCTGTTTTTGTCAAGTGACCTCTCTCTCTCTCGAGAACACATGTGATTGGCCATCTTGTATTTCTCAACTATAGTTGGCTAGTGCAAGTTTAAAGGAATAGCTAATGCTCATCATAGTTTGTCGATGATTCTCAGATTTTGCACAGGACATTAAGTGGAGACCCTAAACAGTAACCACATTATTCAATGTACAAAAAAATTAACACAAAAGTACTTAGAAAAACAAGACTTTAAATGTATATTTCCACAAACTGCATAACCCAACAATGTGAAAAATCATTAACCTTACATGGGCAGAATAGGAAAGCTGAATTTCGATGGTTTCATGTCTCGGCAGCCAATAATTCACTGCGCAAAACACATTGTGGTCCTTATAAGCTATGTGGTTATAACCGAACAAAACTGAATGTAGTATTTTTTTATTTTTTTTCTTCTTTATGACGATGATGAGAAGAACCTAATTGACCTAATTTGGTGGTTTATACCAAGTGGCATGAATTTGCTTAGAAAAAATATAAACGTTGAGAGAAAACTGGGAAGAGGCTTTTTTTTTTTTTTTTTTCGTTTTATTTTTACATTCTCCATTGTATCTATGCACATGGTGTAAAATATCAGGGACTGATTAGACACCTGCATAACATTATTTCTTAATTACATTTGCAGAAAGCCACTCACTGTGCATGCCTCCACCAGTCATTAATTACACTGTGAGATACATACGGACAATATACTTCATCAAAGCTTCGAAGCTAAGGAGCCCCTGGTGAGACCTAGCCTGCTTTACTCTTTGTTACCTATTCAACAGTAGTGTGACAGGGAGACAATGCTGAAAGCTCCCCGGACACTCGATGGTCCCTCAATTTATTAATTTGAGCCCAAATGAAAGAGCCAGAGCTAAATTACGCTGCCCCCCACCAGCAAAGGCGGTGCCTAAGAGGACCGTTGCAGATACAAGGTTCTCCATATGGAAAGAGGAAGCAATAAGCTGACGATAAGCGCTTAAACTTGTGAGGCGACATTAATTGTGTTTTATGATGGTGGGCATGTTCGGGGTTTACATGCAGAATGTAATTAAAAAAGAAGTTTGAACTTTGGACAAGTTTGACAGCTCATCCAGTCGTTCGTCATTGTGTTTGGGCTTTAAATGTGCAGAAAGTCAACTGGGGTAGAAAAGTGTGCTTTAGAAACATCCACAAATAAAAAATAATGAGACAGACGGTTCAATATTGCAAGTTTAAAGACTCTATGAATTTGCTTTCCTCACTTTCTTTGAGGCACGTGGGAGCTCCAGTTTCCAGGTGAAATGTGCAGAGAGTGGAGCTAAATGCAAAATATAAATTGAGCCGTTTTAACAGGAATGCAACATTCTCAACCATATGGCCTACCATTAACCACAACCCCAACCCTAAACCTAAATATGATAGAGAAAATGCAACATTACACCCTGTCTACACTGGACACTTTGACACAAATGTTCTAAACTGTTTATTTGTGTTGTTGGCAAGAGTAGTGCCAGCACGTGCAGAGCAAAATGGAATGGTACACCCGTTTACTGTTGATGAGATGCACCACAACATACATTTCCAGTGTAGACAGCATCACTGCTTCTAATGGGTTCTATTGCTTTTGGTGCAATGTGACACTCGCGTAGACAGGGTGCAAGGTTGCATTTTCCCTCTTTGATTATATTTTTACTCCATGGTTAGGTTCAGGGTTGGGTTTAGGCCATATGGTTGAGAAAATTGCTTTCCTGTTTGACTGCATTACATCATTTACAGTTTTAAAAAAAAACTAACTTAAAATGTTGAATTAGGCCTCAAGCCTAATTAGGTTGCATCGCATCAACAGAAACGTGCCCAGTGTTGACATGACCAAACCCTATGTCTTTGTGGGAGTTCACATAGCATGCTATCACTAGTGCCACAGGAAAAGGTAATCAACTTTCAATTAATGCAAAAATGTCTGATGGGAGATGGTGCTTGACAGTAACTAGGCAGAATGGGGCTGATGTCAGGGTACTGTAAAATGCAACATGTTGAGTTCCTGTGTAATCATCCTGTATAGATAGCCTCAAAGTTCAATCTTATTGACTAAAAACCACTCTACTATTGATTTTATGGGATCTTTAAAAGACTGTCAGAACTGTGCAGCAAAGAAAATACCAGGAATGTTGAAGTATCAGTTCAAAAAGTCCGGGAAAACAAAGGGCTGCTGTTCTGAGATCAGGTAAATTATTTGCTTTTCAAACAAAACCGATGAGTCAGAGTTGCCATGAAGATGAACAACCTAAACAAACAAGATGAAAGAGATAAGTGCAGTGAAATAGAAGGGAAAAAAACTCTAGTCAAGAGCATAAACCAACTTGACTACAGCAATGATATCTCTAGTTCTCTTTTTCACAAACACACAACATACATGAGCAAGGACACTTGACACACAAATATAAAACAGAAGTCAACTGTGTGTTCAACAAACCCAAATAGCAACCTAACACAGACAACAACGTGAAAAGCTGATAAAATTGCAGCAGGGGATGAATCCACAGCATTCCTAAAAAGAATGTCCACAGCCAAAACAAGATATCTCAGCTGCAGAGGCTGATCATGACCATGCTGAGAGATACAGACACACCAAAATGAGAGTTCACTGGGTTAGAAATGGACAGGGCATGACTTAATAGTAGGGCCTGAAGGTGTATGAGAAACTGTGCCCTGGAGAATGAGCTCACAACCCAGATGGGATTATGGAAGCTCAGAGGAACCTTCATCTCCTGGGCACTGCCTTTTACAAGAGTAATCAATATATGAACTACAAACCTGAAGAAATTCATTGGGAGTGTGCTTCCAAGAGATATGAATTAGATGAACCAAAATCTGGATGTTTTTTTTTTTGTTTGTTTTTATATTGAAGCAAATTTTTCATGTTTCATTTGCAATAGTTTACCAAATTAGCTCATGTAAAACAAAATGGAAATATTGATCAGCACTTGCATGAAAAGAACGAATGCTTGTGGGGTTTTTTTTATTTATATAATTAGATAAATAGATAATTAAGAGAATAAAATGTACAAAAATGTTGAAGAAAATCTGAGTTATGTTTGACCAGGTAAAACTCATCGCCACAACGCTAGGGTGTTCTGGTGATTATTAGTGTTGCTAGGGTTATATGGGTGGTTGCCTCAAAAAAGCAAACCCCCAAGAAACTATGATATTTTAGTCTCTAGATCTGCAAATGGCCCCTGTTCAAAGCAAGTCTGTTTTTTTTTTCATCCAGTAGGCAAATAATACTATCCTGATCGCTTGCAAATGTAAAAACCCCTAACCACAAGAATGAGTGATAACTAGGTAGGTACATTTTCTGAATAAAATGTGAGTGGTGTTTGCCATGGCAAAACTCACTGTCACAATGTCCAACCAAGGAGTCAAAAGGGCCCAACCTATAGTTAACTATATAAACTATAAGCACTTTTTACCATCAGGCCGAACAGGTATGAGCATGGTTAGGGTTCCAGTAACATATCCCACTTGATATGCATTGTTTGGTATGGTAAGATTACAAATCATTCCCAGCCTTGATATCTGAGCATGGTTAGCTTACTGCTGGTGGATGGCTTTAGTGACATGGCATCTCATGACAGGCTATTTGCTTCGTCATTCCATTCTAATCCTGATTTTGCATTAGCACAGTGGAAAAAGTAAAAGTAACCGTGCAAATGAGTTGTACAGAATTGCATGGTTTGGCAACAGCAATTGTTTGACGCAATGGTGGAAAAGTTCATAATGATTTTCGGGTGCTGAAATATGACTTGGCCTCCCCACAAGTGCCTCATGGCTCCTGCCAAGGGCCTCACTACACAGACCCAAGTCAAAAGAGTTCATACCAATTTCTCTACAAGGTGCTGAGATATGGAGGATCATGTTGCTATTCAGTGGCTCGGGTGCTCTGGATGGTTACTAGGGCATGTCTAGGCAGTTGCTAGGGTGTTGCAAGAATATGAATAAATCCCAGAGACAAACGAGGCCACCCCTAAGTCTCTATGACAATCAGATCTGGAGATATAATCACTCAGATAACTTTCCAGTGTTAAGCCTTTGAGATTTGTTCACTCATCAAGCGAAAATTGTACACTCGCTTATAAAAAGCATGGCATATCCTCAGTAAGCTACATGATTTAAGCAATCATTTTTGTCCAAAGAACAAACATTGTGAGATGAGTTAGATGCCGAAATTTGTATGGAAGAAGAATTGGGTTAAGGATTGAGAAAAATCCCTCAATTGTCAGGAATGTGTTTCCCAAAAGCATGGCAAGCTTAGTAATATTGCTGCCTTGATAAGCAAGCACCACTAATCATGCCAATTAAGCAGTGCTTTAAAAAAACAGAACACAAACATTAACATGTTCTGCATACCATGCAAATCAGTACAGTGGTACTGTGATTTTGTTGTGTTCACATCTCTAATTGGGTCTTGAAACGATTGTTCAGAGGAGTTGTGAAAAGCATGCTACAGTTGCATACTACTGAGCATGTTTGCATACTACAGTTTTGTGTTATGGGCACCACTTGTTTGAAAGACATTTTAAAATCTTTATAATGGAAAAACAATGTCTACGTGCAATGTTTGTTTAAACAGATGGAAGACAAAACAACAGAATGGGAATTTGTTTGCTTAAGATACCCAGCATTCAGAGACAGACACGAGAAGGGCCCCACTGGCAGTCAGACTGTAAACAGACGACTAATTTTTCCCATCAGACCTTTGCAGTTTGGCTCCACCCTACCAGACACAAACAATACAAGGTGTTAAGTTGTAAAGTAAAACAGCACGGATGACTTTGGATGGCTTAAAAATGACAAAAGAATCCTAACTCTTATTGTCTCTCTTATGTCTGAACCATTAATTCAAACAAAAGCACAAAATGTTGTTGCTATTGGAAGACAGTTGGAAACAAAAATAATCTGAGATGGCAGTTCCATCCCAGCTGGAATCACAAAAATGATGCAGTAGCAAACCAATAAAACATCATCCTCCGGTTTATTTCAGCTCTGTTTTAGATGCTTTCAGTATTATGTTGGTTTTTGTGCTTTCCTTTCTACTGAGAGGAACCCATCCGCCAACTCCCAAACGCCACATCAAACGGTAATCAGGCACATTAAATCAACTCTTTCACAGAGCAGGAGCATCCCACTGTACTTTGAAGCTTCCTTTGCTGACAGCTTTGTCTCCGGTGCCTTGTTTGTCAGGTGGGCATGCATTTGTGTCACCGGTATAATCTCAGATGAATCAAAATGCTGTTTTGCATAATGACATGCTTACTGTTGCATTGTGTCCCCTCCGCCCCCTCCTCCCCATATTCCATAGTTTAACGGCACTTTCCTGTCATAATCTCATAATTAAAGTGCAATCTGCTGGTGATCTGTGTTGTTACAGGGTTGCTGCAGAGCTTTTAAAATCCAATTTAAGACTTAAGACCTGAACAAATAAAATTAATACCATATCCCCATACCCCAAAAAAATCAACACAATCTCAAAATAAATTATGTATCACAAACACTTACCTAAACAGACAGGGGCACACATTCAACATGACCTTAACATTGCTTATCAGTAAAACAGGGTAGGATATATGCAAGTTTAAAAGCTAGGGCCGGAACACTATATCATCATCATCAGCTGATCTTTAGTGATAACTTGTCATAAGTTTCCGATATGGCCTACTAATTGTGAACCGCTCAGAAACAGCTGAAAACACTCACAAGCCCCCGCATGCTTGGAGAAAATGCAGTGACACGTTTTCAATTTGTAGGATGCATAACATTAATTTATTAAATAGTATTATTTTGAAGTTTAAAAATCAAATTAGGTCATATTACAATTATTGTCTTTCCGCCCCTAAATTTAAGACCTCTTTAAATAAAAATAAAGACTTTTGTTGTATTAAGACATTTTAAGAATCCGCGGGAACCCTGTGTTACAGCGTTTGTTTGCGTAGACCAGCCGGTAAAAACAGAAAGTTGGCTTTTAATTAAAAGCAAATCGGCAGCAGGCCGTAATCCATAACATGACATTTACAAAAGACGCAGCTGCTGGAAGCAATGCAGGGACACCAACTTATGTGGATCCTCCAGTGCACAGATGCATGCGGGGAGACCGTGAAACATGTTTTGGGTTGGCTGTTATTGAAGAAAGAAAAAAAGAAGAAAAAAACCCTCTCAAGTAGTCCCATTATACCCTCACTTTCCAAGTCACTGTTGGCCGAACAAACACATTTGCATGAAAAATCTGCCAGACTGACGTTTTTCAGAGAATGCTCAAATGGGTCTGACTATACCATGTTAATGATGGCGGAGACAAAGTCCTGAATTTCCTGATTTTGCATCAGCACAGTGGAAAAATTAAAAGTAACCATGCCAATGCCTAGTAGAGAATGGCATGGTTCAGCAACTACAATTGATCTACGCAATGGTGGAAAAGTGCATAAAGATTTTCTGGTGCTGAATATGGCTTGGCCTCCCCACAAGTGCCTCATGGGTCCTTCCAAGTGCCTCAGTACACCAACCCAAGTCAAAAGAGTTCATGCCAATTTCTCTTCAAGGTGCTGAGATATGGAGGATCATGTTGCTATTCAGTGGCTAGTGTGCTCTGGATGGTTGCTAGGGTGGTCTAGACATGCCCGGCAGTACTCCTATCATACCCTCACTTTCCAAGTCACTGTTGGCCAAACAAACAGATTTGGGTGAAAAACCTGCCAGACTGACATTTTTTCAGGGAATGCTCAAATGGGTACAACTATACCATGTTAATGATGGCGGAGACATAGAATAATTGAGCTTGGCATCATTTACGCCACCTCTACCGATCATTATGATGATAAATATTGTGCGTGTCCCAGAAAAAGTCATCACACTGCCACAAGTAATATGAAGAAAAATGTAGAGAATAAGGGAGTCTGTGAGCAAGTGAGCGAATGTGCGCATATGAGATTGAGTAATCTGTTCAGACCAGTGGAGCTGAAAACCACTCCATACATTAGTAAATAAACACAGCAGGGTTGTGTAACAACTCTGTAGAATTATACAACATTATATTATTCCAGAATCCAGACCAAGGGGCCCACGTCTCAGTTACTCAGAACCAAGACCATTACATAGAGAAAACATTGAAAGAACAGATGACCTAGAGGGTCAAATTTGGAACACACTCATCTCTGTAGCCCTCTTCTGAAAACTAGTGTTCTGCCTTGCTACCTTCTGCCTACATAGGCAACATCCTAACTCTCATGGATCCTCATAAGTGACTGATTTGGATTGATCCACATATTAATCAATTCCTTCCAGCACACAAATCGACTCAACTCACAACTGATTTTAATAGAATTTGAGGTCAGTATACTGCTAAGCAAACATTACAGTTTTAATATCAATAGGTTTGTCCCAATTCACTTACTTCTGCTCTATTATATGCCATTTTGTATTATAAAGACCATAGCCTGACGTGCACCTGTTCAAAAATGTAACCACGTACCACGTCGATGCAGACAGCAACAGCTGTGACTGGTCTGCTTTATAACCTGTAAACCGTCTCCAAGGATGATAAAAAGATATCTGAGTTAGCATTGCATTTTCTCCAAGATCAATTTAGAATCTATGCATCATATCCACTGATTAGTGACCGTATAACATTGTGTTTGAACTTGTTTAGTTTTTGGGAGGATCATCCATTTTTATATTCTGTTTCAAACGAAAAATATGAAGATCCATATTTAAAAAAAAACTTTATTATTTTGGATTTTTCTCTGGGCTTATTCAATATATATTTGGTGTGTGAGTGAAACAATATTTATTGTATTCTACTCGAGATCTTTCAAAATCTGTATGATGTTTTGACAGTACCTTTGACAGTATTTTGTACAATAAATAAGGTATGAAAATGGAATACTTCAAATTTGTAATTTGAGGCAAATTTCAAATATGTTCGAAAAACACGTTTTTCTCTACAGGCTTGCTCTACAGTACGTAGCAAAAGGGGCGGGATTAACTAGCCGTGATGCTGGCCTGACAAAACACTCCTTGCAAATGTTGAATGCTTGAAAAGTTGAATACTTAACCATCACCCACATGGATGGGCGGACAGACTAATATATACACACTAATGTATACACACACACACACACACACACACACACACACACACAGAGAGAGAGAGATAGAAAAATATGTATTTATTGTTTATTCACAAAAATCAATCCTCTAATGGGTATCAAACAATTGTAAACTCAACAAGTTTTTATCAAACAACAAATATTTTAGTCAAATATATGTGTGGCCCAATTATTGGCACCTTTTATTCAATGCTTTGTGCAATCTCCCTTTGCCAAGATAACAGCTCTGAGTCTTCTGCTATAATGCATAATGAGGTTGGAGAACACATGGCAAGTGACCTGAGATCATTCCTCCATACAGAATCTCTCCAGATCCTTCAGATTGTCCATGTTGGTGGACTCTCCTTTTTAGTTCACCCCACATGTTTTCTACGGGGTTCAGGACAGGGGACTGGGATGGCCATGGCAGAACTTTGATTTTCAGGTCAGTGAACCTTTTTTGCATTGATTTTGATGTGTGATTTGGATCATTGTCCTGCTGGAAGATCCAACCATGGCCCATTGTAAGCTTTCTAGCAGAGGCAGTCAGATTTAGATTTTTTATCTGTTGGTATTTGATAGAGTCTGTAATGCCATGTATTCAAATAAAATGTACAGGACCCTCAAGCATAAAAACAGCCCCACAACATTAAAGATCCTCCACCATATTTAACCGTGGGAATGAGGTACTTTTACATATGGCTACTCCTCTGTGTGCACCAAACCCATATCTGGTGTTAGCTGCCAAAAATTATTTTTATTTATTTTTCTGACAATAGCACCCGGTCGCATTTGAAGTTCCTGTAGTGTCTGGCAAACTGAAGATGCTTGCGTTTTTTGTTGGATTGTTTTTTTCTTTTAAACCCTCCCAAAAAAATAGGTGTGATGTAGGGTATGTCAGATTGTATATTTTAGAAACTTTCTAACCCAAGACCCAACTTATTTTTGCAATTCTCCAGCTGTGATACTTGGAGAATTTTCTAACCAACCTCCTCACCATGCATGGAGACATTCTAGAAATACATCCTCTTTAAGGATGATTTTTAACATCTCAAGTATATTGGAACAACCTAATTATTGCCCTGATGGTGGAAATGGGTATTTTCAATGCTTTACCTATTTTCTTATCGCCACTTCCCATTTTGTGAAGCTCAACAACCTTTGGCTGTACATCATAACTTTATTCTTTTGTCTAACCCATTGTATGGAGGACTAAGAGAATTTGGCTTGTATTATTATATTTATACCCATGTGAAACAGGAAGTCATGGCTGAAAAATGTAATGCCCCTAGTCACCCAGGTATACTATTTTTATTGTATTTTTTTTTATTTATTTATTTTTTTAAATATGAATGGGAATATACTTCAGATATATTTTACTCATAATAATTTCTAGGAGTTCCAAATATTGTACCAAATATGATATAATACAATTTAAATACACAAAGAATATAATACAACCTTTGCATTGGTAGATCAAATATGCCTCAAAATGATGCCTCTACGGACAGCTTACTAGGTTTTGGAATAAAATATGTGTCACTTTTACTGTGTGCAAGAACAGCCAATATTACTTTTTGGAAAAAAACAGCGGCTTTAAACTGTTTTGAAGCCAGTATGCCCTTGGCAAAATATTAGCAATATTCAAGCCCCTCTTGTATTGAAGATCAGTCTTGAAGATGAAAATGTTCTTTTTATCAGACGCAATTAATATTTGGCCCAAAATGTCCTTTAATCAATTTATGATGCTCCCTCTGAAACTGACTGCAGGGTAAAGTTGATCATTAGCCGTATCATCTGATGGCCTAGTGTTAATTCTGTCTTTTGCCATACAGGCTTTTCAGTACTTGGAAGCTGACATTATGCCATGCTGTAATTGCCAGAAGAAACAAAATTACAAACTGCAAAGAGGTCTGTTTAATTTTGCTTTAAACTGAGACAAATGATTTTTGTCCCAGCATATTCCCATGTTCTATAAAACTTTCAAACAGAGAATCATTTCTGGTATGTATGTTACATTCTGTCATTTTTGCAAATAATGTTGGTGCCTCTGGCAGTTGTGTTGAGCTGAACAACTGATACAAAAACGTATTTATCCCCTTGCACAATGCATGCCAGCCAAGCAAAAATAACATTTGATTAGGTTTCATTCTACAATTTATTGATGATAAGGACACTCTGATGAAATTAAGGTGTTACAATTTACATGTCTCAGAGTACAACATTCCACTCTTTTGATGTAATAAGAGATGCAGGAATATTTGCACATTTCGAGCATTAATAAAAGAATGTACCAGAGACATGAAAGCATTGATTTACGGCCCATGAGCAGTACTCTTAAATGCACTTTTTGGAATCTGTGATTATTAACTAACACAGAAATGTGTTTAATTAACATTAAAATTCTTTCGGTAGATAATGTGAAGAGCTGCAAAATCTCTTAACCAATTAACACTGAAAAATCAATGAAAGTGAACATCCTGTCTACTTGATTTGGGAAAAACTGAAATTTCACACTGTTTGAGAAGTTTGTCAATAATGAAAAATTACATTTAAGTTTGTCAAGAGTACTTCAATAAACCATTGAAAAAAATCTAGTCATCAATGGTACCATGTCATTATTTTGCCTTAAATCAAGCAATAAGACATTGAACATACCAATAAGATGATTCAGTATTTTCACTGAAAGGTGGGACTTCCTTTTCTAAAGCTGCCATATTGAGCATTGCAATTTCTCCCAAATATTTTTCATTAAGTGGCCCGTCTTCTCCTTGTATACTACCACTAATATTGTGCTTCAGATCGACCAAAACTCTAGATCAATTTCAGTATTGTGATATTAATCATGGTAAATCCCATTAAAGTGTGAGGCACTATTGTATTGTATAGGTTATGCATTTTATTTTTTATTTATTCAAAATTGATCAAATATATGTTGGGAAAACACTGAATTACTTCTAAAATGCCTCCCCAATGGCATTACCAGTATCCATCTCATAAAATGTTAAATTCTTCACTATAAAGCAGGACTATAAATAATATAACAGTAAAAGAGGATGAATCACTCCAAGATGCTTGTGCTAACCAAAAGTATACCAGAGATCATCCATATGGCCTGTTCCTACTTGCAATTTTAGTATTTCTCTAGCAATAAAAAACAAGTCGACCATCCTCTTTAGATAATCCTGCTCAAGGTGTAAGTTTCTACAGCTGGGTAGATGAGGCAGTGGCCATCATCAAAAAGTGACTGCCAAATCTTTCATCCACAACTGGCTCTGCTGAGCTCATGATCCAACCTTCTAGAGCCAGCAACACAATAAAGCCTACAACATTCATAAACACAGGCATAGCGCTGAACTTTGTGACCCCAACTCATATTCCAGCATACAGAGGAATGAGACTCAGGAATAACAGGCTCATATTTTAAGGTCAACTATGAGTCCGATAAGAGCCATTGTTTGTTGTCATCCAGTGTTACCTCAGGGAATAGACCTGTCAGACAGCCAAATCATTCAGGAAGCAGGCGACCCTCTTGGGGCCTGATGGCCGAGTCAGCAGGGGCCCCAACCCAAGGAGGAGGAGAAAGAAGAGGAAGAGAAGGACGAACGTGCTATGATGTTTTAACACCAGCAAAACACTGGCTGGGAAACTGTCTGGGACAAGAACGGTTCCCAATCCACCACACAAACAGCTTGAAAACTCTACAGTATGCCAAGCAGAGACATTCTTTAGAATGAGAAAAAGAAAAGAATGTGTGGCCTAGATCGGCATAAACACAAGCTCCAAACAATATTAGCTAAACTGTTTGGCCCTTGTAACAATGCATATACATAATCTGCTGAAAAGTATTGTGGAGATAATCCCTGAAAAATGGAGACAGTGATTAATAAAAGCCCCAATGATCTGGGATTCATTTTGCTGCCCCTAACAACATAGGCTAGGCCAGATAACATAATTAATCTTACAATGAAGCACATCCTAAATAAACATTCGTGTGTAACCTTCGATAAGATTACCAGGCAATCTAACCAGGCTAATGCAGAGACAGTTTTGGACAGTAGCGATTCATCAGAGAAGGCAATGTAGAATGAGCCTCCTAACAATGTATTTAAAATGAACAGAACTGAAGTGATAAGCCTACAATTGACTGCTGTAATTTAGTGTTTTGTTTAGTTTTTTATGCATTGTTCAGACTTAAAGATTTATTGGATGAGTCGTGTTCGAAAAACACCAGTTAAGGTGTTAATATGCAAAGCGAAACCAGAGTAATGGGCAAAAATCTACTTTTGTTCTTATTAGTTTTTGCCCTTCCACTGGAAAGTAATTTAAAGCAACACTATCTAACTTTTTTTTTTTTTTTTTTTTAAATAACAAAATGTCTGAAATGAGAGTGCAGCAAACATCCATCTTGCAAACCATGTCATTACCCAAATACACTTTGATAAACCTATGATGATGAATTATATTTTAGAGCTGTCGAGACAGATTTCATAGGAAATTGCATACATAAGTCATTCGCCAGTGAGTGTACACGTCATATCCGTACACAGTGACAATAAGCTCCGGCTACTATAGCACATGTATGGTGTGGGAGTAGCGTGAAGCTGAAAGTGTGTTGTCATAACTAATGAGAAAAATTGACCATGGATCATTCAAAACGGCAAACCTCCAGGGAATCACTGGTTGTAAAAACAAAGAAACCCAGAACAGAGCAGAGTCTAATAGAAAAAAGGGAAAGCGGCAGAGTACGTGATGAAACCCAAATCAACATCAGCTTGGCTTTTCAGAGGTGGCAACAAAGCGCCCCAGAAATGGCTTTTTTCTTACTGAACAGGCAAGATATTGTATTGATATGGTATATGTATTATGTGTAATCACACACACACACACACAGTGAAATACAATAATTATACTGTAATTAGTGCAGAACTTTTCACTTGCTAGCACACGTGTGTATCGGCAATAATTTATATAAATAAATCATTTAGTCCTAGGCTTGCCAAGAACATGCGAGTCTTGAAATGATGTTGATCACTGGTTGGTAACAATGACAATCTATAAATTAGTTACTACAGTGGTCTATTTGGCCAGAATATCCTGCAGTTATAAAAACTTTACAACATTTGACCTTACCAGACTAGCAATTGTTATGTCTAATGTTAAAGATTGTGTTTTCATGATAGCAGACATTTTCAAATTATTAAACAAAATCAGCGTATGAAAGTGCATTTTATCATATTGCTGTAGCTGTTGTTTTATAAAAGCAATAAGGCACTCAAATCTGTGTGTGACACAGTGATTTTACAAGTGATGTGCAAGAATAATCTACTAATAATTCTGCACCAGCTAGTCGACTATTAAAAACACTACTCAAATATCGCACATTGATTTTCCTTTCAACATTAGCCTGCCATGAGAAACACTGAATTATGCTGTACTTTCACTCTGAATATCTCAAGGAATTTTGTAATTGCAATTGAGTACGCTGGTGGGTGCTCTGGACACGTCAACTTGTCAAGGTGTTGGGTGAAAGAAGTCATTTTAATGCCAAGTGTAAAGTCAAGCCTGCCAAGACCCATAATATTTTGATTCTTATTGAATGATACTGTATTGATATTTTGTTCTTGTTGGAGTCATGCCTACTATTGGATGAGGATCTGTTTTTATGGTGGAAAGCAAATGAAGCAGTGCGAAAAACTCTTAAGCTTATCAGACAAGTATGTGTGTATATGCATTAAATCTCTTAACACCAACAGAGCACATGTTATAAAAAGCTTTCACCACATTTGTTTTCTGAATAATGTGAAGTGATAAAAATGTGAAAACCTTAATGTAGACTGAGAAAATGTATTTGTGTTACCCTCATGCCATCAGTCTTGGTTTCTATATAAGCTCAGGGTGAGTGCAAATCTTATTGCTGTTATTTTTATTATGTTGTTGTTGTTAGTAGTAGTAGTAGTAGTTATTCATTTATTTATGTATGTATTAATTGTTTATATATTTTCAATTCATTGAATTCAACATAGTTTGTTAAAGCTACTTTATTTTAAAATCATTCTTGGCAACGTTTGTGAACAAAACAAAATATGTCAGGTGTGTGACATACTTGTAAATTTTAACATGCATTATAATGTATGAATAATCAATTAGATATTTGGTTGGCGTACTTGACTACAAAATTATATGCAAAAACAAAATGCCCATCCCTAGGTTCTACCATGTATGCAAAGTTTCCAGAGTCTTATAAAATAAAAAAGAACAATATTTGATTTCTCTTTCATGTGCGATGGGCCAGGCACATTTAAATCCTTCAATGAAAGCCAAAGGAGGCTGACAGCATGAAGGCTCCTCTCATTAATAAAGTGACAAACCAAAATGTATATTTAAATAACGCCACAGGTGAAGAAACACTTTTACATTTAGCCAAAATAACAATGAAAAACTAATTATTATCTACACATGAGAATCTGTTAGACTGAAGTCTTCTCTGCTGCTACTGCATTAAGGAATAGTAAAGTGTTCAGTGGTTATATCTAGAAATTTCCTGAATATAGATGGTCACCCTACTGTTCAATGAATAATGAGGATTCAGGCTCAGTACTATTAAACTGACAAAATGCTTTTGGCATAATATAAAGTAGGGTAATATGTATTTAGGGATGTGGGGAATGATGTAATAATTCCATTAATGTCCATATTTGGCAAGACAAAGCATTATAGTGGGATCCCCTGTTCTGGATACATGCAACACATGCCATATGAGAGTACTAAAGCGCTTATTAGTGGTTCAGATTTTACAAAATGTAAATTTTTCCAAAGAAATGTTAAGTAAACATAAGAATCCATTAATATTTCACTGTGGTGATGTGGGCGTGGCTGCGCAACATCGGGAGCGCAAGGCCGGGAGAGGAATAACTGTAAGGATTGACACCTGTGGGAAATCACCTCTAACAACTGTTTTGTGTTGCAGTTAGAGTTGGAGGGGTACAAAAGGGCAGTCCAAACCAACGGAGGAGAGAGAGAGAGCTGACTGTGTGTGGTTGAGCTGAAAAGCCATTAGTTTGTATGTTACACTGAAAGAGTGTTGGAAATTAAAAGACTAACGTTGGATTGTTTATCCCGCTCCTGTGTCTTCCTTAATAAAAAAAAACAAGAGATCTGTCACAGAGGTGCTGAAACCGGGATTGTTTGGAGGAAGGAAATATCGTCATGGAGTCCTCGCCAATGCCCGAATTTATCAAGACCCTCGACAAGCCTCAACATCACACCCTGCTTGAGCTACGCATGGAACAGAAGCAGCGGATCTAGGTGCTGGTCCAAGTTCATGCAGAGCAAAATTGAGTGATCTGAAAGTTTGACGTCACTGGACTTCCTTGTGCTGACTGCACGCTGCACGAGTGTTTGTTTGCAGCCTGCTTAGGCAGCTTGGCATTGCTTATTCTTATTCTCAAACGTTCATTGTTATTTTCATCGCTCATCGTTATATCCTTTGTCATTTTACCGCGTTTCAGGTTTTTCTGCTTTTCTACTGTTTCATTTGCACGTATTTTACCTGTTGCTGCTGGCACCTTGCTAGAGTCTGTTTGTGTAGCCTGCTAGATTTTTTAGCATCGCTTATTTTTGGTATGTTTTAATAAAACATTGTGTTTTATTTTTTTACCGCGATTAAACTGCGTGCATTTTTTTAGCACGCACCCGTTTTTTCTCCTCTGCGGTACACAGATTATTGCATCCATCTCAAAGCACCGCTTATCAAGGAACAACCAACAACAACAAACAATTGCATGAGGGATTCACATCAATCTCAAACCCACACCACTCAGGAACAACCAACAACAACAACAAACAATTAGAAGTCATGGCATCCCCTCATGTTATTTCTTCCTGCATTGCATATCACATGTTTACAATAGCCTCCTCCGTCAGCAGTGAGGGATTCACATGTGATAAATGTAAGGAATTAGTCAGGCTGACGGAGAAGGTTAATGAGTTAGAGACTCACATCTGAAAGCTAGTGGAGGTCAGTGAGAAAGATAGATACTGTTTCAGATGTGAGTAGTACATAGAGCAACATATATAGATTTGGTTCAAATCAAATTTACAAGTGCTGGCTAATGCTAAACGATGTCAGACACAATACCCTCACTAAATCATTTAGAAAAAAATGTATTAAGGTCAAAATTGAACAAAACAAACAAATTAAAATTACACATCATATTAAAATAGGGCTACTAAGCATTAGTTCTCTTTCTAAGCACTAATCAAAGCACTAATTGTTAATGAAATGATTACAAATCATAGATTGGATGCGCTCTGTTTGACTGAAACCTGGCTTAAACTGGATGAATATATTAGTTTAAATGAATCTACTCCCCCAGGTTATTGTTATAAACATGAGCCTAGTCTGAAGGGTCGAGGATGAGGTGTTGCTACAATTTACAATGACGTTTTTGATGTTACTCAGAGGACAGGATATAAATGTAAGTCTTTTGAACTAATAATGTGACACCGTCAGATATAAATAAAAAATCTCTGTCGTCTTTTGTCCTTGCTACAATGTATAGATCACCCGGGCCTTATTCTGATTTCCTTGGTGAATTTGCAATTTTTTTTATCAGATCTTGTAGTTACTGTAGATAGAGCTTTAATTGTTGGTGACTTCAACATTCACATAGATAATGAAAATAACACATTGGGATTAGCATTTATCGATATTCTCAACTCTCTTGGAGTCAGACAAAATGAAACAGGACCAACTCATCGCCATAATCATACGCTAGATTTAATTCTGTCATATGGAGTTGATGTTGATAATATAGAAATTCTGCAGCAGAGAGATGACATCTTGGTACATTACCTTGTCTCTTGTATGCTGCAATCAGCTAATGTTACTCAATCTACACAATGCTAATAGTTCAGGTAGAACTATTCTTTCAACCACTAAAGATAGCTTCAATAATAATCTTCCAGATCTATCTCATACACTCTATAAACCCCAAAGCCCAGAAGAACTTGATGAAATAACAAAAAATATAAATGCAGTCTTCTCTAGCACCCTTGATATTGTCACCCCACTTCGATTAAAGAAAATTAAAGAAATAAGCCCTTCACCATGGTACAATGATCACACTCATGCATGTGAGAGAGCAGCTCGCAAAATGGAGTGCATGTGGAAAAATACAAAATTAGAAGTATTTTGCGGTGCTTGGAAAGATAGTGTCTGTAGATAAAGACAGGCACTAAAAGCTGCCAGGTCAGCATATTTTAGAAAACTCATAGAAAATAAACAATCCTAGGTGTTTATTCAGTACTGTGGCTAAATTGGTTAGGAAAAAAGCCTCAACTGAACCAGATATTACGTCACAGCACAAGAGTAATGACTTTGTAAATTTCTTTACAGATAAAATTGAAATAATGGAATTATGCAATCATCTGTCATAGTACCTCAGAAAACAGTGTCTAATAATTTTCCTCACGTGCAACTTCAAACCTTCTCTGTCATAGGTCATGAAGAGCTAACAAAACTTATCAAAACATCAAAAGCCACATCATGTTTGTTAGATCCTAAGTCCTTAAAAGGGGTATCCCCTGTAATTTCAGAACCTCTTCTTAATATTATTAACTCCTCGCTATGCTTAGGACATGTCCCAAGAAACTTTAAAATGGCAGTTATCAAACCACTTATTAAGAGGCCACTACTTGATCCTGGAGAACTGGCTAATTATAGACCAATTTCAAATCTCCTGTTAATGTCAAAGCTACTAGAAAAGGTAGTATCCTCCCAAATATGTTCATTTCTACAGAGAAATAGTATATACGAAGAATTTCAGTCAGGATTTATGCCCCATCACAGTACAGAGACTGCACTTATCAGAGTTACAAATGACTTGCTCTTATCATCTGATCGCAGCTGCATTTCACTTCTAGTGCTTCTAGATCTTAGTGATGCATTCGACACGATAGATCACAACATTCTCTTGAATAGGCTAGAGAATTATGTTGGCATTTGTGGAGTTGCATTAGCATGGTTTAGGTCATATTTAGTAGACCGCTACCACTTTGTCCATGTAAATGAGGAATTGTCAAACCAAACAAAATTAAAATATGTGCAAAAGGGATCAGTTTTAGGGCCTCTACTTTTCTCCTTGTATATGCTTCCCCTGGGAGATATTATCAGGAATTATCGTGGAATAAGTTTTCCACTGCTATGCCGACGATACACAACTTTATATTTCTTCAAAACCTGATGAGATTTCACAATTCTCCAAATTAGCAGTGTATCAAAGAAATAAAAGATCGGATGGCCAGAAATTTCCTTCTAATCAATTCTGACAAAACAGAGGTACTAATTATTGGACCAAAAAAAAATTTAAAAAAATAAGCCACTACAATATATTTTGACTCTCGATGGATGTACTGTTGTTACATCATCTTCAACAGCGAAGAACTTAGGTGTTATATTAGATATCAATCTGTCCTTTGAAAATCTAATTACCAATGTTTGTAGAACAGCATTCTTCCACATAAGAAATATTGCTAAATTAAGGCACATGCTCTCTGTTGCTGATGCCGAAAAACTAATTCATACGTTCATGACCTGAAGACTAGATAATTGTAATGCATTACTGGGAGGATGTCCAGCAAGGTCAATTAATAAATTGGTTCAAAATGCAGCAGCCAGAGTGCTGACGAGAACCAATAAATATGATCATATTTTATCATCGTTACATTGGCTACCTGATAAATTCCATATTAATTAAAAAATTCTGTTAACTACATACAAAGTTTTGAATGGTCTGGCTCCACAGTACTTAAGTGAACTTCTACCATGCTAAATTCCATCATGTTCATTACGATCGCAAAATTCTGGCCTGTTAATAGATCCTAGAACATCAAAATCCACAGAAGGAGGTAGATCCTTTTCATATTTGGCACTTGAACTATGGAATAGTCTCCCTAACACTGTTTGAGATGCAGACACACTCACTCAGTTTAAGTCTAGACTAAAGACTCATCTATTTAACCAGGCATACACCTAATTTATCCTCCAACCCACAATTAGGCTGCTTTAGTTTAGTCTGCCGGAACCAGAAACACTGATCATGATTTATAACTGTGCAATAAATTGAATTGCATCTATGCTTATTTTATTTGTTTCCCTGTCTCAACCTCGGGACTCCTATCCTGAAGTCACCAGAACCGGCTGGATCCAGCACCATTCCTGCTTTGTGTTGGATTCCACTGCTACGTTTCGCTAAATGATGAAGACTAAATGCAGCCGGTTTCAGCCAAACATCACTTCAGTCTATAATGATGGACTTTAGAGGATGAACTGATGCCAACTCCAACCATAAGACATGGGATACTTCATATGCCATTGTCTGAACCTTGGATTTAGGATGGACCACACAGAACCTCACTCGAAATTACCGGCCAGGTGAACTGCGTTTCTCTGCCTGCATCACCTCGGTCTACTGATGGACTATGATCTTGAAATGGAATACATAGACTAACAATTGCCAACAAAAGCCTTCATCAGCCAATTAACAAGGACAATTGCATCTATGTGAACTTCTGCAGTTAATCCAGGATGGACTTCAAAAGGCACTGGTCATTAACCTTACAGTTCAAACTAAATCAATGTTTAAACACTGACCCTTAACACTTACTTAGTTTAATGATTTTAAACCATGACTTTAACTATACATAAGTAATATTTACATTATATTCATGATGTTAGCCAGAGGGGAACTGGCCCCCACAGTGAGTCTGGTTTCTCCCAAGGTTATTTTTCTCCATTAATCAACATCTTTTGGAGTTTTGTGTTCCTTGGCATAGTCGCCTTCAGCTTGCTCACTGGGGTTATTAATACAATTATTATTTAATTACTTATTTTTAAACAAGATTATCAATAATATTTTATCTAATTACACAATGATAATTCATCGACATTATAGACATTACAGTTTTATCATCTGTTATATGCCTGATCTTCTGTAAAGCTGCTTTGAAAAGATGTGTGTTGTGAAAGGCGCTATACAAATAAAATTGACTTGACTTAGGACTGGCAGGCATTACGTAGCTTAGTACCACATGTGGGGTCTTCCACTGTGACCTTAGCCAAGACTACGGCCAATCCCCGAGCCACACTTTCTAAGATTGCACCATTGTGCCAGATCTCTTGCTCTCTTTATTAAGGAGGAAGCGGGAGCTGGTGTCCTGTAAATATATGCTACCTATCAGGATAGTTTTATGGTTGGGGTTAGGGTTTGGGGAAGGGATAGTACAGCCTCAAAATATATCACACTATCTGATAGTTATGATGGTAGCACATCCTGACAAGATGTTATACATTTCATGCTTTTGTAGTACATACCAACAGGTTCTCCCGTGCCTCCCTACATGTGCTACCTATGTTTTAACTTTACATATCACTGTTTGTACTGTTGTAGCATATCCTTAGCTGGTAGCATAGATTGTCAGAACACCAAATAAACAATCCAGTGTGAGTCTTTTTTTTAATTATTATTATTATTATTTCACACAAAGTTTCTGTGTAACACACAAACTAATGTTTTTTTCTTAACTCAATCAGAATCACAAACAGTCAGCTTTTGTCTGTCTCTCTCTCTCTCTCTCTCTCTCTCTCTCTCTCTCTACCCTTTTATCTCCATCCAGCTCTCACTGCAACACAACAGTTAGAGGTGATTTCCCACAGGTGTCAATCCTTACCATTCTTCCTCTCCCAGCCTCGCTCTCCACAGACGTAGCCCAGCCACACCCACATCACTACATTCTCAAAAAGTGCAGACGTTTGGACCAAACCCTCTAATGGATATTGTTAAGGGAAGACTTGCAAAGACAAATCAACAGAGACATACAGCATTGAACATGTATGTGATTCTTCATTTGTATCAATTTCACAAGTCTTATTGTGATGTTTGGATAAGTTGAAGTAAAATTAAGAAATCATGCTTACTGTAAGTTTTCTGTCATGAACAGTGGTGAAATATACAATTATTTATTTTCATTACAGCTTTCTAATGATGGATAGTTTGTCATGATTCAATAAGAATTGTATAGTCATTTAGGTAAGTAATTCAGATTGTGAGGACGTCAGAGATCTTTGTGTTAGCAGAACTTTAAATGATCAGACTAATTGTGTAATTGTGGTGTAATCTACAGCATTGATTTACACATTAGCCTCCCCGGTAAATTCTAAACAACATTTTTACGATGTTTGCCTCATTAGCTGATCTAATTTCACATTGTGTCCTGACAAATAGCTTGTCTTTAAATCGGGAAGATGTAGTTTCAAAAGAGGAAAAGAGGTGGCATACATCATCCTGTGTTTTGGATTATTCATGTTTGTTTTGTAGAGCTTGCACATAGCAAATTACTGGAAAATACGGTCACCAAATGTGGCAATCAGCTGTTGAGACAGGGAAAGAGATAGTGCTTCTTCGAGGGCTATTAAACAATCATTGGCCAGTCAAGCATGACACAACACTGATAAAATCCCCCATGGGTAATTATTGCACCCTCAAACCCTCCCCTTAAGTGAGGGGAAACAACTAAAACAAAACAAACAAATCCTTCGTAATTCCTCTTGAGGCGAACAATCAACCGTTCTTTCACGGGCCACAACACTAATGACTGAGTTTGTAAAATGACTATAAGTGGAAGGGCTTGTTTATGGATGCAAGGGCATATCACCTCAATAGGATTTTGCATCTCCAATAAACAATTTGCAAACTCTGTTCTAAAACCTATGGAGCTCCATTGCTGCTAACAGCCTACATAGGTGGCTACTGGCTAAGGCATTGTAAAATCTCAAGAGTTTCTGATTTGGAAAGCTCTACATCATCACGTCATACAAATAGCAATCTGCAAACAATCGCCTTCTATGTAAATGCATACAAGTGATGCTTCCTTAGACAGTAGCTAAAATTAGGTATATAAGGAGGCAGCATAATTGATTTGCCTATCTTTTGGAACAGTTGGTAATATGTCTGTGATGCCTTAAAATCCCACCTCTGTAGGCAGCTCACTAGGTTTTGGAACTGAGAAACTGTCACCAAAAACAGGCTGAAATGGAAGCCAAGCTGAAACAGATTAAAAAGCATATTAATATCACGTAAAGCTGCTATAACGAGAACCACATTGGTGACACAAATGCAGTTTTGAAACATGGGACTTTTCTATTTGCCTGACATAGCCTGAGGCACCGCTGCATAAGGGATTCACTCTTCCACAGCTGACCTTCAGAGAACCAAAGGACGTAGAATAAAACTTATTAGAAGAGTGAGAACACATAATTAGTTCAAGATTATTAACTTCAATTCAAGGCTTAACTGAGTTTGGATGATCATCAATGTAGCCGTCCAATCGGCTGGCTTGAATGTCCATTAGGGCATGAGAAATGATTGAAGACTCATTAGCGTAAAGAGACTTTGAGAGGCTCAAACTGGTTTTTCACAAGCAGAACCCAACTATTATTGGGTCAATTCTGCCATGCTTCAGCAATACCCTACTGTTTCAATCAGCTGAGGCCCACGATGGGGACTTGTGACTAGCGTACAAACTATTTTGTCCCATTCAGTGTACCGGCCTAGTGCACTTCAATCACTTGGGATTTTAGTGGCAAAGAACCAGCTGTCGTATATCCATATGTATCTGCACAGCAAAGAAAAATAGATGTGTCCATCCCTGCCTTCACAATAGGACAGACAGCTATGCTGTGCCTCTAATAGCAAAATAGGTTAGTGATCCTTGCAGGTGTAAATCCAGATGAAGTGCTGGTTGCAGGGGTCACCATTAGGGGGGGGTCATACTCCGCCTACGGTCTGACAGTCCTCTACATCATCAGCCATGAAAACCCCCACCTCACGAGTCCCATTCCAGGCACACTCATATGCCATCGAAGGCCCAACTGATTACTAGTTCAAGAATGAACAATGGCCAATCGATAATAAAGCAATGCTATTAAAACCCTCCTGACCTCAGAACGTGACTGTTTCATTCAAACATGCTACGCACAACATGCAAACTGAATGCCAAGCATGAATCCTTACAAAGCAAATTAATGGCAATTTAAAGTCAATCTGCGAATGCAATTCATCCTCTGCAAACAGAGGGAATAACAATTCCATCACCGAGAGACTATATGCTCTCATTATTCTTGTTAAGTTTAAGTTGTCCCCTCGCAGAATAAGGTTTGACCAAAATAAGATTTATAAAGCCCCAACCGTAAAAGGAATATTTGGGGTTCAATACAAGATATGCTCAATCACCAGCATTTGTGGCATAATGTTGATTACCACTAAATTTAATTTTGACTTGTCCCATTCACTTCCATTGTAAGTGCCTCACTGAAACCTCGGTTTGTGCTTAATTTTGTTTTCCCCCAAAGAAAAAGAGTAAAAAAAAAATGTTTTGAGGTAATCAACATTATGCCACACATGTGGTTGATTAAGCTTAACTTGTATTCAACCAGGAATATTCATTTAAAGAAACACAATTTATTATTCCTGCTTGTTATTAGGCCTGGTTGGTTTTAGGGTATAAACTCTGTGATTGTAGAAATGTGTCAATCAGAAGAGTTCTGCTATACTGTAGGCTTCTCCACACACAGTGCCTTAAGTTAGTGCTTCCAGTGTAGACAAATTTGTTGATTATAATGGGAGCGATTCACTCTTGATGTGTTGCACCACACACTTCCAATGTAGATACAGTTTAACTGTAGGATGTTTTTGGATACCAACTTTGCTTATTAGAGACCCCAGAGTGAGTACAAGGTGCCTTTTCCATTTCCCTTTTAAAGTTGCAACTATTAAAACATGCCACACAAAAAAAATACAAAAATAAATTGGATTAACCCATTGATTTTCAACGTGATAACACACAGTAAATAAAAGATTTCTAAGGGGAAAAAAATTTGCTAATGTACACATTAATGTACATTGTGTTTAATAGTGTGGTGTTCTGTGATAAATTGCTCAACTTTTAAAAATGGCATATGGGATGAAACTAGAGACTCTCATCTTAAGACTAAAACAGGTTTTAATGGAAAAATGCAATTAAGTTCCTTACCAGTTGTAGTTTTGTTGGCGTATCTCCAAAGGACAAACTCTGCTGTGGTTGGCACCATGTTGTTTTGTCACATGATTCCATACGTCAGAAGTTTAACCTTTTACTTTACTTTCATATCCCCATTTAATGCTGAGACAAGTGTAAGTATGTCATCTGTGGGTTGATTTTTTTTGATAACTGTAAACACTCGGTCTCTGTGGTGTTAGAATTTTTTTTTTGACTCACCCGTCCAGCTCCACAAAACAACATCGACTCAACCAATGGCTTGAGTTGTGTGCGGGATCTGATTATTTGATTAATGGCAGACATTCAGAGGGCTTTTTGAAATCAATGTTTGTTTTTTTTGCAATAACGTTCAGTGGTGATAGTGGCCCAGAATATACACACATCAGCTTTAATACAGAATTAAAAGATGTTAGTTACATATATGTATATCAGCTATTTCACAAGACTCATTCGATCAGATGTATAATGTATTCCAGTCTTTTTTCTTTTTTTTTTTAACTTGTATTTTATAATGGAGAAAATGGTCTGCACTTACATAGCGCCTTTTAACCATTCAAAGTGCTTTACACTACATCTCATTCACCCATTCACACACATATTCACACACCAATGACAGCAGAGCTGCCATGCAAGGCGTTAGCCTGACATTGGGAGCAACTTGGGGTTCAGTGTCTTGCCCAAGGACACTTCGGCATGTGGAGTCATGTGGGCCAGGAATCGAACCACCAACCCTGCGATTAGTGGCCGACACGCTCTACCACCTGAGCCACAACCGCCCCTTCAATGTGAAGTAGTGGATTTTGTATTGATAGCAGTTACAATTGGTTTACTATACATAATTGTATCTTTTAGTTTAAGTGCATCAAATAAAATGGCAAATTAAATAAATGCTATGAAGTACTTTTCATTTGTTAAGTTTTTAAATTAATAAATAATCTAGAAAGGTCAGGTTGTGCCATAGAGGTTTAGCTTCATTTTCCCATGCAATGTGCACCTGTAGGCTGCTGGTAAAGATGCATTATATATTTTGTGAAGGTTTAACAAAATGCAATGAGAACAGAATACATGTAGATAAATTCAATAGGTGGAAAGGGGGAATTAGAAATGTATTTTATTTTTTTCTCTTTTTTTGGCAGAACAAAAGGATGGTGTCTAATTGTCTCACCCTTCCAAAAACTGTTACAGCAGTCATGAGGGGGGAGGACAAGGATTTATTCACTGCACACAGCTGGCTTTGGACTGGAACACAGCCAATGGGAACTCGCAAAACTAGCCAAAGCCATAAGCTAATGTTGTTGCTTTTTTGTTTAGTTTTTTTCCACATTGCAAAGAATTACAAAGCAGAATAGGGTCAGGACAAGCCAAAAACCACTAAAATCTGCATCTGCATGAATTACTGCAGAGGAGAGGGGTGTTTGCATGGTTTTCTTGTGACCCTTGACCCCTCTCGCTATAATAATATTTACAGACATATGTCTAGAGCATATATTCACTAGGGATGTGCACTGTGGTCATTCTGACTGCTTGAGAGCTAGACAGATAGTCGAGTTCTGTTTATGTTCATTTGCTTAACTGTTGGTAGGTGTGCATCCTGCCTTTTTTTAGCATCTTTTAAAAAATCTCACATTTAAAAAAATTATTTCCAGACCCCTTCCTTCGGTTCCACTGCACCAGTTGCATTCCTTCGTGGTTTGAATGCAACAACGACTCCGATAGTATAAGAGGCAGGAGATGAACTACTCACAGAAAAATGAAAGGGAGAATCCTCAGTGCTCAATATGGTGGCTGTAGGAATGGTTCAACCTTGCTTTTTTGATAGATTGTTTATTCTAGAACGCACATATACATTATCTTGAATGAAAAATATTTTTGTTCCGCAATTTTATATAGGGGTGGGTAAAAATATAGATTTTCCAATGCATCGGCATCTTCATTTCAATGATCTCGATACTGATTATTAAATCTCAAGATCGATCTCTCTCTATGTGCAACCCTACCCTAAGATGAGAGGAAATCAGTCGCATTTGCAAACAAATTTTGCGCTGTGACAAAAAATGTATATATTTGGCAGCTGGCGAATAAATGTTTAGATTTAACTCACCAGTGAATGAAAAGTGTAGTATAGTGGTAGAGTATTCAGCAGCGAGATCCATTCACTGCATGTTGAGTGTTTTTTGTGTCCAAAGATGAGATCCACACAACCGATTTATCAATAAATAATGACTCTTTTAGTATGCTTTCTGTTCACTACAATCAGATGTTGATCAAAACAACAACAAATAGTTTTTTTATTCTAATCATGCACAGCACAGATTATATAAAACCATCTGAGTCTCTTTTGAAAACATGCGCTTAAAGATGCTGTTTACCAAAATGCTGGATTCCCTTAAAGAGACAGAAACGTTCTTTAGCATGCGTTCAACAAATCAATGTGAATACCTGTAAATGGTACAAATTATGCAATTAGACTAAAAATGTTAATTTTAAAATTTAAAATGTAATAAAATATATGAAATATAATTAAATACATTGATTTGAACATTTTAAAAAGCTAAAATGTGACCAGAATTATGAAAAACTTATATTGTACCTAGTTACAAGGTCCTATTTATAATTCACAGAATTAGCTGGGAGAGAATGTATTTCATATGTAAGCAAAAGGGACATTATAACTGAAATATACCCATTTGAATTGACATCGAATTGCTGACTTTTTAAGAGACATATATTCAATCCAAAAATTAATCCTAACGAGGCTATATCTGGACTGTAACTAAACAAAAAAGAAATGTGATGGCATACTTCATTCATTCATTCATTTATTCATTCATTTATATATAAATATATGTGTGTGTGTGTGTGTGTGTGTGTGTGTGTGTGTGTGTGTGTGTGTGTGTGTTTCTTTGTATTACGAAACTCATGTATCTTTAATTAAACATTGTCATATGAACAACCAGTCAGTATCTGCACAGCTTGATTCAAGTCTCACATGTCTATAGTCACATGACATAACAGTAACAGTTCAAGAGACAGTTTAGACTGTGTCCAGTTGTCTAATGTTGTACTTCAACAGTTCATATTTAACTTTGAGTTGGATATTCATAACTTGCACATTAGTGTAAGATTAATACTATACTGGACTAAACCAGAAGCGCTGTATACTTTGTGCTCTAGATTCCAAAGGACCGGCTCATCTAAATCGTTCTTTCAGGAATCGGACCAAACCAGAAACGCTAACGGTTTCGCACTGTAGATTCAACAGAGCCGGCTCATAAGAGTTATTTGTTTGTGTGTTTTATGCTTTTGACCCAGTAGAGGGCAAAGCGGCTGCAGAAATGAGCTGCTGGAAACACTGTCAGAGTATTTCAGAACGGTGTTCCAGCCGCATCAGCAGAAAATTAACACAGGGGAACCGTTAACAGAACCGAAAGTCACGAAGATCATCCAATTCCTATATTTTGTAAATAAAATCTGCCAACCCTAACCATTAGTGCCTGAAAAGCTTCTTTTTTTTTTTTTTTTCCCCCCAACAGACAGGTAGCAGCCAGGGCAAAGGGGCCCATGGCCTTCAAATACTTGTGTTTTCTGGAAGAGAAAAGTTCATGTGTTAATCTGACCTTTGCTTTTATAGCAATAGCGAGATTCTTAGAAAAACCATTCCAGCAGCCCCAGGGCTCAGTAAACAACCTGCCTGCAATTCCCCCTAACCCTCCAGTATTGTCATAAAATAAAACAGCCGTGTTATCTGTGAGCTGGGAATAACGGACACAGAGGGGGGGAAAATTGGGGTGGTTGAGAAAGAGACAAAGACTACGCTATAATCAATTCAACTGCAGAGAAAAGCTTACAGATAACCATATAATGCTGAAAATGCATTGCTGTTTTTCTATAGCATTGTTTACATTGATATAAAATTCTTCAGAATCAAATATTGTGTAAAGTGCGTACTTGACTTAAAGTAATAAAACAACCTACTGATAATTAACAAACTGCCTTGAAAATAAAGTGAAAAGTTTGTGCAGCCTATTTTATTTGAAGCCCAGGATATTTATATGTATGTATATATAGAGTACACAAAGACTAAAATATAAATAAATATATATATATATATATATATATATATATATATATAGTCTTTGTGTACTCTATATATACACATTATTTTCTTTTCAATTTTTATTTATTATAATTATTATTATTTTTTTTTTTTATTATTATCTATGTCTTATTAATGTTTTGTATTGTTGTGCACTGGAAGCTCATATCACCAAGACATATTCCTTGTATGTGTAGGCAATAAAGCTCATTCTGATTCTGACTGTATCCAATGTGAATTGATTGGACCATGAAAAGGACAATACATACCAAAAAGGGGCCAGTAAAGCCATGCTCTACCAAATGGGCTATAGAAAGATGAGGAATGTGTGTTAATAAAGTAAACGGCATCAATTTTAATTTCATGTTGACATAGATAGGTTTAAGAATGTCTGTACACTATACTTCACTTTCGTTGCAGACAGGTATAAAACCATGGCATGCTTTAAGACACAGCATCAGTCATGCCAGACCACCACATCACAAAGCATCTTTTTCTATCCACAGTCCTCAAGATCTACAAAATGTCCAGGCTAAGAGCGAATATACATCAAACACATGCACACACTGGGCCATCAGTGATGCTTGCGGGGGAGTGAGGAGCTACATACCGCTTTAATCACTCTGGGAGTAAATACAGGGTGAGAGATCTGAGGTCTGAGACAATATAAGTGGCAACTGAATGACGGATGGTGTGCCTAGCAGAAAGAGAGAAACCTCAGACACAGTTTCAGTGCCAGACAAAGAGCTCTCTATCTCCAACAGCCTTCAAATGTCAAGCCTGATGTCAGAGTTACCTAAAAAGCTAATTAAAAGCCGGAGCGGCCCCGCTTCTAAAACAGACTGACAAAGAGTTGGAGCGGGGCTTCAAGCATGAGGTCTTGTCTTGTTTAAGCTGATAATGGTCAGGCCTGATCTGAATGCAAATGAAATGCGAGATGTGAACTCTGAAAACAAGGACACTTTGACGGAGAGTGCGTTCACCCTGCGTGGCCATATGCAAAGTCATGTTGTGTTTTGACGGAACAGTTTGCCTGTTTAACTTCAGCTAACGGAACATGAATAATTAACAGGCAGTTAAAAGTCAAGTTCAAGCAGCCTGTGTATATGAGGACGTTTAAATGACTGAAAGCAACAAGTGACATCACATGAGAGAATCTGTAAGCACTTTAGCAAAAAAAAAAAAAAAAAAAAAAAATTAAAGATAAATTTTCAGTGAAAAAAAAAAATTAATGGAGATATTACTTTTCACATTTTTCAAAAACAAATTCAGCTCTCTCTGTTTACAAATAAGACATACCTGGTGTTCATTTATAATGTAATGTTTAAGCAACTCTGGTAAAATACTTTATCAAAATGATAAAAGGCCATGTTGCAAAAATGAGTACACCTTCCTGAAAGTTATAATCTAAAACTTAATAAAATATGTTCTGGTTCTAGTTGAGGGACATTGATCAGCAGATTATTCTATTGAACCATCACACTCAAATAAACATAGTTGGTTAAAGTGTAAACGTTTTACTATCATTGATCACTCTCAGACTCGATGCTGACAACAAATGGACCACATGGGAGAGAATCATCAAGTAAATGAAAAAAGAAAATGCTTCAATTGCACAAAAGGGAACAATGGTACAAGAGTATTAGTAAATCACTCTCATTGACTCAAAACACAGTAGCAAATGTAACACGGAAATCCAAAAAGAATGGACTTGTGATAAGATTGCTGATATGCTCAGACAGTCGCTGTAAGTTTTCACCTCATGATGAGCGATTTTTGCTAAGAATTGCCAAACACGTGCCTCAGAGCTGGCAAAAGCTGTGGGAAGCCAAACTGGAAGGATTTTTTCATCTCACACTGTAAGACACACTCTGCAAAGAAATGGAATGCATGGTTGTCATCCATGAAGGAAGGCACTGCTGAACCCAAAGCATAAAAAGCTTGTTTAGCTTTTGCCAAGGTACATACTGATAAAGGTGCAGACCTTTGAGAATCTATAAGCTTGACTTATGAGCCCAGAGTAATTTTTCTTTTTGGATCTGATGGAATCCAAAATGCATGGTTTCACACGGGAGTACAGTGGGAAGTTCATGGTACCCACAGTGATGTATAGTGGTGGTAAAGTTCTTATATGGGGACTGAGGTGTGGGGGAAGTGTACTTCAATGGCATAATGAACTCACAGATGTAAAGAGAAGATGCCACCCTCACATCCTACCACAAAGTAGGACACTTTTTTTTTTACCCTAACAACAGCCCTAACATTTATCAAAAGCCCCTGCTGCATTCTTATGGATAAACAAGATAGTATGTCACACAAACCTCAACCCTATTTAAGCACCTGTGGGTTGCAAGTCAAGCATCACTCCCCATTAAACAGAGAACTCCAGGAGGTCATCCTCCAGGATTGGAATATTTCATGAACTTGTACACTTGATGTCAAGAAGGGTCAGAGCAGTATTTAAAAGTTATGGAGGACTATCTAAATACGAAGATATTGTACACTATTTGAATTTATTCAAGGGTGTACCAATTTTTGCAACAGACATCACAGATTATTTACAGATATCGATACCATATATTTTGATTATGTTATTAAGTACATGTTACATACATTTCAGTTGTGTCACCTTTGCATAAATTGTAATAGTAATCATTTAGAAATAGAATTATATTATAGAAATATTTATGTTCAGAGGGGGTGTACTCATTTATACTGTGTACTTTATATATATATATATACATACATACACACACAGGTGCTGGTCATATAATTAGAATATCATCAAAAAGTTGATTTATTTCAGTAATTCCATTAATAAAGTGAAACTTGTATAATGTATACATTCATTCCACACAGACTGATATATTTCAAGTGTTCATTCCTTTTAATTTTGATGATTAAAACTGACAACTAATGAAAACCCCAAAATCGGTATCTCAGAAAATTAGAATATTACTTAAGACCAATACAAAAAAAGGATTTTTAGAAATGTTGGCCAACTGAAAAGTATGAACATGAAAAGTATGAGCATGTACAGCACTCAATACTTAGTTGGGGCTCCTTTTGCCTGAATTACTGCAGCAATGCGGCGTGGCATGGAGTCGATCAGTCTGTGGCACTGCTCAGGTGTTAAGAGAGCCCAGGTTGCTCTGATAGTGGCCTTCAGCTCTTCTGCATTGTTGGGTCTTGTGTATCGCATCTTCCTCTTCACAATACCCCATAGATTTTCTATAGGCTTAAGGTCAGGCGAGTTTGCTGGCCAATTAAGAACAGGGATACTATGGTCCTTTAACCAGGTACTGGTAGCTTTGGCACTGTGTGCAGGTGCCAAGTCCTGTTGGAAAATTAAATCTGCATCTCCATAAAACTGGTTAGCAGCAGGAAGCATGAAGTGCTCTAAAACTTCCTGGTAGACGGCTGCATTGACCTTGGACCTCAGAAAACACAGTGGACCAACACCAGCAGATGACATGGCACCCCAAACCATCACTGACTGTGGAAACTTTACACTGGACTTCAAGCAACATGGATTCTGTGCCTCTCCTCTCTTCCTCCAGACTCTGGGACCTTGATTTCCAAAGGAAATGCAAAATTTACTTTCATCAGAGAAAATAACTTTGGACCGCTCAGCAGCAGTCCAGGCGAAAACCCATGTCTTGCATACGTCTGTGCGTGGTGGTTCTTGAAGCACTGACTCCAGCTGCAGTCCACTTTTTGTGAATCTCCCCCACATTTTTGAATGGGTTTTGTTTCACAATCCTCTCCAGGGTGCGGTTATCCCTATTGCTTGTACACTTTTTTCTACCACATCTTTTTCTTCCCTTCGCCTCTCTATTAATGTGCTTCGACACAGAGCTCTGTGAACAGCCAGCCTCTTTACCAATGACCTTTTGTGTCATGCCCTCCTTGTGCAAGATGTCAATGGTCATCTTTTGGACAGCTGTCAAGTCAGCAGTCTTCCCCATGATTGTGTAGCCTGCAGAACTAGACTGAGAGACCATTTAAAGGCCTTTGCAGGTGTTTTGAGTTAATTAGCTGATTAGAGTGTGGCACCAGGTGTCTTCAATATTGAACCTTTTCACAATATTCTAATTTTCTGAGATACTGATTTTGGGGTTTTCATTAGTTGTCAGTTTTAATCATCAAAATTAAAAGGAATGAACACTTGAAATATATCAGTCTGTGTGGAATGAATGTATACATTATACAAGTTTCACTTTTTGAATGGAATTACTGAAATAAATCAACTTTTTGATGATATTCTAATTATATGACCAGCACCTGTATGTATATATATATATATATATATATATATATATATCCACAGTAAAATTAGTCCTATATTGACATAACCTTAAATGCTACTAAGCAAAGAAGATGCCACTGCTCTAAAACAACCATAAAAAAAACCAGACTACAGTTTGCAAGTGCACATGGGGATGAAGATCTTACTTTTTTGAGAAATGTCCTCTGGTCTGATAAAACAAAAATGTAATTGTTTGGTCATAATGACCATTGTTATATTTGGAGGAAAAAGGGTGAGGCTAGCAAGCCAAAGAACACCATCCCAACCGTGAAGCATGGGGGTGGCAGCATCATGTTGTGGGGGTGCTTTGCTGCAGGAGGGAGTAGTGGACTTCACAAAATAGATATCATCATGAGGAAGGAGAATTATGTGGATATATTGAAGCAACATCTCAAGACATCAGCCAAGAAATTATAGCTTGGTCCCAAATCGGTTATCTAAATGGACAATGATCCCAAGCATACTTCTAAATTTGTGTCAAAATGGCTAAGGTCAACAAAGTCAAGGTATTGGAGTTGCTGGGGGCCTGGGTAGCTCAGCGAGAAAAGACGCTGACTACCACCCCTGGAGTCGTGAGTTTGAATCCAAGGCGTGCTGAGTGACTCTAGCCCGGTCTCCTAAACAACCAAATTTGCAAGGTTTCTAGGGAGGATAGAGTCACATGGAACAACCTCATCGTGGTTGCTATAATGTGGTTCTCGTTCTCAGTAGGGCGCATGGTGAATTGTGCGTGGATGCCGCGGAGAATAGCGTGAAGCCTCCACACGCGCTATGTCTCAGCTGTAACATGCTCAACAAGCCAAGTGATATGCGGAGGCAACTGAGATTCATCCTCCTCTACCCAGATTGAGGTGAGTCACTATTCCACCATGAGGACTTGGAGAGCATTGGAAATTTTGCATTCCAAATTGGGGAGAAAATTCAAAAAAAGTCAAAAAGTAAAAAAAAAAAAATAAAAAAAACAATTAGAGAGTGAAAGAAAGAAAGAAAGAAAGAAAGAAAGAAAGAAAGAAAGAAAGAAAGAAAGAAAGAAAGAAAGAAAGTTATTGGAGTGGTCATCACAAAGTCACCTCAAACCGAAAGAGAATTTGTGGGCAGAACTGAAAAAGTATGTGCGAGCATGGAGGCCAACAAACTTATTCTACCAGTTATGCCAGTTCTAACGAAAATAATGAAATTTGGGCCAAAGTTCCAGCAAGTTATTGTGACTACCTAAAACGATAGATCGAATTAACCAATTTAAAAGCAATGCTACCAAATATTAATGAAGTGTCTGTAAACTTCTGACACACCTGGGAATGTGAAAGAAATAAAAACTGAAATAAATCTTTCTCTCTAATATTATTCTGCCCTAAGTCTTAGAAAACATTCTTGGGTCGGACATTCTATGTTTAAATGTCAGGAACTGTGGAAAATCTGTGTTTAAATTTGGCTAAGGTGTATATAAACTTCTGACTTAAGCATTTGTATGTTTAAAAAGAAGTGTTATATATTGTTGAATAGGTCTAAATTATTAAAATGCAATGAGCAAATTTGTTTCACTCAGATGCCAAACTGCAGCGAGACTATCCCAATTCAAATGAGGCCAAACACAGCAAAATATGATAAGATCTTAAAATATTCATCAAAGCGAGTGTACATGAGTGGTGTGTGTGTGTGTGTGTGTGTGTGTGTGTGTGTGTGTGTGTGTGTGTGTGTGTGTGCACATGTCCGAGGGCAACAACATACATGTGCTCATCTAAAGGATCGGGATGCTCCTGAACACATAATATGTATGTATCTAATACATTGATTTCCAAAGGCTGGCCATTTTTGACAGGGAACACAAATGTAACCAAGTGAAATAAACCCAATAAAATGTAAAGAAAATTGTCAATTTTTTTATTAAAAATGTAATAAACAGGTGTACAAAGTCAGTGGATTAAATAAAAAAAAATTTAAAAATAAAAATGATATCAGGTTCAAATATAAGAGTTAATCATCAGGTCATTCTCACATTCTCAGTATTTCAATATGAAAAAATAAATAAATAAAAATAGCAATTATATTTTTAATTATACTATATAATATGTCGGATTAAATAACACTATAATACTGTAAAAGGTAATGTGATCCTAAATAGAATCACCACTGAGATCAATGGGAATAACAAAAACGATATAAATCATTAAAACATACAATAATATGAATTCAGGGTCAATTCTCATGTAACATACAAGACATATTTTCCTTTATGCAAAATATATTTTATTTAGATTTTGGGGTAACACAGGTGACTTTTCATGAGATTAACCCAATTATGATGTTCTTAAATCAACATCTTGTATTGGTCTTGGAATAACACTCCATCAGACAAACATAGCCCTAACCCTATCCCAAACCTCAACCTGCACGATATTCTAGTACAGCATTCATCAATTATCGCAGATTGGATCCATTTGGACCACGAGACATCATAACAACAGTTGCCCCATCTCATTGTTTTGAGCAGCATGACAAGTAAACGGGGTGCCAGAGAGTCTTTAGACTACTTTTTTTCTTCCTCCCTACACTTTTTAGCTTCATAAATCAGCATGTAACACTCTTCATAACAACAAACAGTTTTTTGTTCAATGATCTATTCAGACATTTACATTTTCTAAATTCTCTCTCAGTGGATACTCTTGAACCCCCACACAGTATCTATCCTCAATCAAAAGGCCTTTCTTTAATTCATATCCAAGTGCACTCAATTGATGAAATGTTTAAATCATTTGGTAAAAGACCCCTCAGATCTCACTTTGGCTTCATCTGTGCAAATATTTTAGTCCCTTAGATGGCTTGAGACCAGAGATAATCTTGTCAACTAAATTACTGCAGAAATGTTCATCGACAATGGGTTTTATAGTGTTTAGTCAACAATAACAAAAACAAAATGAAAAAGACGCTTCATGACCATAATTAAACGATTTGAATTAAAAACAATTATGTTGAAGAACATATGATGATAAAAGATAATGCTGAAAGATATTAGCAGTGCACAAACGGAAGGGAAGAAAACATAGTTACCCAACCCTTCAAACTGCCAAATGCAATATAAATCACACTTTCCACAGCACTTTCCCAAAAATGAGGACTTCTTAAAGGCTATCAATATGAGAAATAAAACACCTACTCTGTGCACAATGAATTTAGCCATTGCCCTCCACTGCTCAGCCAAGGGAGGTTTGGGGTTAAAAATCTTGGCTTTGGGGTTTACACCCATCAACACACCTTGACATATCACAAGTTTCTCCCTCTTAGAGAAGTCTGCCCTACTATCAATTTCCACCCTGTTGTTTTTCTTCAAAGAGCAAATCTCTTAAAAGATGCCTATGGGGTGTCTATGGCGGGGTCAAGCTGAGTATCAGAGGAAGTGTGGTATAAAGACAGATCAGCAGCTATAACAAACCACACCAAATATACCTGACTCAGGAAGTTCTCACAGAGATCCTTCTCTCAGAATCAGTTCACACAGCTTAACAAAACCAACAAGATCAGTTTCCAAAACAACATGACTCACTTTAGTGACCTTTCAAAATCACACAGACCAACCCAAGGCTTAATAACCGCATGCACGAACTCAGCTAATAACTAATTATCTATTATCCAAAAAGACTGTTTCTTGTTCCAAAAAGAGAATGCACAACATATGAATGTCATGCTGGCTGAATCACTGATTGTTTCAAACAGCACAGTATAAGACTCAAGAATATCATCCCATGCACAATTACAGATAAAATCAAAGTTTATTGTTTTAGGTACACACTTCAAGTAGCTAATCGTAGACTAGGAACATCGATTACAAGACCATTCTCCTCTTCAATGGTAGTTATAATCCAAAATACTGTTCTCAAACAAAGTCCTGCATACAGCAATGCAAGAGTTGATTCTTGACAACGTCAACAAACAACATGGAAGTAAGCTTGTGACTGTTTTCCCACTAATTTCAGCAGAATAGGAAAAATGGCTAAAAATAAAGATAGAGAGGGCTGTTGGGGAATTGTGGCCAGCAACTGTATTATTTTATTTTATTGTGTTTTGTCCGGTGCCAATGGTAGCCGATAGGCCGATACAATGCAGATAATATCTCACAATATAATATAGTAAATGACAAACATAAAATTGCTAAAAAATAAATAAACTCTGATTCAGTGTTTGGTATAGATATACCACATTTTCACACACAACTTTAACTTAGTAAAAAAATATAAGAAAAAAATATTGTATTTTACATAGTAGATAGCAGTTTCTTCTGATTTCTATTTAGTCATCAAATTTTAGTAATTTATTTCAACATGAAGAAACTGTTAATACATTAGGTAGAAGGAAATAACAGTACGTACAATAGTCCATCAACCATGGATGCCATGTCTACATTAGCAGTCACATTTACTCCAAAAATACCAAATCAAACCAATTGAACATACAGTTCATAGTGAATAAGACATGAACTTATAGCACACCACATGAAGCGCTTTTACTTGAAGTTGCTCTCATACGCTCGTGCGGATCCAGCGCAAGCAGCAATCATCTGACAGTTTAAATGACCTGGATCACATGCTTGGATTGTCACGGAGTAATAATCTTTTGATCCTGAAGTTTTGATTCTGGCTGATGGAATACACGCTTGACATGAAGATATTACATAAGCGCTTGATGGTAAGAAAAGGCTTGATTTTTGTGAGGTTCATGAATTACATCTGTTTAAACTAGACCTCCACATATTTGCAGACAGTACATGATTTAAATTTATGATATTTCCCTTTTTATCATTAGACAAGACTGAGGAGAGGTTGGTAGAATACATGCTTCAGAGGTAAATAAATGAGCGCTCCACGGGATGCTGGATCTGCTGAAGTTTTGTGAGGTTGGTTTATTACATCTGTTTAGATTTGTGCATATTTGCAGATGGTTTATGATATTAGTTTTATTGATAATTGTATTTTAATCATTAGACAAGACAGTTAAATGTTACAGACCTGAACATGGCATGTATATATTTATATAAAAAAAAATAAAAAATAAATTAAAAAAAAAAGGGAAATTGGTCATTTCACAAGCACACAATTATCTGCACAAATTAGCCACACAGAAAATGTATCAGCCAATGCCAGCCTCTGTGATATATCATTCGACCACTAGTGTTTTGTTTTTGTTTCATGCTTCTTCTTTTTTTCATGAACGAAGGATTATATGTTGAATAATATAAAACATTGTGCTGTGATGAACATGATAACTATTCTAAGTTGCCCAGAGGGGCTTTGCAGGGCTTCTTGCAAGGGTCCATTATCGTAATTTATTTTATTTATTTACGTAATTATTTTTTCTATTTTATTTTGGTTTGGCCCCTGCTTCCCAATGCCTCATCTTCCTCTTGCAATAGCTCAATGTGACACTTGACAACTGGTCGGTTAGGTTTTAAAACATTTGGAAATCAGTTATGTATGTATGGTTTGTTTGCATACTATTCACAGATGTATAACTTTGAAGAGCAAGAAGTGTCTATCTTGTAGTGTTTTCTTGTTTTAAATTAATTCTGGAGTTGCTGAAGTGCTGGAAGGAACAGAAACTTGGACTTGATAATGATCAATGTGTTCACATGCACTAAATTATACCAATTATACTTTATCCAAAAGCATGCAAGATCATGTAAGATCATGTAAATTTATCGGGGTAAGGCCATACATTGTTCCAGCAAAAACCACACAAAAAGCACTTTTCCACCATTGGGCTGAACGGTTCTGGGCACAGCAAGTAACAGTTCCAGTAGGATTTCCACTTGAGCATGGTTTGGTAGGTCAAGATTACAAACTGTTGCAGGCCTGGAGATCCCAGCATGGTTAGCTAACTGTACTTAAGACAGAGGAACCGGTGGAAGACTTTACTGACCTGGAGACACAAAACCAGTCACTTACCCATTTTATTCTATTCCGGATTTCTCAGCACCACAGTGGAAAAATAAACTGTAACCATGTCAGTTGCCTGATCTGTATGAAACGGCACTGTTAAAGAACCATTCGGCCAGATGGTGGAAAGTGCCTATAGATGTTTGCATATTACCCTAATTTCACTTCGTGTTTTTTTTTATTGTTGTTTAACCATATACAGTTAGTACAGTACACAGTGAAACAAGACAATGTTCCTCCAAGACCATGGTGCTACATAAAACAACATAGGACAAACACAGAACCACGTGAGACTACACAGACTAAATAAAATACCTATATAAAGTTAACTTTACATGTAAACAACTTTACTTGCATTATGGCTGCCTATTCAAATGTAAGCATGTTTATGTTTTGATGTCAAAACTGGAGAAAAAGGTCTCAAGTAAATATGGTTTTCTGGTGTTGTTGGGTTTAAGGAATAGACTATTTTGAGAATAATCATTGGAGTGATTAACAATTGCTACAAGTTGAATCTAGTTTCAGCTCCTTTCATTTCCTAACAAAAACAACCATTATTCATTCAAGGAAAGAGACAGTAAATCAGCACTCTTGACTGAAGACATTAAATTCGCAATTGTGCCTTGAAATTCCATCGAGACATCTCAGCATGATTATTTTAGTTTGCAGGATTTATTGAACTCCCGCTCGGCTCCTTGTGTTTAGAGATCTATTAAATGTTTCTTTCATGTGTGAATGTCACAGCTTTCAAATGTATCTGCATGAGGCCATGTGTGTTTTGGCTGTTGCAGTCCTCAATTTAAAACAAGAAATGTAATTCTAACTGTTGAGCTTAATAAGTTATAAAAGTCAAAGAATTAGGAGGTTGTTAAATTGATCTTTCACCACGACTTCAGGAGGAGCAGATTAAGGTGGTTCAAATTTCCCACTACCTTGAACTACTATACAACTTGAAAATTTTAAAGGAATATTTTAGCCAATCAAATTGTAAGAGCGCAACTAACTGCTGTATAATCAGGCTTTTAGATGGGATGGTCTAAAGATTTTTAGTCTTGATTGAGAAACTTAAGGTAAAACTCAATTTATGACATACAATGTTAAAAAATTAAAACTAGTCAAAGTCTTTAGCCTAGTTACCACAACACGTGCCCATAATCATCTCATCGGCTCAATGACGAGAGCAATTTCACACCGTGAGGAGACACGATACACGTCCACACACTGAAAATGTATAAAGCTAATCTCTTATTAAACCTGACTCAGACAAACACTGCTTACATTTGAATCAGAGCTATGATAGGAGATTGCCGAGGCCTCTAATGATGAAATTCACATAGATTTTATAACATGCAACTTAAAATTGGAGAAGGGAATGCAACCTCTAATCATTTTTAAACAGTATGACAATCTATGAGTAATAAATTGTTATATGTGAACTCTTCTTGCAAAATGTCCAATTGCCTTGTCCCAAATGCTGTCGACAGCCCTTGCATTCCACCTCTAAATTCACACTTTGTTGACAAAACACTTTTCCAACATGGGGCAGAACAGTTCTGAGCATGGCGAGCACTGTTTATTATGGTACAATTATAAAAATCATTTCCAGAACGGTAAGCTTCCTGTAAACAGGACATGCTCAGTCCATTTTAATCCAGATTTCGGAGCACCGGTGGAAACTAACCATTACAACGAGCCGGGATTTGTATGGAACAGCTATATTCTGCAACGAGAAACGTTCCCAAGGGTGTAAATGTGCCTATAATGGCACATAGGCTGTCAGATATTTGTGATGTCTGCACCAGTACGGGCTTCTCAAAAGGCCACATAACAGTTACAAATTGTCAACTCTCAAAGGGAGAGTTTACCCAAAAATGAAAAATGTTCATCATTTACTTCTAGATGTTTATAACTTTCTTCTGCTGCACACAAATAAATATTTTTTGAAGAATCAGCACTGTAGGTCCATACAATACACGTAAATGGTGATCAGGCCTTTGAAGCACCAAAAAGCAGAAAAAGTCAGCATAAACATAATCCATCAGAATCCAGTCATTTCATCATTATCTTGACACATAAAATGACAAATGGGACACACTATGGTCTTGTGGACCTTATGTACATGGGCAAACAAAGGCCTCAAGTTCATAACAATTCTTCTAATTGGAACAGGGCCAATATAGATCACGATAGAGTTTCTCCAAAAGATTGCTTTACTGATAAATTGGGATGTATGGACCAATGTGGCAAATTGTGGCCTTTAAATGCACTTCTATTTCCCAGAAAGGGCAAAACAAATAAGTGGGAAAACATTATTTTCGGATTTAACCTTCATAGATCAGGGTGGCTTCAGATACTTGGCCTGCAGTGTGAAATCTTTATGCATATCACACAGGTTACAACCCTCTGAAAGGGCATTAAGGGTCTTTAAGTATCTTTTTAAAGATGATTTAGGAAGAGCAGAGGATCATTGCATAAGACAGGTCCTGAATTAACATCGGGCTAATGGAGGTTTGCAGACTTGATCTTAATCTAACACACCCTGTAGAGCTCTTTCAGACAAGCATTATCACACAGATAATTACTTTCAACTATGAACAACCGCACGCACACACACAACTACAAGTTACACTTGCACGAATACCATTTGCTTGGCAATTTCTCAGGAGAGCCATTTAATACACAAACTTTTACTGGGCAAGAAGGGGGCACTGGGAAAATAGCAAAACAAAATTCCCCAAAAGTCCCAAAACAGCATGTTCTCTTCCCAGGAAGGCGCTCCTCTGAGTCTCAAGGTGCTTTCATTTGCATCTCATTCATTTCTAAGTGGTGCTAAGAGACGAGTTTCTAATTAAGCCCCGGTATTCTGGGGAATTTGTTGAGCACTGTCAAACAAACGGGCAGATTAGAGTTGGCAGATGCGAGCAACAGAGAGAGAGAGAGAGAGAGAGAGAGAGAGAGAGAGAGAGAGAGAGAGAGAGAGAGAGAGAGAGCAGGCCTCAGGTCTGTCTCAGTCCCTCATGAGCCATGCAAACCGTCTAACAATGAAAAGGAGGGGACTGTCAACACGCTCCAGGTAACTCCTTCCGGCATGGGAGTAAATTTAACTTTGGTTGCAAGGGTGCAACCAAACACTCAAGATGGGTGTGGGGGACTTAAAAGGCTGTAAAGTACTTGGTAATTATACTTCATTAATTCAGTATTATTTTGGGGGATTTGTACTTTACTCAAGTGCAATTTAATCTGTTTTCATGTACATTTACTGAATTACATTTTCAAATATTATTTTTTTTAGATCATTTTCTTTCATTTTACTGGACTGAAGCCACCTTTTCACTACATTCAAAAAATGAAATATGATAGACTGAAAGACTGTCATTTCTAATGGGGAGTCAATGAGGAATGAATGGGCCTTAGACCATCTGCACATGTTGAATTTTGTATACAATTTAAGCTTGGGATGCATTGAAATATTTCCACTTGCACAACAAGTGTGACTGCCTGACCAGATGGGATGTATTCATTCAAATATTAGTGAGCAGTGAGAAACTCAGAATCCAAGCTTATTTATTAATCAGGATTTCAGCTTTCCAGCCTTTTTCAAGCAATGTCTTGTGAGCCAAAAAGTCTGTTATTAAGTAAGCTTGCATTTTGAGTTGTTGTTTTTTCCTGACCATTACATTTTTGATTAACAACTTACTGTAAAAAGAAAAGATATTAAAAGACAAATTATTCAATGAATGTGGAGTGTGTGTGGATCTCAACTGTGATGTACGCACATTACACGGAAGAAATTTCAAGGTATTCAAGTACTTAAATATCTGAAAGCTAAACTCAACCACTTTAAGGACCTCTGCAAACTCTCTACCTAGTGTAAAAAAAAATAAAGAGGTTTTGATGTTTGACAAGTAATTTAATTTATGATCACATAAAAAAAGTTGAAAAACAAAGTTGCAAATTTCGAAATAGGACTGGAGCCCTGACATCGCAATTTGCTAGCGTCTTCTGCTAAGCCACGAATAAAATGAATTGTGAGCAAACTGACAGTTCGTCACAACTGCCACTAAGGGGAGAAATATGATTGTCATACAAGTGTGTCGGAAACAGTGAAAAGACTGCTTAAACCAATCAAATTGCACTCTTGCACAATTTAATTTCAATGTTATTTGTTCTGCCATATAACATAACCTGCAGGAACATCCTCTAACACCATTTTTATTTATTTTTCATGATTTGATTGTTGCTAGGAAAAAAAAAAGTTACTTTTAAATTCTTTTTTTTTTTTTTCAATTTAATGTATATAAAATATTTGAATTTCAGTAAAATTACATTATCTTCAGAAAGCTGACTAACAGACTACAGCTGCATCAACAGGTGAATCAAGGTGTGGATGGAGGACCACCAGATCAAGATCTTGTCATGGCCAGTCCAATCTGCAGACCTGAACCCCACTGAAAGCCTCTGGAATGTGATCAAGAGGAAGATGGATGGTCACAAGCCATCAAACAAAGCTGTGCTGCTTGAATTTTTGCCCCAGGAGTGGCATAATGTCACCCAACCGCAATGTGAAAGACTGGTAGAGATCATGCCAAGACACATGAAAGCTGTGATTGAAAATCAGGGTTATTCCACAAAATATTGATTTCTGAATTCTTCCTAAGTTAAAACATTAGTATTGTGTTTTTTAAAAATGAATACGAAGTTGTTTTCTTTTGCATTATTTGAGGTCTGAAAACACTGCATCTTTTTTGCCATTTTGACCAGTTGTCATTTTCTGCAAATAAATGCTCTAAACAAAAATATTGTTATTTAGATTTTGGGAAAAATTTTGTCAGAACTTTATAGAATAAAACAAAAATGTTAATTTTACTCAAAAATATACCTATAAATAGTAAACCCAGTTAAACTGATATTCTTTTTTCTTCCAGATATAGATATATAGTTCCATTTACCAGCCCCCCTTTCAGCCAAAATATTGATAGAAAATGGATATGACACTGGAGTGCAAAGGGAGAGCTTAGGAGGTGTGGTCTGGGTGAGCCCCAGAGATGTCAACCCGCCGGCCTCAGGACCAAAATCAGAGTGCAATCTCTGAGCAGCAGAGTGATAAATTGGGTGCCATAGCTCACTGACCACTTTATACTTCCAGCAGCACATCAGCACCACCAGCTGCTGCGATCACGGTCCATTACTGCATATAAGCAGAACACACACGCTGCACAACACTAGACACACACTCATCAAAAACACAGAGTACAAATGACACTCTGATCTGGACTGGTGAAGTGAAATTGTTTTGCAAACAGGTATACCACAAAAGCAAATATCTGGCGAAATATGCAGGCGGTCACGGTAAGCATACTAACATGGATGGGGAGAGATCTAAAAAGAAAGAAATAGAGAGCTACTTAATATATATTAAAAGATAATGGACCCCCTATGTGTGTGTGTGTGTGTGTGTGTGTGAGTGGCGTTTGCCCTTGCAAAACTCCTAGTCACAATGTTAGGGGTGTTCTAGAGATTATGAAAGTGCTACTTTAAGAACGTTCCAATGCTGTTGATAGGGTGTTGCTAGGGAGATGCTAGATAGTTGCTTACTAGCCCAAGTCAAAGACCCGATACCCAAGTCTCCTAAGATACAATATTCTGGTACTTACATGTTAACCAGCTTAATGTAATTACTATATATGAGATTTTTTTCTTCACTTAGTATGAGCAATAGTAAGAGTGGTGCTTGCCTTAAACACCATTAATTAAATGTATCATGTTTTACGGATGCATAGAAAAAAACTCTACAAAAGGCAACCCACATAAAATCTATGAATTTGGAATGGGAATCTGTATTTGAAGGTCTCTTCTGTTCTCAGTTCAGAGGTCAGTGTTTTGCAGAAGAAACAGAAGGAACCGAATGTTCTCACTTACCATCATACTGCTCTCATGTTTCAGATTTGTGTTTATCTGTGCACCCACGTATGTGTAAAAGGGTTTCTTTGTGTCAGATGAATGCAGTATTTATATACTTGTAAGAGCAAATAATGTGGACCGTTAAGATTTGAGATTCCATTAATGCATATTCTCCGATGTATGAATCGTTGTTGACTTCATCAACGTGTATGATTGAGGACAGAGAAATAGTTATGCATACAATAAATTGAATTTAAAGTGTCCCTCTGATGGAAACTATGCCAAAATATGCAGGGGAATAAAATTAATTTAGGAAAATATTCCTGGGAAATAAGTTCATAGGAATCAAGCTGTTCTTTTCCATACAGTGCAAGTGAATAGTGCGCACGGCTGTAAAGTATTTCCAGTAAACAACAACTTCCATTGCAGGCTGTTTCATACACAAAACTACTGTACGACTAAAAAAATACAGTACAGTTTAAGTACAAAAAACAATAATAATAACAATAAAAATAAGTATCTATGATCTGCAATTCACACATCTCCAAAGAATTTCTATGATGCTTTGTTCCGGTCAGTTAAGAACACTCAAAAATTGTCCTGAAACCACCAGAGAACTTCAGAAGTTCACAGAGCTCAATCGTCACCTCATCAGACCATAGTGTATTTTTATCATGTTTTAATTGCCATCTTAATGGCATTTGATTAAATTTGATGTGCCTTTTAGCAGTTTCTTCCGATTAGCTACTCTAGAGACTAGGGCTGGGACGATTCATCGATGTAATCGACGTCATCGATTACAGAAATTTGTCAATTTGCATAACATGCTTCGGTGCGTCGCAATGGAGTAAATAAAATGGCAGCATCCGGTTTAAGCATGGATTCCCCAGAAGAACAAGCTGCAGCTCAAAATACCTTGCCCACGGTCATCTAAATCATGGGAGTATTTAGCCAGAGACCCAACAATGTGGTGCTGTGTAAGCTGTGCAAACTGGAAATGGCTTATCACAGCAGTAAAACCGCCATGAATGAACACTTGAAGAGAAAGCATCCCAGAGCGCTTGTTAAGCACTCGACGGCAGCGCCGTAAGTCCGGTTTACTTTTTGTCCCCACCCACCCAAACATGACATATTAGTATTACAACACGTGTTTCTATTAGTAGTCGTCACTAAAAATATATTTTCTAAATGTTTCCTCATCGCCCCCATGTTAAAAGTAATTTCTGCACCAGTGCTAACAAACTTTACACCATGTGTCATCTAATTTTCACGTTTTTCCCCGTGTGAGAAAATGGCGTAAACTTAAAATCTCTCCAAAATAAAGTTAAATAACCTGTTTAATTCAAGTAAAAGGAAAGTGCAATCTACATTTAGCAATCAAACAACGAAATAAATTAAATACATTTAAAATTCAAGTCACTTTCAGGAGAAATACCAAAACATTGTGCAACCTCGAGTTTAGCAGTCCAACATAAAATCTATAACACAAGATTAATCAAATATACATTCAGAATCTCATCACGGTTTGGATCATTTAGGAAAAACCATGATGGCAGCCACATCACACCACCCCAATGTAAGCGGTTAACCAGGAACTGAATTCTCTGGTGACTCTGGTGATGAATATTTAATGAGTGTGTTTGTATTGCAAACAGCTTACCCAGTATTGATGGAAATTATTTCAATCAGCGGGTTCTTCCTAATCTTTGGCAAATCCAAGCGTGCTCCTCCCAAACGCTTGCCTTTCTCCTTCTTCTGACCCAGAAGACGCACGGAGTGACCTTCAAACCAAACACAAACACACCTGTCATTACACTTCCAAATCAGAGCGGAACAGAAACTAGAGAAATGGGGCAGAATTATACCACAACAAGCAATTCAAACGGATGGGAGAATGGATGAATAAAGATTGGTGCCAAATAGAAGACAGAATAAAGGATTTTGTTCCATTCCAATATAATTACACGTAAGGTTTAGGCCACAAGAGATTTGCCATGTGGTGTCATTTCCCAGTATGCCAAGCATCGCTATTCAGCTGTGAGCAAGTGTGGCGTCTGCTGCATACCGATTGAGCCGAGAACATATGGAGGAATGGACAGGGCAGATATTGAGAGGTGGCTGTGAATGCATCCTGATTCATTCATATTTTAGACGAGAGGAACAATGAGAAATCCTGAACCTCTCCAGATGTTCCCACTGCATACAGACCTTGATTTTAAAACACAATGCGGCTGAAATGAACTCCAAGAGATTCCAAGAGATGCCTCAGGTGGCAATAGCAACAATGAGAAAAAAGTAGAGAAGATAATGAGAACTCTGAGGATTGCACATTCTCACAGAAATAGCATCCAAAACACAACCACCAGGACACACTCCAGCATTATTGTACAGTCAACACCCATTATTCACACCACAATGCTTAGGCATTCACTTTTGTGCAGCTGACGGCTCATTATTAGATGTAAAATAAAATAATAACAAGATCTTTGACAAGAAGCCAGAAGTCTTATGCCTGAATGGCATTAATGCACAAAAGCTTGCACAGAAGCATTTTGGGAAAATATTGATTGTTTGCTAGTAGCAATTCTGAAAGGCCTTGAGAGGGCCAGACCATTTTCTTGTGTTTTTGCTCAGATATTCTAAAACGACCATGAACAATCAGAGAAAGGAGGTAGTAAGCTCATTAAAAGCTCAATCACACAGTATTACAGACCCACATACATTTACACACCTATTCCAATGCGATCAAGTTCCGCTGTAGCTTACCTGATAGAGTGTTGGACTTGGAGACTAAGACTCCAGCCCTAAGCCTGGCAAAAGACGCTCGAAACGAAAATGAAAATGAAGCTAAAGTGCCAGAGAAGTGACACAAAATGACAGGGTTGCTTCAGTAAATTTGTTTTTCATGTCAGTTTGCATTTAAAACACTATTGTTTAGGGTTGGTCACTGGTTAAAAATTTGTTGTTCAGCACTCATTTATATTTTTGAACACTATTGGTTTGGTTTAGGTTAAAGATGTAGGTTAGGGAGGTATGTTTTACACATTAAAACATCCATTTGAAATTTACTTTAAAATAATAATTTGATAACAACATAATTTCACTCGCTTTTGGCGCCCTCCTGACCATTTCACTGGGAAACGTGTATTGAAGCATGTTATTTTGGTTTGCTAAAAAGTCGTCATTGTTATGGAAATTTCATGAGATCAGGCTGTGTAATTGACATGAGCTCGGCTCATGAATATTAATTCAATAATGTAACATTGGCCATTAGCCCTTGCCTGAAAGACAGGTAAGTGGGCACTAGCCATAGTAGATTATTACTTACCATGTTTGTTCAAAGTCCCAGTCCACTGCGGAAGTGATTGGTTGGCAGAGGCTTCTTCTGGGTTTCAAAGTCATTGCATTATGAGATGGTCAATAATATTTTATTTGCTTTATATACACTACCGTTCAAAAGTTTGGGGTCACTTGTCTGAAATGTTTCTCATGATCTTAAAAATCTTTTGATCTGAAGGTGTATGCTTAAAAGTTTGAAATTAACTTTGTAGACAAAATATTATTCTGCCAAAACATATACATTTATTTAATTACAAATCTAAAATTTCCTAAAAAAAAAAAAAGTTTTTGAAATGGATGACTTGGATCAAAATATGAAGAAAAGAAGCCAATAAGTGCCCAACATAGATGGGAACTCCTTCAATACTGTTTAAAAAGCATCCCGGGGTGATTCCTCAAGAAGTTGGTTGAGAAAATGTCACGAGTACATGTCTGCAAAATCTAGGCAAAGGGTGACTACTTTGAAGATGCTAAAATATTACATAGTTTTGGATTTATTTTGGATTTTTTGGTCACAAAATAATTCCCATATTTCCATTTCTATTATTCCATAGTTTTGCTGACTACTATTATTCTAAAATGTGAAATAAATAAATAAATAAAGAATGAGTAAGTGACCCCAAACTTTTGAACGGTAGTGTATATATATATATGTTTATATATTTATATATATATATATATATATATATATATATATATGCTGAACTGTCTTTATATATAAAGTTGTTATATGAAAATGAGTTTTGTTACTTTTAGCCAATGTCAGCTTTACAGGTGAAGTATGTAATTGCTGTACTACTAGTGTCACCAAAGGGAATTACAAAAATAAAGTGTGTTTTCAAACAAACTTTTATGATAGCCCTTAAAGTCACAATGCCCTTTCCCACTCCATGATTCCCTATGAACAAACAGGCCATACTAAGTAAAAGGTTATAAACATTTAATATACATATATATCATGCAGGTGTATTTTCAGAGGTTTCTTGGGATTTACAGCATAAGCATGTAACATAGCCACATAGTACAAATGTTAAAACCATATGTACAAAATAATGTTGTATTGTTTATTTGTCATAGTGTTTTAATAGTATGTTTAACATGTTCTCATAAGTCTTTTAAAATTGCATGATATGTCTTTAAGAACTGTGCAACCACCCGTCACGTGAGAGGTCACATGACAGGAAGGAAGTGAGTAGTACTGGATAAAAAGGAGCCAAGATATTAGGGAAGGCTAAGTGGTATCACCTATCCCTGGGTTATGCTTGGAATCTGGAGTACTTCTGTGGATTATACCATGTGGATTTACCTACCTTTGCCAGGACAATTTGCACTGTGGATTATAGTCACTTCCTTCACAAACTCTATCGGATTGTAAATACACCGGTGAGCTAACTTTTGAGACACTAAAACAACACAAAAGACTTTTCTTCATATATACATAAAATCTGTATACTCTGTGTTCATTTTAACAGTCTGTGGATTTTGCTAAACCTTCTTTGTGTCTCAACTAAGGAAAAAGGTATGAGGTTTGAATCGAAATCAGGGTGAGTAAATTATGACAATCTTAGTTTTTTGGGGGGTGAAGTTGAACTCTTTTTGAGGCCTACCTCAAACAGTGCCACCACTTTTATTTGTTTTGCAGAATATCTGCTCAACCAAGAATAAATATGCACTAAAATGCCATTTTGGGTCTCTTCAAATAAAAACTGTTGAGTGGCAATCTATAGTGACTTCTAAGAATGAGTGTGCCATTGTTGGACAATCTTTATATGCATGTTTACTGGAGCTGACCTAAGGTGGTAATACTTTAGTTATTTATTTTTAATCATTTTGAGACAGAGACTGATAACACTGCAGTGCCTGACCATTTAACAAGACATAAACCAATTTAATCCATAAAAGCCTATAAGATCTACAAAACATTAGACCCTGCCCTGTCTGGATGAATCAGGGTTGAGAAAGAACGGCCATAGAGAGAGAAAACAGATGACAAAGAACTGTAATAAATTGACTTTTGCACTGAGGCTTTTATATAAAGAAGCCTTGGAGACAAATCTGATAACAAGTCAGCTAATGCATCTCATCGTGTTAAAGGTTCACGCGGCTATCCTATTCGCCTGCACACATCACGGGTGAGATTTAATTACATCACTTGATTTCTGCATCCAGACACACGTGTAATCAAATCTGCTAAATTATTCATACAACCGTCTATATGCAAATAACTGCTTGTAAAAAGGAGAAAAGATCCAAGGCAGACGTATAACATGTAATTTTCTGACTCACTGGCTCTGTGGAGTCATAGATCTAAAGGATTTGTTCTCATGTTTGCCTCGGTCCTCTGGGAAACAGAACAGGAGGACAATGATGTCATTAAGAGAAAGGTGCATCCTCACAAAGGAGCCAAAAAGAATGTTACATTGTTTTTTTTAAAGAAGAAAAAAAAGGGACAGAAACAAGATATCCGTAAGTCCATTTTAGTTTTCCCTAAATTTTTCACAATAATTTCCCACTTCGTTTTGGGAAAAGAGAATAATCTAAAGCCAAGCACACACTACAAAACTTGTAATCCGTGCCCTGTGCACACTTAACAACTCACTATAAACTGGTGCACAATTTCTCTTATTTATACTTACATGAAATCTTATCTAAACATAGTGGAATACCACTGTCGTTTCATCGTGCAGTTCAATAACTAAGTTTTTAAACAGTTACTGCATATGATACAATATGAATATTATAATTCACAAACACAGAAAAGGAAAAGATCTCAGCAAATGTATCTGGAACGATTGATTTATTTAGCTCCTTTAAAATCTTGTAACGCAGACTACTCAATCTCTGATCCATTAGTTTTTCTGGGCAGCTGTCAGTCAGAGTGATTGCCACTGATGGTGTCTGTGAGCGAGTGATTTATATCACGTCCACCCTATAAACATCCATTCTCTTGAACTGATATCAGCCCCCTGTCAGTCTCTTCTGATGCAGAGCATCAGTTTTCACAGTTACGTCAGCTTTTCGTGCTGGAATCAATAGAGAAAATATTCAACTTGTGTTGATGTAAATGTAAATGAGGCCCCGAAAGAGCCTTGCTGTTATGACTAACCGAACACGTTTCTCAGTAATTAAAGAACATGAATATTTGTCAGACACCTCAATAACATTGGCCTTTTGTATTCAAAAAGCACTTTTTAGAAAACGTCTAAAAAATTGCCCACACCTAAGTTGTAAAAAAAAAAAAATTCCTATTAAATTTACGATAAAAAAAACTGGCATCTGTGGTTGCCAGAAATTCACCATAAAAAATACGGTAACCACATTTCAGGCTTTAAGAAACATAACTAATCCAATAAAAAAAATTATGAAATGTAATAGGTCATGCTGGGAATTCTGGGAACGCCTGATTATTGTTTTTTATCATAATTTGAACAATAATTTACCGTAAAAAAAAAAACCCGGTAACCGCATTTTAGGTTTTAAGAAACATAACTATTCCCATAAAAAAAATATGAAATGTAATGGGTCATGCTGGGAACGCACGATTATTGTTTTTTACCGTAATTTTAACAATAATTGACTGTAAAAAGTGCATGTACTCTCTAGTTAAACATAATATAAATGTTTACTGTTAATTATACAGAAATTCATACTTTACATTTTATATATATATATATATATATATATATATATATATATATATATATATATATATATATATTAAAATGTTACCGTAAAAATACATGTATTGTCTTTTTAAATATATTTTAAAATGTTACCATAACAATAACTTTTTTTTTTTTATTATGAAAAATGTTTGCAGTGTACCACATTCAGTTACATGAAAGCAGCTAAAAGTGAAAACTTTTTTACATTGTATCAGCTGATGACATTAATGAGGGCAATAACAATTAAAACAAATTTAAAACAGCCATTTTGTCTGGAGTGTGCCTAAAAATGTCTGAAAATGCAGCTCACTAAGTTTTGGAAAAGATCCTAAGTGTGTAACAAGCTACATTCAAACAGTACATTAAAAGTAGCCTAACATTACAAATGCTACTCCCTTTGACAAGTGTTCAAGGCAACACACCTTCGAAAGCAGACGTGCGGATAATGGTCCAAGACCAAAACAACAAAAGGCTTCTCTCAGCAGCTAATTTGACCGCTGATGTGAATCTGTTCTTCCTTTAAAAGATTTTTCCTCATTTTTACAGTTGCTCTCTATATGTCCCTCTCCAACGGCTACAGTCTTGCACCGTGGGGGGTGAGACATGTTTTTCTCTCTTTTATGGTGCTGTAGTTTGATCAAGTGAATGGGCAGAGGTTCTGGTCAGCCTCTGGCCAGGAGAGCAGTACTTTCAATCTGCCTTTCATCCTAATGCACACTGCAGGAGGCAGAGGAGGGTTTCACCTTCACAACTCTTATTAGATAAAGAGAGACCCAGAACAAGAGAGAAATTTCAAATTTCTAGACACAATTTGACTTACCTTTGGTGTTGAGGGCATTGTCCGCTGTAATTAGTCTCTTTTTTTTTTAGTTTCTTTTTCTCTTTTTTCCCCTGAACCCTACATATAAACTTAAGGTTTCTTGCACCAATACAAAATTTTGTTTACACAAAAAATGTGCACCCCTTCTCTGATATTCTACTGAACTTATAAATGACCTTCTGATATGATAAGATCATCTCATTGAAAAAATGGAAAGATTAACTAATAAATTATGAAAGTTTGAAAAATAATCTATGGAAGAAAAAGTGTGAAAGAAAGTGCAAAAAAAAAAATGAAATACGAAAATATAAAATAGAAAGAATGAACGAAAAACAACAAAAAGTATGAAAGATAAAAAGTACAAATGTATAAAAGAAAGAAAGAAAGAAAGAAAGAAAGAAAGAAAGAAAGAAAGAAACAGAATGAAAAGTATTAAAATACATAAAAGAACAAAAGAAAGAATGTATTTAAGACAGTTAAGTAAAACAGCTAAAGAAAGAAAAAAGTATGGAACAAAGTATAAAAGTTCAAAGTGAAAGAACACGAAAAAATTATGAAATATAGGATGAAAGAAAGTAAGTACAAAAGAAGAAAAAGAGCAATAGAACGTACGAAAAAAGCATGAAAATATGAAGGTCAATATGATAGAAACAACCAATGTATGAAAGAATGAGGTACAAATGAATGCAACTGAAAAAGAACAAAATAGAACAGAAGTACAAAAGAAATGACTAAAGAATTAATGAAATAACAAAGGAACAAACAAAAGAGCCTACACAATAAATCCTGACAGAGCAGCACCATCTTATTCTGCTGCAGGACTAACACGCACAAATCAAATCTACCTCTGTAATAATGCTGAAAAATTAGTGTTATAACAAGATTAAAGGGGGAGAGAACGAGAGAACCACAGCAGCAAAAACAAAAGTGCTCGCTGACAGCTCCTGACGTTCTTTCCCTGCGGTCACCTTTTGTCTATAGCTGTCTTAAGAGTGAATGTTCAAGGTCAGCGCTGGTACACATACACATGGGGCTCACATAACTTGTTCTTTGTCTCTCGCTGGTGCTCCAGGTCTGTGCTGCAATGATGGGCCTGGCAGATTTAGTCTTTTAACCCTAAGCTCCAGTGCCGGTGGCTCTGGTATCATCTGGATACACGTTCCACAGATCTATGGCTACAGGCTATTGTGTCGGCCCGTGTGCAGGAGCCATGAGTGACCTCTTAAACATCTATAGCAGCAGCTTGTATAATGTTTACATACACACACACGCGCACACACACAGACTTATGCCATACACAATTCCATTCTTGCATGTGTAGAATCAAACTCTTTCTCCATGTGTGTGCATGATTTGACATCCAAGATGTCCTCTGACCTAGGCGCAATTGGCCGATCGATCGGTGCATTCCTAGCCATAACTATCCATTTTATAAGTGGAAGTACAAGAGTCTCTCATACTGTCATATCTTGAGCAGGTTCAAACTATCAGAGTAATACTATGCTTTGTACCTGCTCCGTCTAGAAAGTAATGAAAGAGAAAAAAGGAGAAAGAGAAATGAAAAAAATCTTCTAAGACAGACCGCCTGAAGGCAGTAGAAGGATAAGAGCTGTAGTCAGACAGCAAAGCACAGCAATTATGATTTCGGCTATTTTTGTATTTTTTGGACCAGTAAGCCACAAACCACTAGAGGGATGACAAAAGAATGAGATACATCGAGCGGTGATGAATGTCTGCCAGGCAGCCAGAGATTTTCAAACAAACAATTATCAGAGTTGTAGGATCGTCTTATCTCCCAAGGCTGCACCTGCCTTTCAGTTTGAACTCCATGACTGTCACAGGTTACTGTGGGCCACGAATGCAACCGATAAATGTGAATATTTTATTTAAATTCCAAAAGTGAGTACTTGGATGCATCTCCACATGCAGGGGGTCCAAAGGTGAAAATTCAATCATTTTATTTTTATTCAGTTTGATTCATCACAAATTATATTATCAGCATAACAAATTGAGTTACAAGTTGCAGTAAGAATTGTTTAGTAGTACAGTTTGCCAGTACTATGACAACATGAACTTGATGATCCATGTTATCCAGCATTATGTAATATTGCAAAGAGCATCTAGTGAATGTCACACCAGACAGATGAAATTCCAGTTATGTGTTACCGACGTAATTCCGGTGGGTGGATTTTTCTTAATGTAAACAGTCCCTTTCTGGTATCCTTGTGCATATTGTGCTAAAGTACCACATATATAATGCTTAAGTGTTGTGGTGTATTATAATAAAAAGTGTTGTGGTGAAGTGAAGTGAATCCGTTGTTTACATAGAGATGCGCTCCGTGATTGCTATATTACTAATACATTACCAAAACTAGGAAATAGCTTTAAACGGCTTTAAACGGATAACTTCAGGATTAAGGCTCATGCTGAGAGACATAACAGACTGATTTATTACAGAACTCAAGTGCTTACCTTTTATCAGAGTTTCCACATGGGATACATACCGTTTATAATGGCAGAGGACATCAATGTTTCTATAGTGAATGACTCTCGCGGACCAGCTACGCCAAAATAGAGGAATACCTCCGCTTGTGCGTCTATTTTCCACTGAGAAAGCTGACAGCAACTCTGATTGGGTGTGGCAACAGGTTCCATCTCTCTCTCTCACACACTTTTTATGACCATACTAGGTTTTTTCTATTTTTAAATGTACTTCAAATCACTTTATTGTCACACTACTGTGTACACGAGTGCAACAGTAGGTGAAAGTCTTGTGTGCAGTTCCGAGCAACATAGCAGTGATGACAGTGACGAAACATAAACCAATTACAATAAACAACATTGTTCATTGACCTGTTGTATATAAGCAATATCACAAGAGCAAGAGTGCGATATGGCCCTACATCAGCACTGCTGTAATTACCTACGGCACACAGCCTGCGGCCTCGTGCCTGTGGCCGAATCACAGCAGTGCTGATGTAGGGCCATATTGTACTCTTGCTCGTGTGACATTGCTGATTAATTTTATTTTTTTAAATGTTAACAGTGCAATGCCTTGCCCCATAGACTTCCACTCAAAGTGCATTGAGTGGCTCAACATTAGTCACTCACTAATGTAAGTAAATTAGCTATTTTACAGAGAATGTCAAACATGGCTTATCCAATCAGATATCAAAGTCAGAACTATCCATTCTATAAAAGCTAATCACCAAAGTTTAAAAACAAGACATACTGGAAGTTCTTCAGGGGGAATCAAGACTATGTTTCAGGGTTCATCAGAATGGCTTTCTATATCAGCCGACATGAAAGGTGAACACGTGTCAGGTGAAAGGTGATGCCTGGCTCAAACTCTTACACAAGCTGTGCCAGAGTGAGACAAATGGATGTATAAAATGAGGAAGACAGGAAAAAAAGTGTCTAGCTCACCTTTGACAGCCTCGTCCACAACCTCCACCACTCTGTCAATCTGCTGGACCTACAGGTACAAAGACAGAAAGTGAGAGAATTAAGAACAACAATCATGGAATATGAGGACATCAGTTTGCCCCTTTATAAGTTAGGTCATATTAATTGTATTAATGTGATCTGCACATATTAACCCTTCAGGGATTTCAAATGGCCAATTTAATGAAAGGCAATTCAACCAAGGCCTGAAGAGATTAATCAAAATCAATTATAAATCCCGATATGATGTAGTGCAATGATCAAACTACAATAGCAGTGATCTAATTAAAAAGTTTGTATGTTCTGTTTGCAGTGCTAAATGTGTGTGCGCAGCTCTGTCCTCTATAGTGCGTTACAAATATATAAAGCACACGTGAGGCTAGAGAGCGCATAAAATTTACAACACTCTCGAGTCACCAACTGCAAAATATATTTTCAAAACATAAATGTTACTGTCCAAATCTAAAGTAACCTCATGACACCGGGTTTGTGTGGACAGAAGAGTGAATGAGAGCATTTCTCAGCATTAAAAGGCCATTCTCAAATCTTCCACAAAAAGAAATGTCTTCCTGATAGACCCTACAGACTGAAATGAACTTCACACCGACCTTCCCAAAAAGACCATTAGACAGCTGCAGCTCATTCAAAATGCTACTGCGGAGCATATTACTCCAGTCCTCGGGTCTTTACACTGGCTTCCAGTTATAATTAGAACTGATTTTAAAGTATTATTACTCATTCATAAAACACTCAATGGACTAGAACCGAAATACATTGCAGATATGCTTGTTGAATATAAACCTAACAGACCACTCAGATCATTAGGATCAAGTCAGATAAAAATACCATGGGCTCACTCAAAACGAGGTGAGACTGCATTTAGCTATTATGCCACCCACTGCTTAAACCAGCTTCCAGAAGTAGTCAGGTGTGCCCCAACAGTGGCCACATTCAAATCCAGACTGAAAACACGTTTAGCTGTACATTTATTTACTGATTGTACAGCATCATTTTATTTCTCTATTCTTTTTTTTTAAACCATTTTAATAATTGTTACTTTTTTATTTATTTAATTACTTATTATTCTTATTTCTGATTCATAATTGGTTTAAATTTGTATTTTACCTCGTATTTTCTTTATCATTTTTATGTAAAGCACTTTGAATCACAATTGTGTATGAAATGTGTTATATAAATAAACATGTCTTGCCTAACTGCCAATCCTAAATAATTTTGTGTTAAGGTTCTTTAAAAGATATGCAGAGGCAATTTTCCATAATACCATTTTTGGACATGCACTATAGCAATGGCATGTTTTTTTTTTTATTAGTCTTTATTCATTTATTTATTGATTTTTTTGCCATGGTTACATGAATATGGTACTTAATCATTCAGTAATGTGGTATGCATTAAAGTACCATGGTCAGGGTACTTTTGAGCAATGAATTTCCATTACATTTTTAGTCATTTATGATTAATGGAGAAGAATTTTAAAAATTCCTTTTACAAAGATTGCATTCACAAAGACTAATGAAGACTGATTAAATATTTTAGAGCTGTACATAACTAGAAAAGTGTATATTTATTATAGAAATGTCCATTACTTGTCCAAGACCGTGGGAACCTCCAGTAAGGGTTGTAGCAAATACAACTTGACTTTCTGCGATGACATCAACAAATGATGAGGAGGAATTGAAAATGGACCAAAAATGGTATGGAAATATAATCTATTATTATAATACAGTGCAATATAATGCATACAATATTATTTCTGCTTTACTGTAGTCATGCACACCCTCTCAAACCATCTTTGTCATCAATTGCTTCTTAACCCCCATAAAAATAAAGGCAATTTGTCTGCTGTCTCTGGCTGAGTATGTTGATCTAAACACATTTGTACCAGAGCTGTCAGCTGTCGGTGCTGCCAGAAGCCTGTCAGGGTTCAATCCACATGCTAACTCAGACTGACAGCTAATCTAAATCAAGTTTATCAGCATGATGAACCACTAATATCAGAGCGCCTCATAATCGTAAACAGCGGGAGATTAGTCACTGCATTCCATCACATTCACTATTCTCCTTATAAGGATTATGAGGTAATTAAGAATCTCTCTGACAACGGAAAAAGTCATTAGACAAGTAATTGGCTCTTTCCAGGAAAGAAGTGGGAAAATGGGACAAATGTTTGACACAATTGATTAGACACAATTGTCACACTCTACACTAGACTGATAAACCTAGAACAGCTTTTGACAGGTGCATATAAACACTGTATCCCACTGCTACTTAAAGTAAATAAAAAAATGGCAGTTGATTTAGCATGTTAATTCAGTGTGATTAATTAAATATTTATATATTTTTTTAATTAAAGCAATTTATCAGCATAGTCAGTGCTGCTCTGTGCAGAGAACAAACCACACTCGAGCGCCATTATCACCGCCAGCGGCATCATCTCCTGTCTCCAGTATCTTCACTCACAGCAGACGGGTGACGTGAGCTTCACTGTCTTCACTCTCATTGGTAGTCGCTCTTGATTGCTTGTCATTTGCATATTTTAAATTTTCTCATATTGTCTTGTCGCTCACCACGTGACCTGTCACCAATGGCCTTGGCAGCTCGTGTCGCTTGAAGTTGCTATGCTCTCATTGAAAATGAATGGGATAATTTTAATGTTGCACGATGCTGCTGGCAGTGTGAATGGGGCTTTACCAAGGACACATCTGCACATAATTACTAAAGGATCCTCACGCAGCAGAACATATTTTTGGATTCAAAAGATAGCTGGACAAAACAAAACTGAATGCATCACTCTTGAAACATACCGCAAGTTTCAAGTCGCATTTAACTTGACATAGCATCCTAAAAATGCAGTGTTTATGCAAGAGATGCTGAAAACCAGTGAAACGCGACAACTATATAAATATATATCTTCTCCCACAGAAATCAAATTCTACAAATACCTCACCTGTTGCATAAAGGATTTGTTTTGGTTAGTATAACTGGATTTAATTCATTGCATTTCTAATGTGCTTTCAGCTACCAATAAGAGTGTAGTTCTCTAATCTCAGTTTAATAAATGTTACCATATCTAAATCCATTCCAAAGAAAATTGCAGATCATTCCCCACAATCATTGCAGTAAATGTCGTTTCTACATGGGCCTACCGATCAAAGAGTATATCACTGGTCTCCAGGTTGTTCTTCAGCTGCTGATTATTCCAATCACGTTAAGTATCTTAGAAATGTGAAATGTCTTGGAAAATAGACAATTCGTTTCTCCTAGATAAAAAATAAATATGTGGAAACCATCATACAAAAGTCTAATGAAAGATAGAATGACAAAACCAAGTCTTATCTAAGTGATGCTCTGAGGCAAAGCCATGAAGTACATTTAAAATCCTAAAGAACACACCTAACAGAAGTTTATTTCACTCCATTCTAATCCATCAGAGAGATGGAACAGGGAATGCCAGAAGAATGACAGAAAAATAATGCCAAATGGAACAAAGAAAAAGAAAACTCAAGGGTGGAAATAAGTGTGAGAAAGTGCTGCGGGTCGGTAATCTTTCACAGCTAATCGACTCTACCCTCTCTCAGCTGAGGTCATTTCTGCATGGAGACCAAAAGATTGTAGAAGCTGATCTATTATAGGGAATTTGTATCCATTGTGCACTGCACCCTACGGTTAAATGGCTGGCCAAAGGCCCGCTCCGTGTCTTTCTCTAGCCGTTGGGGCCATTAATTCAACTGTACAGCAGGCCGAGAGATGGGCCGCAGAGCCTGGGCATCCACTGGCCGCAGTTACATACATCAAAAGCATTAAAACAGAGATCAATTTTGCCCTAATGGGAGCACAATCACAGCCCCACTCTGAGCAGCGACCAGCTTGGCCGCTCTGTTCGAGTTCTGCTGGGTGAGCGCACTTTAGGCCCTGTGCACCGCTGTGCAAACTGCAAGAAACAACGAGCCTGGCTCCCTCTGAATGGAGCAGGTATCAAGGGCCACGTCAAAGCGAGAGAAGAAAGGTAATTTTATTGAGTGGATTCTTTCATGTGCTGGGAGAGATGTTTGGAAAACAGCAGGAGGTCGAGGTGTTTAGTATTACTGAAATGTTCCTAGGCCGATGACTCCCTCAGCTGCAGTCTCTAGCTTTAAATCCAGCCCCAGTCAGAAGTACTTCAAAATGATATTTGTGTTTCCCCACAGCTAGTTTTTTTTTTTTCTAAAGCAAACTACTTAAAAGCAACAAGGGACGAATTGCTTTCAACGTGAAAGTCTGTTGTCTAGACGAAACAAAGATGTGCTAAGGCAACTTTATCAAACGCTTGAAAACCTCCAGGCAAATATGGGCTGCTTCTTCGATCTGTATATACAAAGAAACACACTGTTCTTTCTTTTGGCGCTGGGGAGTTATAGATTGTAGATGTGGTCCCAATGCATTATAAAACAAGATTGTGTCTATTGTGGCTTTGGAGTACAGTGATACTATCCTTGGCATTAGGGGTGGCGGGATTACCAAAATCAAATGTGTAACGAGTAATTTAAGATAAATTATTTTTAGTGAATTTATGTCACAGTAACAGTATTGGGGAGATTGGGGCTAGTTGTCACACATGAAGGTTGTCTCAACGGCTATATCTCAGTAACTATAAGGTTTTGAGTTATACGTCAAATTACACAAAGATGTGTTTTCTCTAGCAGAGGTTTTGTATGTTGGTTTCAAACACCTATTTTCAATTAGTTCTTAGGACAAATGTATTTTCCATGAAAATCAGGTTGGGGCATGTCGTCACATATTTATGTTGTCACGTTTTGTAAATGTCCTAAAATTAAACAATGATTTAACTACTGCATAATACTTGTTGGCCAATACAATGTTTTGAATATTTTGTTTGCCATGTTTGCCATTTAATGAATCGGTTTGTGCTTCTTAACTGTTTTACTTTTTATATCTTCCTTAAAATCCTACATTAGACTGTTTAAGTTGTAGATTTAAAGAGATGTGTCAAACACTTACGCCATTGGTTTATTTGAAAGATTCATTGTGACATGCAAATGCAAAAACTTGCCATGAAAATGCCTTGCTGATAAACGTACGTTCAGTGAACTGTATATTTTTTTCTAAAAAATATCAGTGAAAATGTTAAATAGCTTTTTTTTGTAGCCAAGACTTTATGGTGTGTTGATTTTCAGTAATGTACTTTAAAAATAAACCTACACTGAGAAGTATTCACTGGAGTAAAAAGTGTGGCAACTAGCTCCAGTCTTTTCTATTTCCTAAAAAAAAAAAAAAAAAAAACCGTAATACATGCTAACACATTATAGATACAGCCACTTTAAATGGTCGATATTCACACACCTGCAACAGCGAATACAGTTGAAACATTTCCTGTCTTAGGACAGTTAGGATCACTACTATATTTTAAGAATGTAAAATGACAGAATAATAGTAGAGAGAAATAATTGACTTCAGCTTTTATTTCTTTCATCACATTCCCATTGGATCAGAAGTTTACATACACTTTGCTAGTATTTGGCAGCATTGCCTTAAATTGTATACCTTGGGTGAAACATTTTGGATAGACTTCCACAAGCTTCTCACAATAAGTTGCTGGTATTTTGCCCTTTCATCCAGACAGAACTGGAGTAACTGAGTCAGGTTTGTACACCTCCACGCTTGCACTCACTTTTTCAGTTCTGACCACAAATTTTCTGTCGGATTGAGGCCAAGTCTTTGTGATCCCACTCCAATCCCTTGACTTTGCCACATCTTTGGAGGAATGCTTGGGGTCATTGTCCATTTGGAAGACCCATTTGCAACAAATATTTAACTTCCTGGTTATGTCTTGAGATGTTGCTTCAATATATCCACATAATATTCCATCTATTTTGTGAAGTGCACCAGTCCCTCCTGCAGCAAAGCATTCCCACAACATGATGCTGCTAGCCCAATGCTTCACGGTTGAGATGGTGTTCTTCGGCTTGCAAGTCTCACCCGTTATCCTCCGAACATAACAATGATCCTTATGACCAAACAGTAAAAAATTTTAGCCAGAGGACATTTCTCCAAAAAGTAAGATCTTTGTCCCCATGTGCACTTGCATTGTAGTCTGGCTTTTTTATGGTGGTTTTCCTATCAAAAGCTAATTGGCCAATTGTCTAAAGGCTTGACAACATTTTCTGGAATTTTCCAAGCTGCTTAAAGGCACAGTTAAATTAGTGAATGTAAACTTCTGACCCACTGGAATTGTGATAGTCAATTAAAAGTAAAAAAAAAAAAAAAAAAAAAAAATCTGTAAACAATTGTTGGAAAAATGACTCATGTCACGCACAAAGTAGATGTCCTAAACGACTTGCCAAAACTATAGTTTGCTAATCTTAAATCTGTGGAGTGCTTAAAAAATTTGTTTTAATGACTATAATGACTATAATCAATGAACCCTTTCCACAGACCGTGATGACGAGGTTCCACACTATATAGCAGTGTAAATCTAGCAAAGCTTTTTTTTCATTACTTAGAGAAAATGTATAATATTACAAATTGTATTATATTACCCTATTATTAATTTAAATCTAGTCACTGCTGTGATGGGTTTTCTAATACAGGTGATGAGGAAGCGACAGTAAATTTGGCATCTTTCTCTCCTCTGACTGCCGTAATCCAGCTGTCCGTTTTTATATTTCGCCCTCTTGGAAAGTTGTGAAAATGCATTAGTACTTTTTTTTTTCTTTTTTTTTTGCTGTTGGTGCAAATTGGAAAAAAAACTTAATAATTTGTTGTGATCTCCCATTCACCACTAAAAGTTTACCTCGCTATAGATTACATCCATGCTCCAAACATGGAAATGTAAAAAAGGGTCCATCGCGCGATCTACATTTGAAGCACCTGTCTTCATCACAGTACAGTATGCAGAGTTGACTATAGTTTTGTGCATGTGTTGGATTTATCTGCTTGCACTGTATATACGATCACAACTCACAGCTCTACTTGGCCTCAAAAAAAGCAGTGTGTTACTGGGCCTGGTACTGTGCCAGCAGGGAAGGTGCCAGCAAGCTGCATCTTGCCATTTGGACCGTCCCGTTCTCCTGTAGCCAACACGCTGAGCCAGGAGATCATTCCTCCATCCTGGCGCTCTTTCGATCAATACAGCCTTTCAGAAAGACTCTACTTACCCTCTCTGGATCTCCTTTTAACTGCTATGGAAAAAGGAAGCAGGGGATGCCTGCTGGGCCTAAAGGCCTCTGTATGGAGCCCCAACAAATCATAAGCTATAGCACTCATCCAGTCCTGACATTTCAACTCAAATTAACAATCAGTGTCAAAGGAACATTAACTTTACATTGTGATATTTTTTAGATGTGTGTGTTAAGGCCCAGATATACTTCCTACAAAATCGAAGAATGAGCTGGTGTGTCATCATTTCGAACAAAATTTGGCCAATTTTTGTATTTGTTTGGGTTGTTCATAAAAGCTCGAATTTTAGGAAAACTTCTAGCCGACTTCTAAACACCTTCGTACTGCCTTTGGTCCACGTAACTGATAGGTGTGACTTGGAACTCCACCTATCTTGAGGCCGACAGCTGATATTGTTTTTGTTGTTTAGTCAATCAAAATCAGCCAATGTGAAAACACTGTGATGTAGAGTTATAAGCGAGCTGGTGCAAATGTGCCTACATCTGTACGATTGTTGACCACGTCATGCGATTTTTTTGTTTTGTTTTATTAATCTATAAAAGGAATCAAATCTACTCCAATACTCTTGAGTGCCCATTCACTCTTTTGTTTTCTCTGCAGCGAAAGCCATTCACACATCTGCCCAAAGATATACCTCTATTAAAAAAAAAAAAAAAGATGATATTTTGTCTGTATTCTGCACATTAACACTTTAATATGCTCATCTTTGCAATGGCATCAGTGTCATCATAAATTACAATAACAGAGTGTAATTGGCGCATATTATGGCCGCATATAGCATGTGAATTCTGCTCATAGAATGAGGCATAAAGTCGTTGATAACACATTTGAAAGGTTTTACATGTAGCGTCCTCATTTAAATGGACCTCTAAACGCCTCCCACAGTGTGGCCGGGTGTCTGAATGTTCGAGAACGGTATACCATTGCTCAGGTTTTCAGAACTTATTTTTTACCTCTGAACGAAGAATAAATTCTCCGGAAGTACAGTATATCGGGCCTGAGGGCAGGGGAGTTTTTGCTGGAGCCCTAGCAAAATATAGATATGACCAAACAGGGTTTCTCCTGGCTCTAAAATGAGGCGGAGGTGGTACCATACTGATCAATAAAGTGATGTTAAAAACACGTAAACGTTGGCTTTGCGTTAATACACTACTAATGACCTGGCAACTGAATACTAGTGTTAATTTTGTCAGCTGTTTTTTAATTTAGTCATGTGTCAAATGTCCTTTTTATATTTAGAACTTCATATTTAGTTCTCTCATAATTTACTTGCCCTTATGCCATCACAAAATTGTTTGATTTTCTTTTCTCTGCCTAACACAAAGATATTTATAAATAAATAATTTAGATATGCAATGTATTAATATTAATACAATTCAAATGAATGTCCAAACATTTCAAACTCCAAAAAAGGACATAATGGCGGCATAAATGTCATCTATACAACTCCATTAGTTTAATCCATGATTTCCGAAGTGATACAATAAAGTTTTATGTGAAAAACAGACCAAAATGTAATTTTCACTATATCCATTATTTACAGCGTGAACAAATTTGTTGAGAAAGATTCAGTTTAAATCAAGCTTCTCTCATGAATATTCCAAGACGAATGCTGATGTCACGATTTATTTTGATAAATGAGTTACAATTTGGATTTGTTTCTCACCTAAAACTGATCATATCTCTTGGACATGAATTAAACCACTTGAGTCTTATGGATTACCCTTCATGATGCCTTTATGTCCTCTGTGGAGCTTGAAAGTGTTGGACCCCATTTACTTGCATTGTACAGATATAAACACATGATATATACTTCTAAATATATTTGTTCCACAGAAGTCAGACAAGTTTGAGTGAAACACACTTTCATTTACAATTGTCATGCAACTTATCAAATAGAAAAATAAAAAAAAAATAAAGTAAACGTCCTTTTTTTGGAAGTGGGATTCAAAATCCACTGTTCAAAAACTCGGAGCCAGATTCACTCAGTCTGAACGTGCATAAGGCTTCTAGCTGAGAATACAAAAGGCAATGACGTTGAGTAAAACAGTTCCCAAAGACAATACAGGCTTTTTTTTTTTTTTCATCTTCTCTATTCTGTACTGTGTTAAGTTTGATTGAAGCATCAGGCGGTCCATGACATTTGAAAATGTATCTGTGTAATCTGACAGCAATCGGAGTCTCATCATTCAAGCCGTGAAACCAGCACAGTTTAGCATACTGTATGCATTATAGAGACCTCACGTTTGCATTTAACAATGGTGGACAGGGAGATGTAGGCTTTGTGCAGAGTGAAGAATCTAGTCTCTACTGACTGGTATTCCACTCGTGTTTAACAACCTGTTTTGTCTTTTGTACCCCCAGAGCTCATCCAGTGAGGCTTATTTTCCTTTTAGTGAGACACCTAAACGTGTTTTTCTTTCACAAGTTTTGACAGATCTGATAATTTTTTAATAAGTATCTTTAACTAAAGTTATTAAAAGGACAATAAATGTTCAATAAATTATTGCAATGGAAGTGAATGGTGCCAATCTGTAAATGTTAAAATACACTGTTTCTAAAGTATAGCCAAAAGTTGTGAACAGTACAAGTTATCATGATTTAGTCTAATAAATAAAATCGCTTACTAACCTTTTCTGTAACTGTAAATCCAATTGTACAACTTTATTGCCATGGTAATGTAATGCTATAAGCGTGTAATTCCCAATAATGATGATTTAAACAACTGTACAGCTCAAATGAAACATTCATTATTCTGTTAAAACTAATGCAAGTGCTTTTATAAAATTGTAAGTTGAACCTTCAAAAAATGGCCTGCCTTCACTTCAATTGTAAGTGCCTCACTGTCACCTATATTTGTACTTATTTGAAAGAAAATGTATTTTGGTGGTAATCAACATTATTATCGATTGAGAGTAACTTGTATTGATGCCGGAATAGTCCTTTAAATTTAAATGTATGTACATTAAAAATATTTTTTTGAAATTACTTTGTGTACATGCATGATATTCCATGTTCCACTTTACATTTACATTACATTATAGAACATATCTCTAACACCAAGTCAAAACCTAACCTATCTGCAACTAGGAGTGTCACGGTGCAAGTTTTTGATGGTTAGATTAGTCATTTCATTTCGTAATTTAACGTGGTAGTGGACAACTTTCTTAGGGATATATGGATGCTAAGTGCAGCTCTACCAAATGAAAACTGATAAATACACTACAAATGAATATGAGGTATATATTGAAAGATGCTCCAACATAGGGCACCACACCGCTTATGCATATCCCAGGTGCAGAATGATGCACTCCAATGTAACTATGAAAAAAATCAGAACATTGCTTACAGCAGTCAATTTAAAGTCAGAAAATGACAAAATTGAAATGTATTATTGAATGTGGTGAATTTTTACACAAGCAATACTTTAAATATTGAAGGTTTTTTAAGACATAACTTCGGAACAAAAACACAGCACGCTGTCAGCACACTTAAACATTCATAGAAGTTGCATCTCTCAATTCATCCCTTTAAAAGCACCACAGATAAAAAATATTAGACTCAGAAGTTTTTGCTAGATGACTGGTGGAATCATCCTGTCCCATTTGTAGGATGTGCACCTTTAAATGACTTCTGTCTGTATGTTTTACATCTGTCAGAGTTTTTGTAACCCAATTTTTCCATGAATGAAGTTCACATTCAGTCTGGCATACCTGGCCATTCAGTAATTAATGGCAGATTTTGAAAGTACTGAAATTTGATACTATATATACACTTATTTTCCTGTCAAAATGCATTTATTTACCAATTATGTGTAAAAACAATATGTAACAATATAGCTGCAAGCAGCAATGCGATTCCTCCTCAAAATGGCAAATCATTTAAAATTGATCAGTAGAGGGTTGGGGTTAAACCCTCCCAATGGAGGAATCCAAAAAAACATGTCTTTCTGTTTGAATCCTAAACGAAACATTTTCAGTGTACAGGAAAATCCATCATGCCGGATCTTATGGATCCTTGAGGCTTTTTTGTTCCCAATGAGAAATGAGGTATGTACATTAAGTTTCAGAAGAAAATAATAAATGGGGTGGAAATGCCATCACTTTGAAAATAGGACATTTGGGCATGGCTTGTAGGGCCCCCTAAGGGCGAATGTGGGCCATTCTTGGTGTGGGATTTCCTGTTGGCCTGTAATATCAATGTGCACAATTAGAACATTTTTGAACAGAAAATGGCTCTTTTTGGTGTGGCCTGTAGCGCCCATAATGGCAAATGTTGGCCATTATTGGTTTAGGGGTTACAGTTGGCCTGTAGTATCCATGTACAAAATTTGAAAATATTTGACCAGAAAATGGGAATTTTGGGCATGGCCTGTAGCGACCCCTAAGAGCGAATGTGGGAAATTCTTTGCGCAGTACTTCAGAGTGATGTCATCTTGAAGCAGGTTAGGTTTGAAAAACCATCAGTCAAAATTACATTTGATTTATTGACAGATAGATAGATAGATAGATAGATAGATAGATAGATAGATAGATAGATAGATAGATAGATAAAATGTGGACATTTACATAAACACGCCCCTTTCAGCCATTTTGTAGCGTATTAATTTTTGCCAAGTAACGTTTTCAAAGACATCAATTCTACACGTGTACCAAATATACCATTTGTACTTTTAATTTACTTGAAATGTCAATGTTCAGGACAAAGGATAAATTGATACTGTCTCTTGAAGAGGGTTTTATCGCATGATACGACATTCAAGGCACAGTCTGTGCAGTTTGTTTCATTGAGTTTAATCTTTTGAGAACTGTGAAGTCTCATTATTTTCGTACTGTGTCGTGCTGTTGCATCTGTATTCATTTAAGAGATTAATTAACTGAGATTGTGAGACTGCAGTCAGTATTAATCTTGTGATGATGTTGAACCTGAAGCACTAATTCTCCTATTAGTAGTTTATCTGTTCTCGATGGATCTTCCGTGATCCTTCCCGCGCTGTCAAGTGAAGCTGAGCAACATCAGTTTCGTCTCTCACACCCTCATTTGTTTGGGTGTGAGATGATAAAATACAGACTGCGTGAATGGTGTAAAATCGCTTGAATATTCAAACTGGCAAGCATTAAAACATACAAACGACAAACCTTCGTGAAGACGCAAGCAAAAATGATCTCGCCTCGCGTGTTGTCAGAGACAACCCTGATACAACATCATTCTCAGAAGTATTGATACTTTAGGATCGATCCGCCCATCCCTACTTTCTTTAGACATATGTTTCATGATCGTGTGATAAGTATTCGTAGAGTTTCACTTGATTTTTCTGGCGTGTTTCAGGAAGATGCTCGCGAAGACGGAGATGGTGCACCCTGTTTATTTTCATTAATTTACAAAAGCACAAGGTTTTGTTGTTATTGTAAGTTTACACAAATAGTAGTAGACCTTTTATAGTTTGTAATGATGTCTTACATGTATCTGAATGGGCAAAAATTACGCAGTATTTTATTCAAGTTGTTTCCGCTGTTTCGAGAGAAAAATTTAGCAGGACATCACACCAGCGCCTGTGTTGACCCCTGGAATAATACCAGAATTCAATATAATGATTCCAGATTTCTTTATCAACTGTTTATGTTCACTTGAGACATAACAGACTCCCCAATATATCAGGTATTTTGACATTTTGTTGTATGAAATTGTCCGTTCAAACGCAAGAAGCAGCGAAAGCGATCTCTCATCGGGGTGCGTGCGATAGACGCGGCTCGCTGTGTCACACAAACTGCACGCAAACATTTATTTGAATTGTTTTGCCATTTGTTGAGTGTAAAATTGCTTGAGTGTTCAAACTGGGAAGCATTAAAACACACAATAGACAGACGTTCGTGCAGTAACTCTCATCGGGGTCCGTGAGTTAGACGCGACGCGGCTCGCTGTGTCACACAAACTGCTCGCAAGTACACCAAGTTTCAGAAGAATTGGACAAATGGTGTGGAAATGCCATCACTTTGAAAATATTTTTTTGGGGCGTGGCCTGCAGCGCCACCTATTGGCGCACGTGGGCCATTCTTGGTGTTGGGGTACCCGTTGGTATGGAGTATCTATGTGCCAATTTAGAACATTTTTGACAAGTGACTGAGATATTGGGGCTCAAGGAGAATAATAATAATACCATCAATTACAATAGATTTCCTCCTACCGGTGTAATCTAATAATAATAATAATAATAATAATAATACCGTCAATTACAATAGATTTCCTCCTACCGGAGGAATCTAATAATAATAATACTGTCAATAACAATAGATTTCCTCCTTCCAGAGGAATCTAAATATGATGCATGATTAACATATTTCAAACAAAGCCTTCCACAGTATAAAGATAGAAATGCACTAAAATAGCACCAATTCAAGTAACATTAAACGTTTCCCAAAGTCTAATTGGGCAGATGACTATTTGTAAGAACTAGTCCCCACATAGGTTACATATACATTGCAATGTGAATTAGATCTCTTAAATTTTCATCCTCCACTATAGTAATCAGCAGACTAACTGTGGCTATGCGCTTTGATACAGCAATCATGAAGCTGCTTTCATGATTCCCATCAAGGCGTCAAACGCCAGTGTGAACCTCCGCTTTGAACTCCATATGAAAAGTGCTTGCAGACAAAAATGTCTCATTCTTCATTTTAATGATATTTAAGACTTAAATGTGGGTGTGCTTCTGTGGTAATAAAAATTTGCCTTGCTTTGGCTGAAAATACTTGATTTCTGTCACAAGTCCCATTTGGGCTTGTTTTGTACATCAAATACCGTCAAGAGCTCCTTTCACAATCATTTTATCACGGGCATGAAAGTGCTGTTGTGTGCATCAGTGTAATGACTCCGGGAGGTTACATTACAAAGGTTCTGCCCTTTAAACCAGTGTTTATGCTGTTTTATGTTTAATTAATGGTAAACGCATTAATCGCAATTAATAATGCATTAATTCTGACAGCTCTAATGTAAATGTATGGTATGTATGCACAGTGTGCCACAGTGAATGAGTGCTTCTCTGTTGTTGACAAACACTGATATCACATGGACGGATGGCTCATGAAGCTCCACGATTTTTAGCGCAGATCAAACTTCTCCCTGGAATATTCTTCCAAAATAAAAGACAGACAGTTTGAAAATTGTATTATTGCACAACATATCTTTATATTATTATTATTATTAAATAATAATACATTTTAAATTGACTGAAAAATGTGATATCATATCACAACTAAAATGAACACAAAAGAGATCCACTAAAGATTCCATCTCTCATTTTAAGTCCACACAAAATGTGTTTTTTTTTTTTTTTTTTTTTTGCAAAAATCCAATAGAACTGACTTTTTCTTGGATTTATTTATCTATTTATTTTTTCAAGGCTGCAGAGGTTTTATGTAGTTCTACAGTATATTAACTCTATTTTACAATGAAATGTGTAGTTGAAAAAGTGGTTTCAGTGTACCCCTAATAATACAATTTAGGATGTTGTCCAATTATTCCAAACAAAGCCTAAATTAAAATAATCATTTTCAGTTTAGGTTTTCAGCCCAGTGTGTCCAGAATTTTTGGTTTTGGACAAGAATTTTTATTTAGGTGCATCACTGATATATTTAAGGTAAAAAAGACACCTAATATAAAGTTGAACCAGCATCAGTGTACCACACCTCCCAGAGTCACACACAGTTCAGTGTGCAGCTGACAAATAATAAATCCACTATAAATATCTCACCAGGATGAAACGCATCTCACCAGGCACACGACATTTGAAATGTCGTTTACATGTTTGTTTGTTTTTTTGCCTCTGTCTTTAAACCAAAAAGTTTGTTTATTTTTATAAAACTGGCAGATAGTACTTCAGCCCCATTCATTATTAAACTTGTCTGCTTAATAAACATGAATCTCATAGTAATCCCACACGCTATGCCGAACACCACGCCATAAATAATGTAATTAAATTCAATAAACACGCTTGTCCATGTAAGCCAGAGGCTTAGCGCAAACAGCAGCCGAGTTAACGGCCAAAAGATTGAGCTCAATTCTCTAGATTATATAATGCACTGATTAGTTTTCTGCACATACATCCTGGTCGTATCCTCTGAGATTCAACGGCCCAGGCAGAAAATGCAAAACTACTAGTTCATTTGCATAAGGTGATTTTTCCAACGGTAAATAGGGTGTAGATGACACAAAACAAGAATCACACAGGTGACTGCCTTGTTGCTTCACTCCAGGCAATACATTCAAAAACCTATACACCACTAATTTTCCTTAACATTACACCACTGTGACTCATTTATGATTTTAGCACAAAGAAAACAGAAATGTAAATGTTTCTGCTTTTGCTCAGGATGAAGTGAATGGATATGTATGAGAGATGAGATTTCATTACCCCAATAATGCTCAGGCCTTTGAGGTAGTCCATCCTGGGCTGGGCCTGCGGCACACATCCTGCAACAACCACCTTCTTATTCTGCTCTTGAGCCTTCCTGAAAGATAGAGGTAAAAAAATATAAAAGACGTGATCAATAAATTACATTTAATGACGAGAGATGTATAATTCTTGTTGTGCATTTAAAGAATCAATTCACTTGATTTTCTTTCTGTTGCGGTGTGTTTTTAACAAAGCAGACTCACTGATTAGTTATTTTCAGCTCAATTTGTGGGATGAACATGAACTACAGATGAACTGCTTCCTCGTAACATATGCAGAAATGGGTTACCAAAAAAAAAAAAACTTAATACAACCAACAAACAAAAAAACTTTTTCTTATGTCTTATTTCTTACACACAGCAGAGTGATGCCTAAAATGAGTGCACTCAGAAGAACACGCCACGCATCCATCAACTGAAAAAAGTATGGCCTAAGAAGTGTGTCTCGACAGTGCTGATGTGCCTCCGAGGAGCTGCAGAGGAGTGACAAGATGCTCAGCTGGAGAGAGAGAGAGACTGTCTACTCTTGGAAACACTTTGAAGAAACAGACAAATAAACGCTTTGGGCAGAACTCTCAGAAAACAGACATAAAACAAAACCAAACTCAAGTATCAGTTGGACGTGTCTAATTCAAGAAAGCACTGACTAAGCACAATGCAGAAGACCAAAATAGAATTGCTTGTTCTTTTTTTACCACAGCAGTGTTGCTTTAAACCTCATCTACACCAGAAATATTGTATACTTTAATAGTTAAACGTGAACGTGAAATGGTGAATGTCAAATCTGTGGAAGGGCAACGTTGATTTTTTGGGGGATTTCAATGGTGTGACAAGAGTCAAAGACAACTGAACTGAAATGGCCAGCATCACAACATACAGTACCATCCATCAAATACAAACCTCATAACCATGTTTTTGAATTTTAGTTAAATCTATGTTGACATTTCATATTTAAACAAAGTTTGGTGCAGGATATACTGAAGGACACGCATGTTTACACATAGTTAGCCAAAAGCCTTAACTTTATATCAAAGACTTTAACAGTAAGAAGAATTTGCTACCTGCTATTAGGTTACAGATGGTACTAGGAAGAGGGACATTCTCATTTTAGAGAGTAATTGATTGGATAAAAATCTGTGTAGTTTAAGATGCGTCAAAGTTTCTGGCTTCCATTGTTATATCTGTTTTCCGAGACATCAACATTTTAAAATGTGCACCTGTATTCGGTGCATCTGTTTAAACTCACATTTTTGATCGTGTGGAGTCTTTAAATATTATTCTACTAGACCATATCCAATCAAAATATATCAACGCACATTCAACCTGCCCTAATTTAGTGCAACATGAGGGCAGCAAATGGTAAGAGCTGGAGACTAGGAAGTGAGCAAACATAAGCCTTCATTTACTTCAGGTGGACCTGTGTTGGCAAAGTTAATTCATGCCAATTGTGCCTGCTGGGGAAGTCAAGATGGAAAGCAGGGCTCTGCTGTATGTTTTCTTGCACTGCTCAGCTTTAATTGCAGAAGAGCAATTGCCCATTGGCCTCAACCTTTAAGAGAAGCCACAAGGTCAAGAGCCTAGAGGACTAATCCTGGTTGTGAGATTACCATTATTGTTACAAGACTGGAGGAATGTGCTTTCTCTTTCTCAGCCCAAATTCCAACAGAATTCTGTTTTCATTTGCAGGGGGGGGGGGGGTTGCCCCTACCCCTACTACACCTCGAAATAACATTATTCTCACCCAATTACTTTAAATGTTTTAAACCATCATCCAGAAAGAAAAAGAGACTTCTCACAAGTAAATAATATATATATATATATATATATACACATATACATATACATATACACATATATATACATATATATATATATACACATATATATACATATATATATATATACACATATATATATACATACATACATACATACATACATACATACAGCGCATCCGGAAAGTATTCACTGCGCTTCATTTTTTCCCACATTTTGTTATGTTACAACCTTATTCCAAAATGGATTCAATTAATAATTTTCCTAAAAATTCTACAAACAGTACCCCATAATGACAACGTCAAAGAAGATTGTTTGAAATCTTTGCAAATTTATTACAAATAAAAACTAAACAAATCACATGTACATAAGTATTTTGCTCAATACTTTGTTGAAACACCTTTGGTACCAATTACAGCCTGAAGTCTTTTTGTGTATGATGCTACAAGCTTGGCACACCTATTTTTGGGCAGTTTGTCCAATTCTTCTTTGCAGGACCTCTCAAGCTCCATCAGGTTGGATGGGGAGTGTCGGTGCACAGCCATTTTCAGATCTCTCCCGAGATGTTCAATCGGGTTCAGTTATTATCTTGGCTGTGTGCTTAGGGTCGTTGTCCAGTTGGAAGATGAACCTTCGCCCCAGTCTGAGGTCCAGAGCACTCTGAAGCATGTTTTCATCAAGGATGTCTCTGTACATTGCTGCATTCATCTTTCCCTCGATCCTGACTAGTCTCTCAGTTCCTGCCACTGAAAAACATCCCCACAGCATGATGCTGCCACCACCAGGCTTCACTTTAGGGATGGTATTGGCCAGGTGATGAGCAGTGCCTGGTTTCCTCCAGACATGACGTTTACCATTCAGGCCAAAGAGTTCAATCATTGTTTCATCAGACCAGAGAATTTTGTTTCTCATTGTCTGAGAGTCCTTCAGGTGCCTTTTGGCAAACTCCAGGCGGGCTGTCATGTGCTTTTTACTGAGGAGTGGCTTCCGTCTGGCCACTCTACCATACAGGCCTGATTGGTGGAGTGCTGCAGAGATGGTTGTTCTTCTGGAAGGTTCTCCTCTCTCCACAGAGAAATGCTGGAACTCTGTCAGAGTGACCATCGGGTTCTTTATCACCTCCCTGACTTTAGGCCCTTCTCCCCTGATTGCTCAGTTTGGCCGGGCGGCCAGCTCTAGGAAGAGTCCCGGTGGTTCCAAACTTCTTCCATTTATGGATGATGGAGGCCACTGTGCTCTTTGGGACCTTCAATGCTGCAGAAATGTTTCTATACCCTTCCCCAGATCTGTGTCTCGATACAATCCTGTCTCGGAGGTCTACAGACAATTCCCATTTTGGAATAAGGCTGTAACAAAGCGATGTGAATACATTCCGGATGCACTGTATGTATGTATGTATGTGTGTATGTGTGTGTGTGTGTGTGTGTGTGTGTGTGTGTGTGTATATATATATCAGCCAATTGTGTGGCAGCAGTGCAGTATGTAAAATCATGCAGATACAGGTCAGGAGCTTCAGTTAATGTTCACATCAACCATCAGAATGGGAAAAAATGTGGTCTCAGTGATTTGGAGCATGGCATGATTGTTGGAGCCAGACAGGCTGGTTTGAATTTTTCTGCAACTGCTGATCTCCTGGGATTTTCACACACAACAGTGTGTTTTGGCGGCACGCGGGGGACCTGATATACACAATATTAAGCAGGTGGTTTTAATGTTGTGGCTGATGGGTGTATATACATATATTCAATAAAATATAATTTACACTCAACTCTGAATTGTGTCCCCACATCACAATCATCAATTAATTTACTCTTTTTAAACATCACGGTCAAATTACCCCCTCTAAATTTCACTATGGAACAGACCATCCATTGCAACACAAGGCCGATAAATTTGATAAGGTGAGAAATTAACCAAGCTAGCTTTACCTTATTGTTTCCATATGTGTAAAGACTTTAAAATATAAACTGTTATCAAGGTTTATAAAATACTGTACTTCTCAGTTTCTTAGATATGAACACTAAAAAGATTCTTTACTATTCCTATACTTCCTGTAGAATGGCATAGCAAACATGTTCAGCCAATGCTCGTATAAAGGCCACTGTATCCCAAAATAACACATACAGTACCAATATATTCATGAATTTATAATAAGAGGAACTCTAAATTTATTCAAAATGAAGAACTTAATTCCTTTTTTAAATAATTATTTACTCATTCAATCCCTAGCGGCTGCAAGTTATAACCCCAACATACAGCAAAGCAGCCAGATTTATTCTCTCTCGTCTGTGGAAGTCAACTTGAACTACAGATGAACTATGTCCTCAAAATTACTGCAACGGCTCAAAAACTTTAAGAAAGAAACAAAATATACCATCTTACAGCAAACACTACAAACAAATGCCTACAAGAAAATTTCACAAGCTAAAATCTTTTGAATGTACAACATATAAATATAAATAGCAATGTTTAAAGACATGCAGGTAGTTGACATGAAATACTTTTGGGAAGTTGACATACCCTGCAGTTTGATATTCTATACTTCCTCAAAGTATTTCAAATATCATTTTGCAATTGTTGTTTATTTTTTATTTTATTTTTATCATCATGCATTCTGCTTTTGTGACTTCATTTTAATTGAGAGGCTACAAACTTTTGTAAAAAAACATAGGACCTTTTAAAATGAACTAGTGAAGTCAAAAGTTGATTCAAAATGGCATAACCTGTAATATACACTTCCCCTTATAGATTCATACAAATTTTACACATTCAATCTTAAAGGGATAGTTCATCCAAAAATGTAACAACTTTCAACAATCTCAACAAATCTCAACTTTCCTCACCCTCATGCCATCCCAGATGTGTATGACTTATGACTGAGGTATTCTTCTCAAAATATTTTTTGTGTGTTCTGCAGAAGAAAGTCAAGGAATAAAAGTGAGTAAATTAGTGAATTTTCACTAATTTGGGTGAACTATCTGTTTAATGTTTATAAAGTTCAGTTATGTGATTATTTGTTGTAACAAAGGAACAGTAACATTGTTTTTATAGGACACAATATATGGACTACACAAAAAATATCCCCATCTTAGATTTAGATTAAAAGAACATGAAGGGTTCTCCGGAATATATGGAAATGTCATAGAAGATCTATAGGGAAGATGGTCTTCTTGGCCATAACATTGAGCTTTGCCTTATTCGTGGAGACAAATGTCTGGATGAATGATTTCCAATACAGTGAGTTGCACAGATACACTTGTGCCATGGTCAGATATGACCACAAACATCATGTTCCATATACTCACAAAAGAATCGCCGTAGCCATTGTGATTAACCCATAAGGAGAGCAGCGTCTCCAGGATGTGTGTGTATTTGCATGTTTGTAAGAGTGTGTGCATTACAAATGATCAAGGCAGATGTATGTACATGCATGTATGCTGCAGACTTGACAACATGGCATGTCAGCTTCAACAGATCTGTAGTGATGTGCCAAGTGCTGGAGCCCTGCAGAATTGAACAGGGTTCAGGAAATCTTCCCCTGATCTCTATGGACATCTGCTCCAGTACAGGTCACTGGAGTGCGATAACGCTCACAGTATATCTAGAGCTTGGTTACAGCAATAAAGGCCTCAACCATCACGACCCCCATCGCTTGCTTAGGCTTACTGCGATAGGCCCGTCCCCTTAGGTGTTACGGCAACAGTTCAGATGGTGGCAGCTGATTTGCAGTCACTGCAGCCAAGGCCAAAGCGCATTAGGTCTTGGTGTGTCAAGAAGCTTGTGTGCTCCGCAGACAAGACTAGCCCTGTATTAGTGCTACTAGATCCAATGAGCCATCATTAAGGAAGAGGTTCTAGTGGTGTCCAAAAAATGGCTTCTTTACTTGCTCATGAGTCTAAAAAACAATAATGTAGCCATACCCAAGGCCTTTTCATGGTGAGAAACTATGTTGAGGTCTAAATTATGCATACTGTTAACATTTGCGGTTACATTACAAGCTCAGTGACTAATGCCTTGAGACAAAGCAAGAGTGCCTGGATAGACATAACAGTCTGGCTGATGATGTTGAAGAACAGCAGAGATGGAGGATACCAAGAATGCAACTGCTCTTGTTTTTCTTTTCCACAAAGGATAAAGAACAATTTAAGTCAATGACATTCACAACCCGTTTTAAACCATAATGTGATGGTATGTGAAACAAGATATTCAAAGAGAATAAATGGGTGGGCAGTACTTCATTTTATCCATTTGAGCTTGAATAGATTGTGAAAAGTGGGTGTTTATAACAGTTTGCAGTCAATTTTGAAGGACTACTCCAAAACTGAAACCCTGCAGCACCTATTGGACGTAAACTTGAGTACAGGAAGTCAAAAGTTCTGCTGCTGAAGTTAGTCTGTACTTGAAGCTGGAAGTGTTGTTGCCCAGTTTCCGGGTGAAATGTCCAAAGGGTGGCAAAGCAAGTTTGTAAATTATGTTATACGGTTAACAGGAATGCATTTTACTAAACATATCCTTTAACTCAAACCACAACTAAACCTAAGATAATTTTATTTTTTTTGAAAATGTAGTTTGAATGAAAAGTAACCTCCAAATCACTATTTTGTTTGAGAATGTGATTACGTCCTGGCTTCCACTAGACGTGCCATTTCTCAATGTGCGTTCTTATGTGTTCTCACTTTCTTATGGACACATTTGATGTCATCATTCACCGTTGAGGAAAACAATTGATCGGAGGTTGTTAAATTTACAAGTCACATCACATATCAAAATACTACATCCTATCGTCCTTCCAAGTTTGTTGTTTCAAGGTAGCTAGCAAGCCTGGTCTACACAAAAATTTAAATCCGTTCCTTGCATTCTTATCTTTGAGGAACAGCCTGTGTCTCGAAGTGAACGTAATTACATTCTGGTATCTATGGGGGAGCAAGCAATTACATTTTGATGAAAAACTGAGGAATTTTTTTTCTTTCTTTTTTCTAGTTTATCCTTTGGAATAACATCCACAGTTCATCAAGTTTTGAGAATATAAAATGAAAGATACACTCACTGAGCACTTTATTAGGAACACTTCTCTTCTGCTGTTGTAGCTCATCTGCCTCAAGGTTTGCCATGTTGTGCATTCTGAGATGTTATTCTGCTCACTACAACTGTACAGAGCGGTTATCTGAGTTACCATAGCCTTTCTATCAGCTCGAACCAGTGTGGACATTCTCTGTTGACCTCTCTCATCAAAAAGGCATTTCCATCCGCAGAACTGCCGCTCATTGGATGTTTTTTTTGTTTTTTTGTTTTTTGGTACACTCAAAATACACAAACCAGCCCGTACGGCACAAACAATCATGCCACAGCAGAAATCACTGAGATATTTTTTCCCCATTCTCATGGTTGATGTGAAAATGAACTGAAGCACCCAACCCATATCTGCATAATTTTATGCATTGCACTGCTGCAACATGATTGGATGATTAGTTAATTCCATGAATAAGTAGGTGTACAGGTGTACCTAATTAAGTGCTCAGTGAGTGATGTAGTACAATGAAAGGAACCTCACATCATTTAAGCATGCAGATGACTTTATTTCAGCCCGAGTGCAAAGAAAGTGCAAAAATTATGTGCGTGTGTTTATGTTCATGTGAAATTATTGAACAGCAGCTGCCTGAAGAGAGAAAGCTGTTCCTTGGATGACAGAAGGCCTGTGTACCAGTTTGGAATGCAAATGAATTATGCAAGACTGACAGGGTCTGAAAAACAGCTCTTTTATATTTCTCTCAGATAAAACAAGCAATGACATGAAATATTCACAGATGACGCACGCCACTGCTGATCCTCCAGCAACTTTGTCAAACAGTCTGTGCCATTCAATTTCCACCTAGAACAGCAAGATCTTACACTGCAAGTCCTTGAGAAAGACACTGAGCCGTGTTTGAAATTACTTACTTTATAAGGGAAACATATCAGGTGCTGCTGGACAGGCAGGGTTGCACATTTGAATCTATAAGTCACCGATCAAGCTGTCAAAACACTTAAGCGTGAGATGGCTTGATTACTCTGTCCTCTTGAAAAGGATTACGGAATGTTCTGAAACACACTAATGGCAGTGTGATTGTGTGGCAAAAAATGCTCTGTTTAGATACAGTAAGAAAAACTGCGAATGAAATATCAACTGGCAAAACCAATAGCTCACATGAACTTAATAACATTTACTTCCAACGACCACAAACCGAAAGTTTGTCAGCATCATCTCTCATAAACAGAGCTAGAAATCTTATCAACTGTGCCTTTGCCCAGACAAAAACAGCACAGCACACTGTCAACAGTGGGATGATTGTTGTATGGGTGTGACTGCCATCACTAGGTTCCTGCATTGTGTGTAAACAGTAAATAATGTCCATGGAAAGCCACACACAATGCTTGCTATGGGAACTGAGAGTTTATTTTATTTTTTTCCCCCCTGGATTGGAAAAGAACAGGGCAAGGTCTAATAGGGATAAGTTAACTATGGTGGTTGGAAAAGTAGAGAAAGTAAATAATAGAAACATAAGCTTTATTCGCCTCAGGATACAGTGATGACAGAGTAGCTTGACCTTAGCATTGCGTATAAACAGGTTAAAATAGTGCTAAGCCATCACCCGCACGCGGTAGTGACATCACTCTGCTTACATTTAATATATAATTTACAGTCTATAAATGTAATTAATGTTAACAAATTATACATGTTTTTAAAGGTCTAAGGCAGGGGTGACCAACCCTGCTCCTGGAGAGCTAACTTCCTGCAGAGTTTAGCTCCAACACACCTGCCTGTCATTTTCAAGTAATCCTAAAGACCTTGATAAGCTGGTTCAGGTGTGTTTTATTAGGGTTGGATCTAAACTCTGCAGGAAGGTAGCTCTCCAGGAGCAGGGTTGGTCACCACTGGTCTAAGGGTTCAACATTAATATCCGATCTGTTTCACAATAGCAATGCTCCGGAAACAGCAATTTAGTTATTTGTGCCAGGAGTACAAATGAAAACATGGAATATCAATCCGGGATCTTATGAATCTTTATGAAAACGCGATCGCCAGATGAATCCAGTTTGCCACACTTGGGTCAATTGTCCATTGTTTTTAATTGAAAAACATCCAATAGCACTTTTTGTCCAAAAAAGGGAGAAATCTGAGAAATATTGATAAATTCTCCATTGTTTACATGAGATCTCACCTGAAAGAATTACCCTTCGTCATCGTTCTTCAACAAACTATGCAATCTGAACAGCATTCATGTTGTAAAACTGTATATTATCTTATATATTAGAGTCTCAAAACAAAACGAACCTGTCTCCAAAGTCTATTTTTAAAAATGTGGCATAGTTTTATTCAGAATAGCCAAGCAGTGCAGTCAGATTTTGTGTTGTCTTGAAAGGCGGAGCCTTAATTTTACTCTGTATACTTCCAACAATTTTACAGAGAAAAAAAAGCTCTCAGGTACCTCATTTTGTCAAATTTCATCTTCATCTTAAAATTTGAAACATAACTTCTTAAGACTTGTGGCTTTGAGAACATTGTATTTATGGGTTGTCTTGGTACTTTTATTATTGTTTTTTTTAGATTATAAAAACTATAAAATAAATAAACATAAAACACAAAAAATAACAACATATATTAATTCTGAAATAAAGCCCAAAGTGTCCTCTTTCAAAAGATACTACAACCGTGTCCTTACTCCAAAGGGTCCAGTAAATACAACCATTTAAGTTCAGGTATGTCATTTTCAAGTTTGTGCTCAAAAAGGGGGTGCATATAACAGGTTAATTTAATGTTTGTTTGTTTTTTTTTGTAGTATACATTTTTATTTATGACATATCTTATAATCAACTAATGTAAATTCAATTACTTACACTTTGTAGTTTGTTTTCTGCTAATTAATTTGTTAGACACCTTGCATTAATAAACTATATATGTTGTATAAAAGTTAAGCAGGTATATTCACTTATGCATATTTACTGGCACAACAAAAAAAGTAACTTTTGCAGGCCATTCATTTTGTGTATATTTTAATTTGGCTTCTTTTGTATTTCAATTCTGACTTGAATGTGTGACGTCTAGGGTTGCAACGTATGAGATTTTCACAGTATGATAACCGTCTCAGAAACTTTCACAGTTTCACAGTATCACGGTATTACACAATTACTATTATCAGTGAAAACACAAGGGTTATTTATTTATTTATTTTTGAGCAAACACTTTATTATAATTGAAACTTGAAACCATTTATTTAATTGAAGTATGTGTACAAATATTCTCCCTTTTGAAAATAAAATAAATAGAAAAATAAGAAAGCTAACAGAATTATAATAATAAATCGAATTATAAACATGATAAAAAAAATAGCATGTAACTATAACATGTTATAACTAAAGCATGTTAAATTAACTACTAAATGAAAAATAACATCAGCTATGTGAGTTTTTGAAGTAATGTCCTATGATTATTAATAATTAACATATACTGTAGATGTGTGACAGCACAGCCAGACTGCTCCTGTCTGTACATTTAACTCAGTTGTTCTCAACTGGTTTTGCTTCAGGACAGATTTTACATTGGACATCAAGTGGCGACCTGCCATAGATTAAACATAACGTGTATTTAAATTATCCTGGGTCACATTTCCTTTTATGTTCATAGTTTTGTTCATGGTTTTCCAGTACAAGGACATGCATCAAGTGACATTATTTTTTGTTGTTGATGTCATGTTTGACTTTGAGCACACAACTGAATAACAGGCTGCATGACTATGATAAATGAATTCTGGAAGAGTTAGATTAACATACAGGCACGAAAGGACTTTTCTAAATTGCACAAATAATAAATACACATACATATTTGTCTCTGGCTTGCTTTTGCTCGCATGTCAATGATTACTCCGTCTGTCAATGATGCCAAGATCTACTTTTATATTTAATTTAATCACTGAGAAGGTTTACCTGCAAAATTAGTAGCACCAAACATCACAAGCAGCCTCAAGAATGGACACAGAGTAGCCGTATAACACTTTTCCATGAGCAGAATATTGCACTACAGATCGCTAAATTTGTTCAAAGGGGAAAGCCAGATAGAAATAGTTGCCAGATTGCACAAAATAAGTTTTACATTCGGTGGAATATTTCCAAATTGCGCAAGTATAAATCTCAAACTGGTGTTGTGTCTCTTATCTGGCAACCATGAGCATGGTAAACGCTTGTGGAGATGCGTTATGTCCCAATGCAAGTTAACTGAAATATCCAATGAAAAATAAAAACGTGTTTACGATAAATGAGCCACGGGCCACATTAAACCATGTGGAGGGCCTGATCCAGCCCGCAGGCTCTAAATTGCCCATGTCTGCTTTAGCTGTTTGTGAGATTATCATTAAATCTGCCTCGGTAGTCCTAAATCGTCTATCACTAAATAGTCTATCACGTCTATCTTCAATGGGAGAACCATGGCATTGCTCTTTCCCTGCTGTCCGCGACCCAGTCCGAATAAACCAGTTGAGAAACACTGCTTTATCTCACACACACACACACACACACACACACACACACACACACACACACGTGTGTCGATAATTGATGAGTCTGACAGGCAGACGAGGAGGAAAGGAGATGCGCACGTGCATGTGAGATTCTCCGTCCGGTTGCATTTTCTCAATACCGTAGATAAGCAAATGTACATGGTATGATAACAGTCAATTTTCAAACCGTGGTATACCGTGAAACCGGTATACTGCTGCAACCCTAGTGACGTCATTATAACGAATGTCCAACTCAGACATAGGAGCTTCCCAGGTGCATATGTGGGCAGCACACTTGTAGTTCAATCCAAGAGGAAAAGGACTAGGCACACTTAAATGGAAGTCATCAGTAGGGATGTTATAAAATATTGATAATTGATCAGCACATTATTTCATATTAAAATTAGTGACATTTAAAATAAAACTTCATTTGTGTGCTTTCCCATTCACTCAGCTGGCCTTCTGCTTAACAGTCTGTTGTAATAGCGTTGGAAGACCACAAATGGGTGATATAGCATTTACTGAAGCGGTCTCAGGTAGGAAAAGCACAGGCCTCACACACACGGAAGGACGTGGCACATCAGATGGCAGTCCAAAGTAACAAAGTTTCTGTACTTTTTCAAGAATGAACAAAGTAACGCTGAAGAGTTTGCAGGTTAATGTATGAAACTGGTGTAACTGCGCAAACTGAATGATTAGAAATGGTGACATTTATTATGCAATTTATCTGTATGTAGCCTTGAACAGGTCATTCAATCAAGCTGTCAAACCACAAAACAACATACTTGTAACTAAAAATACATTGTCTAGGCCAGGGGTCAGCAACCTACGGCACTCATGCACATGGAGGGGTAATCACTGGCACACCAGCAATGGCGAGAGGAGTAGACTATTTTATTTTTATCAATAGACCTGCATTCCAATCTTCATTTTGAAGTAATCCTTATGTTCACGCAGCTTGTTTTCATGAGCTGAATGGGACACTAAACAAAAAGTTTAAATGTGGCGAGCCTGGAGAATACACAACAAACTTCACGCATCACGAGGCAGCGGAGCCTCACTTTCGGTTAATCACGTGAGTAAACGTGCCCGCTTTGCTTCGGTCAGGCTACGCAGATAACAGCCTACATTCTGTTTTTGATTCGTTACTGTTTGTGTTCAGAACAGCACGTGATGTAATAAGAAAATCACCACTATTAATCCTTAATAGGGCTGTCAATCGATGAAAATATTAAATATTTAAAAATTATATATAGAATAAAAAATATTCAGATAATTAAAAATGCATTACATTCCTGTAGCAGAAGAGTTAATCATTGATAAGACAATACAAAAAGCTGCTTTAGAACACAATGTATTGTTTACTAAATTATTATTGATCATAATCCAATTATTGACACAGTTCACAGCAATCCATTACACAAGTGAATTTGTCAATCAGTTGGAGATTTATTCTGAGGGCTTGTTTAAGGATCCATCGATGTACACATGCATCAGACATTTTTTTTAAACAACCCAGGGGTATACATAGTACACAATACTACAGATATATTTTAAAATAATGCCAAGACATTATATTCATTACACAGTGCAATGGTTTTCAATGCTTTGGAGTTGTTGGAGGTACAAAGAGTATTTAAATAATATTTCAAGTCTTTTTAAAAAAAAGTGCTTTATTAGACATAAATTTACACTTATGTATAAAAAACTTGGCAAGAAAAATAAACAGATTAATTAGAAAATATTCACTTTTTAAATTATCAAATCTGTGGAAACCAAATAAATGTCTTTATAAAGCAAAGAAAAACTAGTTAATATAGAGGTATGTACAAACAAACAAAATGTTCTCCAAAATACTACAGCGTGGACACATTCCCAAAAAAGGTGAGGGGCAGATTCATCTACAGCATTACAGAAGGAGCAAAGTGGATCTATTTCAGGGAGCATGTTTCTTAAATAAAGATTGACTGGGTAAAAACAGTGTAACAGTTTAAAGGACACCTCCTTAACCTTGATGGTAATTAAGTATTTGTGAGGTAAAGACCATACGACCTGTGTCAGACATGCTTGTGTCGCGTCTCGGGTGTGTTGCGTCATAAAAATAAAAGGTTTAGGTCACAGTGTCAGGTTAAATATAGTTTAATACTCAATCTTAAAACACATCTTGAGGTCCCTTAGATCAGGGGTTCCCAAACTTTTCCATGACAAGGCCCCCCAAATACCACTAGGTTCTGGCCAAGGCCCCCCTTTTCCATGATGTGTTATTAAACCCATCGACAATACTACGGCAAATGTAGAAATAAATAAATAAAACATCTAGGTGAACATCCATTAACCTTTATTGGTGTTGTAATAATAACATTTGTATGTCAGATCTTCATATATGGTAAAGTAATTTCAACATCTTCAAATCTGGTACCGTAATTTCAACATTCAACATTGTATCTGTGTGTGTCAGTGAATGGAAAAAGAGAGAGATCTTAACCAGAGGGTGTGTGTGTGTGAGAGAGAGAGAGAATATCAATGGGAGGGCTGGGCCTGGTTGCAACATTCAACACTGTGTGTGTGTGTGTGTGTGTGTGTGTGTGTGTGTGTGTGTGTGTGTGTGTGAGTGAGTGAGTGAGTGAGTGAGCGTGTGTGTGTGTGAGTGAGTGAGTGAGCGTGTGTGTGTGTGAGCTTGTGTGTGAGTGAGTGTGTGTGAGCTTGTGTGTGAGCTTGTGTGTGTGTGTGTGTGTGTGTGTGTGTGTGTGTGAGTGAGTGAGTGAGCGTGTGTGAGTGTGTGTGTGTGTGTGTGTGTGTGTGAGTGAGTGAGTGTGAGTGTGTGTGTGTGTGTGTGTGTGTGTGTGTGTGTGTGTGTGTGTGCGTATTGTCTCCAATACGTCTGCTCACAGTGTTATCAGAGAGTGGTACAGCGTCAATTTTCTTGGCAGCATCCTCACCCAGTAGCTCTTTAACAATGTCTTTATAGCAGGTAGTATCAAATCCTCCCCAATTGTGTGCGACTTTTTAGCTTGTGCAATGTGCAAGGAAGCCAAAAACGATGCCTTCAATGCTCTCTCAGCCTGGTCAAATGTTCTTCCTTTCTTATAAAAAAAAGTCGATTGGTTTTTCGGCCTCTGCTGAATGCTTCTGGATCAGGTGACGTTGAAGTTTCGATGGTTTTAAGCATTCGTTGGAGAGGATCTCGAAGCAGAGAACGCATTTGGGGCACTCATGTCCATTCTTCTGCGTGACGCATGTAAATCCATACTTTATGTATGCTGCCTCATACCTACGAGTCTTACTCCACCAGGAGTTTTTTTTTTTTTTTATCTGAGGTTTCGATAGCTGGCTCGTCAGGTTTTTTCCTTTTTAAAAATCTATCCATTTTGATAGCGCTAGCCAGCTAACTAAATAAATAGCTGAATAGCTGAGCACTGGCGGTTGTTACCAAGGCGAGGTGTACCAGCCAATCAGAAAGATTAGCATTAAAAGTTTAATGCTCAGATATGCGACAAATTATTATAATGCTATTTCATAACAATACTCATAATAATATAAAGATTTTTATATATTTTTTAATATTTTTAAAATATTTATAAAATTTATAATTATTATTTTTTTTGCTTTTTTTTTTCTTCCAACTTGTTGCGGCCTCCCTGGCGGCCCCCCAGGGGGCCGCGGCCCCCACTTTGAAAACCACTGCCTTAGATCACATTTGTGTTCCTTCAAGTATTTTGAATGCAAGAACGTAACACGTTTGTGTTGTCATCTGCTGAAGTGTTTTCTTCACTGTATAACTGCGCATTGCTCCTACAGCTGAAGTTTCAATTACTGCCCTCTGGAGTAAACAGGTGGTACTACAAGCTTGCATTTCTCAGGTTAATAACAACGCGTTATTTTTTTGTCAAATTAACTGCACGTTATTAACACACACGTATACATATACACACATATACTATCGATATTCATTGGAAACATATTCAGATTATTCCAATCCCAAACCTAGTCATCAGGCTTGTAGCTTCTCAGAAATCACAATAGTGGTAAACATTTCAGCATTGGTGGGCTGGACTAAACCTAACTTCATTTCATAATATATATAAAAGAATAAAAGCAAGCTATTCTTTTGATGAGATTCACAGCTCAATTTTTTTAACAGCCCACATAATTCAGATCAACAAACAGGATGGGACTTTGACTTCCTTTGAAGCATAAATCCGTCTTAAGGCAATGCTCTGTCTTCTGGGCGTCCGTGGCCTTGAGTGAATCTCCTTCGAAAGAAAAGAGGCGAGATGCCAGAGATGGCCGATAATCCAGAGGCTTGTTAAAAAAAAACTTCTCTCACAAATGGCAGCTTTTATTCTGCAAGTGACCATCATAACAAGGAAACCATAAGCACCGAGAAGCCTTGTAAAACATCAACCGAACAGGTATAGATGCCTCTGGAGCATGACAAATCTCAAGTTTGAGACTTCATGGCTCCAAGGGCACAATAAGCTACCTCAAGAAGGGCTTCCATGGCAAGGAGTTGAGATTACACGAGAGTGTAGACGCCATCATAGGCATATCTTTATCTTTAGGTCTGAAGGAGAGACGAACCGATTGAAGACTAGTGTGGGTGAGATGACTGGAGCATCAGAGGTAAACCTGCCCACATCCAAAAGGATCATATTTCCGACCAGATCAAAAAGGAAAAAGAAAACTATCAAAAAGGAGAAAAGTTTGCACTTTATTTTGCGTGGTCTGATCTCTTCTCACCAGCTAGAATCAGATAGCTTTGCTCTCTGTGTTTAAAGAGAGGCAATTCCCGGCAAATACTAATGGTTTCTATCTGCAGACTTTCAGTCAGATACAACTCATTGTCTTGTAGACACAGCATGTGGGAATGTAGTGGCTCTCTCAGAGCAGAAATCAAATCTCTGCTGCTGCCTTCCCAGTTCATTCTATCCTTCACTCAACAAATCCTTTAGTCAGGGAGATTTATGATGCCGCTTCAATCTATGAGAGCGATGAATCTTGGCCGAATTGGCAAGGTTTAGCTAGAACAATTGATCAAAGTTGTATATTATTTTTCAGTTCTAATACCATCCATTTTCTGAAAGACTTTTCCTTTCATGTGGCGAAATGCAACAGTGCAAAACTGGCTCGCCAGGCATGGAAAAAGGAAATGGGGTAAACTTGTAAACTTGCTTGGTTGTGCTTTTCGTCAGACTGAACAGCATTATCTCTTGAGCAGAAATAAGACTGAAGATAATAGTGGATCTAATTCTACATGATGCTATAGCAGGCTGTATATTCTGATGTCCTAAGTGCATTTTCGCCCCAGGCCTCCTGCATTATAAAGACAGGAAAGCTTACACCACCAAGCCCTCTCCAGTTAACAGGAATACAATACTACATGTTATCAGAGTAATGATGCATATCAAAATGTCTGGTAATACAATAGTCTTGAGTCTGCAGAGCAAAACCATAAATATCTAAGCTCCAAGCAAATGTGCTCCATTTTCATATCACTGCAGGTCAAATGTCTCGATTCAGTCCATCTACATGAGTTCATGCACTACTAGCATATTCTTTTTATATTCTTCCCAAAGGTAAAGGCAAAAGTGTAGCCTTGACTTCTGCACTAGTGTACCATGACTTGGAAAAAAAAAATAAAAAAATGTTTCCATTCTCACTTTTATCTCAGTTTAGGAACATTTTCTATGCGGTCATGAAAATTTACATAAAAAGGTTTTGCTTAAAGCTCAAAGACATGACCTTGTTATTCATTTTCAGATGGGGTTGACGTCGCTGTTAAAAATTTAGATAACAAAGAGCTAACTGGCTCTTCGTGGACCAACATTTGTTGGAGGTTAAGGATGCCATATGTACAATAAAAAAATGTCATATAAATTATCACCTTAACCATAGAGTAGACATGCATGACTGCATTAATTCCCCAACAAAATCTATGAGAGGCTTAATTATCCTTATAAAAGCAATGTCACCCACTGACAACTGGCGATGTCACTGGGTTTGAAAACCAGCTCTTCATATTCAAAGTAAGGTTTTAAATGGTGACTCACTTCAAATATTTACCAAGGCAAACTTTATTGTTAGAGTGACAGAACTGCCTAACATAAGTTAAGCCCCATTGAAACATCTTAAACTATTTAAACAAATTTCTAGTGATGTTCTCTCATAAGAGGGAAGAGGCAGCATAAAGCCGTTGAATTATTCACCTTCTTGTAAGCCATGTCAATAAGACGGTTACAGCTGACAGTCCATTTCCTGTAGAAGTTTTCAAATGAATTACTAGGTTATGATGAATGTAGGGGAAATCAAACATACATCTTTTAATATAGTACATATGCTCTCGCTTTCTCTCAAAGTGAACAACATGTTCACAAATTACAAAGAAACATCAGCTTCTACTATGAAACAAACCCTTACCTTCAGGCACAAGATAGTGGTTTACGGTAGGGGATTTTGTGGATTAGATGTGCCTGGATGCACCTTTTAGTTTTGCTGTTTGCTGCTGTTTGGACATCAAGTAGGAACAGGTGTCTAATGACATCTCCAACCCTAAAGGAGTGCCACAACTAGGACCCCTATAATAAAAGATCATGATGCACCTTAAAGCTCCATTTAGGAACATCAGGTGTCTAAATGCCCTTTTTAGAGTCTGAAGGGAAGAAGTAATAAGGCTTAACTGCTATAGTCACCAGATTACCGTTAATTGGGACATAATGTTTCTGTTTGAGAGAACTGGATGTTCAAACAACTAGCCATGTAGTGCAATCAATTGTGGCACTGGCCTTCATTTTTTTTTTACTATGAACGTAATCTGAAATGGAATAGACCACTGATAAATCACCAAATATAAATGTAGAATGCTGGTCTGAAGATGAATAGAAACCTTGATCACAGCTTGAATCCCAATTTGTATCCTTTGAAGTACAAAAAGGTACATACTGTAATAAGCTGTGATAAAGTATGTACGTTTTAGTATGAAGTAATACAGTGTGCCAGAGTTGGGTGAAATTACACTGCCATAAAAAGGTGACTTAATAATGCATTGGTGATCATTCAAAAATCCTTTCCTCTAGCATAGCCCAAAGGGTTGAGGGTAGTATAATCCCAAACATAATGCATGGAAGAATACAACCAAAATCAAAATGAAATAGTACTCCATAGGGGCACCTAAAGTATAGGTGATTTTTCCACCATTGGGTCAAACAGTTCATGTTGTGGAGAGGGGAGTATTTTTAAAGTTTCAGTAAACAGCATCAGCATTTCGCAATATGCTGTGAGTCTGTAGATGGGGGCCGGTGCGCCTGCTGCAGTTGCACAGCGAGGCAGATTGCGTCCAGCAGCGCATTACTGCAAATGCGAACAGCTCTTCATCATTGAGAGACAGAGACCATCTGAGCCAGTGACACCTGGCAGCCGTGGCCTAGCTGTTACGTGCTGGCTTGGGCTCGATTCAGCATTTGATTGAGTTAGAGATATCCTCTTTCACTCCTCCCATTCAACCTTGTGTTGTTGCTATCAGTAAAACCCAGGGGGGGCTGGGGCTCACTGCCCAGAATCAACATGCAAGATGGGATGCACTGATTTCACTTACCTTACCTAGCTGGACTCCTCGGAAAAGCAGACTGATCGCTAGGATTTTAAGAGTGTGTGTAGGTGTGTGAATACTGCGAGATATCACATGCTCTGTGATCTGAGCCTTTTCATATGTTTTGAGATGAACAGTGTAGATGTTTATGGATGATATTATTCATCATAGTGCAGCTGGTCAGTAAACAGCCTGTCAGATACATTAGCTAATTTGTTGGACATTGGGAGCACTTCTTTTTTTCAACAGATACAAGGTTTGTACACCATGCCTACTAAGGCTGGGTACAAGGACATGAAAGATTGATGCAATATTGTGAGAAAATGAATTATGATATATCAAGATATAATCATCACAGCCCTAATGCCTATGATGAAAACACTCCAGCCTAGCGAGTCAGAACCAACACAGAAGGTTTATGGAGAGCTTGTGAAGTTGGGCAATGTTTAGTTTGGGCTCTAAAGATTAGTGGTGATGAATTTCTCAGCAAAATTATTGTTTAATGTCAAAAATATCTTCCAAACAGGTTCACAAACACATGTCTTACAATACATTAACCTTTTAGCCATGTTTTTGTTTTTTTTAAACCTTCATCAGGTTTTACTATTTGCTACAGGACCCATCAAAAACAGTGAGACAGCCCAGAATTTGTAGTGTTGATTTATTAGACATGGACTCCATTCAATAATCCTGGCACATACTGTGCAATATAATGTTCAGTATAGCAATATGCATTGTATCATTCAAATTAACTGTCTCTTTACTGTCTTTTATAATATAAACTGATACTAATGGTCAGATAATTTATGCAAATTTGTGTGAAAAAAAATTAAGATTTCAAAATGTATTTTGCATACTACATAAATTATACTGCTCCACAATATTTGATTAGATTGGCAAAATCCCTTTCTGCATTTTGTAGCTATAATGACCGCTAATTTAAATAACTGTCCATTTTCCAAGGCACCTACATCACTCCAAAGTCTCTTTCTTTTCACATAGTAAAATAATCAAATCTCAAATCCCTATTTTGTTTCCATTTGTTATTATTTATTTGGCAATTAGCCATAGAATAAGTGGATAAATGTACAGTCAGCCAGAGACGATCACAAAATGAGCCCCTTCAGGGTAATACAAGACAGATCACCCTGTTAAGTTTCATTAATGACCAGCTAACTGTACATTATCCATTATTTTTATTTTTTTTTAAAGCAGTTGTTCTTAACTGGTTTAATATTGGACATCAAGTGATGATGATTTTGGACTTTAGGAGGAACAACCCAACATTGACCCCCACCCCCTCACCATTCTAAACAGCACTGTGGCAGCAGTGGAGTCAATCATGTTCCTGGGCACTACCATTTCACAGCACCTGAAGTGGGGAAACCCACATTGAAAAAGGCCCAGCAGAGGCCTTGTACTTCCTTCGCCAGTTGAGGAAGTTCAACCTGAAAAGGGCACTGCTGATACAGTTCTACTCAGCAGTCATTGAGTCTGTCCCATGCACTTCCATAACTGTCTGGTTTGGTTCAGCTACAAAATCAGACATCAGAAGTCTACAAAGGATAGTTCCAACTGCTGAGCAGATTATTGGTTGCCCCCTGCCCTCCCTTCAATAACTGTACACATCCAGATTGTGGAAAAGGGCTGGTAAAATCATTCTGGACCCTACTCACCCAGCCCACTACCTTTTTGAACTGTTGCCTTCTAGCTGATGCTACAGAGCACCAGAACTGTCAGGCACAAGTATTTTTCTTTTTCTTTTTTTTATACTAAAATGTGCAATATACGTGCCTAGTCAATTATATTATTTAACATATTCTACCTCTTCTGCATTACATTCCCTTACACTGTATATAACACATTTGTCTTATTGTGCATTTCAATTTATATACTTATATTTCTATTCTTTTTATATTTTTATTCTATTTTATTTATTTATTTTCATTTATTATTTCTGTCTTGTTGTTGTACTGTTTGTTCACTGAAAGATTCTGTCACCAAGAAACTTGGTAATTCTGAAAAGTTACCATGGTTTTTCCCTTCTTCAGGAATGAACAAGGCTAAAGGTTAATAAAATAAGACCTTTGATAATGATTTGGGTCAATAGTTAACGGAAAATAAGCGAGATGCGCTCTCATCCTCCGGAGACATAGTTGGGTGTCGCTGACAGACGGCGGCGATGACCATGCATTTATTGGAAACAAATGTTTAGAATTTTAGAACTGGCCATGTCGTGGTGTGCAACCCCCCATTTAGTCTGTTTCGCAATATCAGCTGTTTCACACATTATGGAAGTAAATAATATAAACTGATACTAATGATCAGATAATTGATGCAAATTTGTGAAAAAAATACAAATTTAAAGATGTATTTTGCATACTACAGTTTATTACTGCTCCGCAATATTTGATTCGATTGGTGAAATCACTTTCTGCATTTAAATATGTTGTAGCTATAATGACCTCTAATTTGAATAACTGACTGTTTTCCAAGGCACCTACATCACTCCGAAGACTTTTTTTCCACATAGTAAAATAATCAAATTTTGATGTATTTATTTGTCAAGTAGCCATAGAATAACTGGGTTAATGTGCAATCAGCCAGTGATTATCACAAAATGAACCCCTTCAGGGTAATACAAGCCCTGATCATCCTGTTGGGGTTTATTTTGAATTTCATTAATGAGCGGCTGACTGTACATTATCCCTTACATTATCTAAAGCAGTGGTTCTTAACTGGTTTAACATTGGACATCATGTTGCAATCAAACACAGTACCAAAATGTTTTACTGTATAAAAGTAATCATGTATTAATATTACCATGAACTGCAAGGGCCCAACAACATCCAAAATAACTGATGCCAACAACAATATATACACTCACCTAAAGGATTATTAGGAACACCATACTAATATTGTGTTTGACCCCCTTTCGCCTTCAGAACTGCCTTAATTCTACGTGGCATTGATTCAACAAGGTGCTGAAAGCATTCTTTAGAAATGTTGGCCCATATTGATAGGATAGCATCTTGCAGTTGATGGAGATTTGTGGGATGCACATCCAGGGCACGAAGCTCCCGTTCCACCACATCCCAAAGATGCTCTGTTGGGTTGAGATCTGGTGACTGTGGGGGCCATTTTAGTACAGTGAACTCATTGTCATGTTCAAGAAACCAATTTGAAATGATTCGAGCTTTGTGACATGGTGCATTATCCTGCTGGAAGTAGCCATCAGAGGATGGGTACATGGTGGCCATAAAGGGATGGACATGGTCAGAAACAATGCTCAGGTAGGCCGTGGCATTTAAACGATGCCCAATTGGCACTAAGGGGCCTAAAGTGTGCCAAGAAAACATCCCCCACACCATTACACCACCACCAGCCTGCACAGTGGTAACAAGGCATGATGGATCCATGTTCTCATTCTGTTTACGCCAAATTCTGACTCTACCATCTGAATGTCTCAACAGAAATCGAGACTTATCAGACCAGGCAACATTTTTCCAGTCTTCAACTGTCCAATTGTGGTGAGCTCTTGCAAATTGTAGCCTTTTTTCCTATTTGTAGTGGAGATGAGTGGTACCCGGTGGGGTCTTCTGCTGCTGTAGCCCATCCGCCACAAGGTTGTGCGTGTTGTGGCTTCACAAAAGCTTTGCTGCATACCTCGGTTGTAACGAGTGGTTATTTCAGTCAAAGTTGCTCTTCTATCAGCTTGAATCAGTCGGCCCATTCTCCTCTGACCTCTAGCATCAACAAGGCATTTTCGCCCACAGGGCTGCCGCATACTGGATGTTTTTCCCTTTTCACACCATTCTTTGTAAACCCTAGAAATGGTTGTGCGTGAAAATCCCAGTAACTGAGCAGATTGTGAAATACTCAGACCGGCCCGTCTGGCACCAACAACAATGCCACGCTCAAAATTGCTTAAATCACCTTTCTTTCCCATTCTGACATTCAGTTTGGAGTTCAGGAGATTGTCTTGACCAGGACCACACCCCTAAATGCATTGAAGCAACTGCCATGTGATTGGTTGATTAGATAATTCCATTAATGAGAAATTGAACAGGTGTTCCTAATAATCCTTTAGGTGAGTGTATATATATATATATATATATATATATATATATATATATATATATATATATATATATATATATATATATATATATATTCAGATAATTAAAAATGCAATACAAAATGCGGCTTTAGAACACAATGTATTGTTTATACCATATTATTGATCATAATCCAATCATTGGCAAACAGTTCACAGCAATCCATTTCACAAGTGAATTTGTCAATCAGTTGGAGATTCATTATGAGGACTTGTTTAAGGACCCGTCAATGAACAGCTGCGTCAGACATGCTTGTGTAGAGTCTCTGGTGTGTTGCGTCATAAACATAACATTTTTAATTCACTGTGTCAAGATAAATATTTAGAATACAAGAACGTAACGTTTGTGTTGTTGTCGTCTGCTGAAGTGTTTTCTTCACTGTATAAACTGTGCGTTGCTCATGAAATTTCACTTACTGCCCTCTGGAGTAAACAGGTGGTACTACAAGCTTGCATTTCTCAGGAATCTTCCTTATTACGGTCCAGGGGCATTGAGATTAATTGTGTTAATTCTTTTAACATGTTATTTTTTATAAAATTAATTGAACTGAATTAACTCATTAAATCGACAGCCCTAATATATATATATATACACAGTGAGGAAAATAAGTATTTGAACACCCTGCTATTTTGCAAGTTCTCCCACTTAGAAATCATGGAGGGGTCTGAAATTGTCATCGTAGGTGCATGTCCACTGTGAGAGACATAATCTTAAAAAAAAAATCCAGAAATCACAATATATGATTTTTTAACTATTTATTTGTATGATACAGCTGCAAATAAGTATTCGAACACCTGAGAAAATCAATGTTAATATTTGGTACAGTAGCCTTTGTTTGCAATTACAGAGGTCAAACGTTTCCTGTAGTTTTTCACCAGGTTTGCACACACTGCAGGAGGGATTTTGGCCCACTCCTCCACACAGATCTTCTCTAGATCAGTCAGGTTTCTGGGCTGTCGCTGAGAAACACGGAGTTTGAGCTCCCTCCAAAGATTCTCTATTGGGTTTAGGTCTGGAGACTGGCTAGGCCACACCAGAACCTTGATATGCTTCTTACAGAGCCACTCCTTGGTTATCCTGGCTGTGTGCTTCGGGTCATTGTCATGTTGGAAGACCCAGCCTCGACCCATCTTCAATGCTCTAACTGAGGGAAGGAGGTTGTTCCCCAAAATCTCGCAATACATGGCCCCGGTCATCCTCTCCTTAATACAGTGAAGTTGCCCTGTCCCATGTACAGAAAAACACCCCCAAAGCATGATGCTACCACCCCCATGCTTCACAGTAGGGATGGTGTTCTTGGGATGGTACTCATCATTCTTCTTCCTCCAAACACGGTTAGTGGAATTATGACCAAAAAGTTCTATTTTGGTCTCATCTGACCACATGACTTTCTCCCATGACTCCTCTGGATCATCCAAATGGTCATTGGCAAACTTAAGACTGGCCTTGACATGTGCTGGTTTAAGCAGGGGAACCTTCCGTGCCATGCATGATTTCAAACCATGACGTCTTAGTGTATTACCAACAGTAACCTTGGAAACGGTGGTCCCAGCTCTTTTCAGGTCATTGACCAGCTCCTCCCGTGTAGTTCTGGGCTGATTTCTCACCTTTCTTAGGATCATTGAGACCCCACGAGGTGAGATCTTGCATGGAGCCCCAGTCCGAGGGAGATTGACAGTCATGTTTAGCTTCTTCCATTTTCTAATGATTCCTCCAACAGTGGACCTTTTTTCACCAAGCTGCTTGGCAATTTCCCCGTAGCCCTTTCCAGCCTTGTGGAGGTGTACAATTTTGTCTCTAGTGTCTTTGGACAGCTCTTTGGTCTTGGCCATGTTAGTAGTTGGATTCTTACTGATTGTATGGGGTGGACAGGTGTCTTTATGCAGCTAACGACCTCAAACAGGTGCATCTAATTTAGGATAATAAATGGAGTGGAGGTGGACATTTTAAAGGCAGACTAACAGGTCTTTGAGGGTCAGGATTCTAGCTGATAGACAGGTGTTCAAATACTTATTTGCAGCTGTATCATACAAATAAATAGTTAAAAAATCATACATTGTGATTTCTGGATTTTTTTTTTTAGATTATGTCTCTCACAGTGGACATGCACCTACGATGACAATTTCAGACCCCTCCATGATTTCCAAGTGGGAGAACTTGCAAAATAGCAGGGTGTTCAAATACTTATTTTCCTCACTGTATATACACACACACACACACACACACACACATACATACATACATACATACATACATAAACACACACACCACAGTTAGTTCCGGTCTTCAAATCTGATTGTACGAGAGACGTTCCATGAGCACTGATGGTATGACAGCATCAGCATTCAGATGCTTCGCTGTGTGTGTATCACTCCGTGTTCATGCTGTTCTAAACTAAATTGTATCTGTAAGGAGTTACTGACTTTATTTTTGAAATTACATATGTTAGCCAGCAGGTGGTGGCAAAAGATAATTTTTGTGTGTAATATGAACCAGTTGGTGACGTAAAGTGACTCTGTTAGTCATTGTTTACATAGAACTGCGCTCCGTGATTGCTATATTACTAATACATTACCAAAACTAGGAAATAGCTTTAAACGGCTTTAAACGGATAACTTCAGGATTAAGGCTCATACTGAGAGACATAACAGACTGATTTATTACACAACTCAAGTGCTTACCTTTTATCAGAGTTTCCACATGGGATACATACTGTTTATAATGGCAGAGGACATCAATGTTTCTATAGTGAATGACTCTCGCGGACCAGCTACGCCAAAATAGAGGAATACCTCCGCTTGTGCGTCTATTTTCCACTGAGAAAGCTGACAGCAACTCTGATTGGGTGTGGCAACAGGTTCCACCTCTCTCTCTCACTCTCTCTCTCACAAACACACACACATCCAGCTGTCTCTCCTTGTTTATCCAATAACTTGTTAGAAACAGCACAAGCCGTGAAACTATTTCTGAAGTGAATTTTTGAATTACTAACGGAGGCTTGGACGCATTTTTACCAGCAACGGCAGATTCTGATCCATCGCGTAATAAAGTAGTTCCATGCACAAATGCGTTTTAATGACCGTACTCGGTTTTTCCTAATTTTTTTAAATGTACTTGTTCATTGAACTGTTGTATATAAGCAATATCACATGAGCAATCATAGTATATGGCCCTACATCAGCACTACTGAATTACCTACGGCACATTCAAACCACAGCAGTGCTGATGTAGGGCCATATCGCACTCTTGCTCGTGTGATATTGCATATATATCTATATCTATATATATATATATATATATATATATATATATATATATTACACACACACACACACACACACACACACACACACAATATATATAATTCTTCCTTGTGTTCACTTATTTTAAAACTCTGAAAATATGCCTTCATTATTTTTAACAAGATTATTATGTCATGCATTAAACATTTTGAAACTACTGGACCACAGTGGCTGATTAGTTTATATTACCTGATAACAAAAACATATCACATATAACCATTGCAGAGTAAATATATTGAATATTGTCTATTGACTGAAAAATATTAAGATAAAATTTAGTAGCCATCGCCCAGTCCTACTGTATATCAAAAAGCTAATGATCAGAACTGTAATGCATATGGGTCTGTTGATCACCAAGGCTCTAGAAACACATGTTGAACTATAAACACCAATATAAACAATACACCAATGTATTATTTATCATCAATTATTGACCAAATTAAAACCATCAGCATATAAGCATAAAAGCGCAGATATGAAAAAACAATGGTTTATTTACAATTAATTAGTAACACACTTTGTAAAAACTTAAACTTGCAACTTTAAAGAAATAATAAGGCACAATATGTAGACGGGTTAGCACTCCTATATACATGTACTATTTTTTTTATTCGGTCTCATTCTCATGTTAATGTGGAGAAACAGCCATAAACGGATGAGACAGTTGTGAAAGCGGCACTTACCTATGAGCTACATGATGAGGGAAACCATCCAAAATGTTTTAAACCAGCAGACTTTGACTTCTGAGACGTTTGTATGATAAGCCATTAAGTCTGCATAATTGATTTGGCCTTGTGTGGTTACGAAACCTTAAACAGCTGTGTTTTATAATATAGTCCTGATCTGCATTCAGCACTTTAGTCCACGCTATGTGAGCAAGAGGCACCCTCTAACGGTCCGGTTTATACATCATATTACAATAAAGTTCCTTTGGTTAAAACTTTTTTCATGATTACCATGGAATTGCCAAACATATGCATAGTATGAAATCTCAAATGTGAGTGAAACAAAAGTGTTTTTCTATCATCTAGTTTTCTATTTATCTTTCATTATGGTTCTCTAAAAAATTATAGCTGATCTTGTGTTCAACAGATCCAATCAATGTTAAATGGAAATTATTTAGTGTTGGAAAAGTAAAAAAAAGCTTTTGTACCCCTTTGTACATTTTTAAAGCATACTTACAAAGCAAAACAGGGATCTGATAACGAAATAGGTGGCAAAATATCGACATTGGCCTATAGTTCTTTGATAAAATTGATTACAGCCAAAAAATTTCATATTGGTGCATCTCTTATATAAACACTATACGACACTGTTTCCACTAACACCAAACCTAAGCACTGAATGACGAAGACTGAGTGTTCAGGATTCATCAGGGCATGTTGTGTAAAGTTTATAGACTTTGCACAGTCAGCAATAATATGATCCATTCCATGTTTGGAGTAGGGGTGTCCATGGTTAACCGATTAACCGATTAACCGTTAAAAATTGCGTAACCGAGTGAAACATTTTGCTCGGTTAAGTGGTGTCAATGGCGTGCATTGAATTTAGTTGTAATACATTTTTGCACCACCAGAGACTGCCAGAGCGCTCCCAGACATTTGTAATGTCCACAAGAAGTAGTCTTGACCAGTTTTCTAATATGAAGCGGGCAAAGAAAAGCACAGCGTGGGAGCACTTTAAAATCGAGAATGACGGGGCAAAATGCAAGTATTGCAATGCAGCATTAAATTCTAGGGCCTTGTTCACAGGCCACGAACGCAAAAGTCAGTGACCTACTTAACTGCTCTGTCCTTACCACTGCGTTTTATTTCTATAAATTAATTTCGTTTCAAATGTGGTCCAACCAGTTATTAAAGGTGTTAAAAATGAACTACCCCTTTCTCGTGTGTCTGTATCTCGGGGTTGCGGCGCGCACACCAAGGATGGAAATTAGCACCCGCCACCAGCCACATGCGGGTGATTTTGTGTTGTGGCGGGTAAACTCGCTTCACCTACCGGCCACCGTGGCGGGTAAATAAAAATAGCATCATGCGACGTTCGTCTGTTAAAGGACAAATTAGTTTGAATAAAGGAGGAGACACTGATTAGCAAGACAACTCAGTGAATGTGCTTTCCATTAAATGAATCACACACACAGTAAACAAATCCTTAACAAAAAAACAGGGCTATTCTGGTGGGTGCGGTGACGCGCTCATGTAAGGGTGGCGGCGTGGCGCTGCCAATAAAGCTCCTAAAATCTGTCACAAAGAACCGGCAAAAGTAATGATTATGAATATGTAAAATATAGCAAGGAGATATTTTAATTATTTATTAATAAACAAGTCTTTTCTTTGTCCGTGTCATTTGCAAAGATGAAGTTGACGATGCTGACTCGCGGTCTTCGCAGTAACGCACCAGAGAGAAATGCACATTTCTTACGGATTACATAAGCAGAGAGCAGTCTGTGTCTGTTTTCTTTAGTTCTGAATTATTTGTGAGGCAAGGCTACCTTATACACTGAGTTTCGGTTCATTTATGAGACGAGCTCCAGTTCACGCGCCGGCGCCTCGCTTCGTGATTATATCGTCTGCTATATTTAATTCTTATTTATTAAATCCAGGCAATTGGTTGATGAAACATTGATTAAAATTAAGACACAATTAATACAAAACGAAATTCACTTTAAAGAAAGGTTTTGTGCTTTCTGTTTGATGTCTCTGTGGAAGTTTTAAAGCATCTTTCAGTGCCGCTTTCAGAGCGCTCACATCCGTAACATTGTGTTTTCCTCGAATGCAAACTGAAATGAATATCAGTTCATGGATTGTGTGTGTAGGCTATAAGAGAGAAAGAGAAAATGCCAGTATTTCATTGAGACTTGAGATTAAATAAACGGCTTAAGTATTGTAGATCTTGTAGTATTAATTTTCACATGCAGTTACACATTGTCGGTTAAAAACAAGAAAGTGGCTGGTAAAAACATTGAGTGGCTGGTAGATTTTGAAATCCACAGTGGCCGGTGGACAAAAAAGTTCATTTCCATCCCTGGCGCACACTATGGTTAACCGAGTATTAACCGTTAAGGGCCTCGGTTAACGGTTAATGAAAAACTTGAAAACGTGCAGCCCTAGTTTGGAGAGCAACAAACTATCTGCACCTGGAGCGGGAATCAAGCCTAACTGTAAATCACCTGCAGCCCGTTGCAAAAAAAACACTTAAGATAAGAAATCCCTTGTTGAAAATAGTCTTACAATTATAACTAAAGGGTTTTCTTAACTTATGGGGTTTCTTGAAGCTGAGCCATGAGTGTTATAAACACAAACACACACCGGTTTATCAGGCAGAATCTTTCTGGCTATAGTTCTTGGCAAAAGCAAAGGAGTCATGACTTGACTCAACAAAAAGAAGAAAGTGGGTAATCAACCCAGTATTGTGTGGTGGAACAGCACAAACAGAGACAATATTTTATGGAAAATAAAAGTAAAGGAGATAAGGCTGAAAGTGGTTTATGGCAAAATAAATGAATAAACAAAACCAAACAAAAGAGTAGAGCGGCTCCTACGGACATAGAGGCCCCGGAGTCAAGCAGAGTGTGAGAGAGAAACTAGATGCTCATTAGGGGCAAAAATAAGAGCTATTTTTATTCTGACTTAATTTCCCTGGCTGCAATTTCAGCATAATGTGGCATGGCTTATCGTAGCAAGCGGCTGTATTGATGTGCTTTAAAAGCCTCTAATTTTGCGTATCATTATTTATTCTAAACGGCATTCTTTTCAGGAAAAATATGCAGGAAAGGAAGCACAATGCCAGCTGCCTAATTAAATTGCTATTCAGTTGCTCTCCCTGAAAATTAATTTATAGAATGAAAAAGTGTATTTTTCCTCAGCAAATGTGGGGAGCAGGCAATTAAAAAGAAGGTTCAAGGCAGCTCTCATTGCATTAGAAAGAAGAAAAGAGTCGGAATAGCAAGACGATTTTAATAAAGACAGATTCAAGAAGCCACACTTGTTAAGAGCGATGCATATTTTGCCTGCTGGATGAAAACATTCTCTATGCTTTTGATTTGCACATTTGTAGCACATACCGGCTTTCAACACACTTGTCTCTGATGATTCTTTTTCATTAATTATTCAAGTGATAATGCTGTGAAATCCAGTCAAAATGCCAGACAGTGTAGAAAGCAACACTAGAGTACTTATTCTGCTTACAGCCCAGCCGGATTTATGTTCTGCCTTCTAATACTCCTCTCTAATAGCAGAAAGTCATTTAATGATAAGAAACCCACAAGTACCAATACATACGGAGTCAATTTGCTAAGTTCTTCAATACAGAACTAGATCTGCATTTCCAGAAGGGAATACCAGTGCTTGTAAGGCAGTAAAAGAATAGTGTTAAACTTTTAGGTAAGGCAAAGTTATAGGCTTTTGTTCTACATAAAGAAAACAGTCATGACATTAAGCATGCAATGCTGCCGTTGCTGTGTAAAGGCCGCTATAGATGATTGTAGTTACATTTGTATTTTTTTATTCAATATTCAAAATATCGCTGCAAGCAGTGATGACAGGCCCAAGCACCATGGGTCAACTTCAACCAGGTGGCTTTCGGAAAACAATGTATGATGGACACATGCATTTAGTTGTGTCCAAATCACAAGACAATAATGATTAATAACTTTGAAGTGTGCGGCAAATTAAATAAATGTGTAATTATGGCAAGTTTTGGAATACCCTTGAACGTCTATTGTTGCCAGCTGAAGGCCCTATGACCATGACCCACCATAGCCACATTCATGACATAAGAATCAAACATTTTGTTGAGATTGTCAAATACAACCGAATACATTACAACACCATATAATTTGATCCGTTGCCATGACAAAACTTTTCAAGATATCAAGAATCTCTTCACAACTTGACATCAGCAGTGTCTTGACATTACTGTTAACAATTTTTAAGTAATTTGGTTAAATATAAGAGGACTATTTTAAAGTCTGCTGTAAGTGCCACACTTCCTGTTTCCAATTGGTGAAGCCATATCTATGTGATCAGTACAGTATCTATGTGATCCTATATATATATATATATATATATATATGTCTGTATTTAGAATAAAATTGTCAATATATCTTTGAGGCATCGATATAATAACATAAGTGACATTTAAAAATGAAGCCTAATTTGTGTCCTTTCCAACTCTCTGTCAGTTACATTCCATTCAAAGTAGCCTGACGTAATATCTTTGGGAGACCACAAAAATCATGCCACGCTCCAAATCAGAGATCACTTTTTTTTCCCCCCATTCTGATGGTTGATGTGAACATTAACTGAAGCTCTGGACCTGTCTCTGCATGAGTTATAAAAAACTTAGGACACTAAAGAGACCTTTCTACTGACTCTGAAAAACATGGCCATGTCATGGCATGGCCAGCAAAGAGACTGGATCTCAATCCCATTGAGCACGTCTGGTACCTGTTGGATCGGAGGGTAAGGGCTAGGGCCATTCCCACCAGAAATGGCCGAGAACTTGCAAGTACCTTGGTGGAAGAGTGGGGTAACATCTCACAGCAAGAACTGGAAAATCTGGTGCAGTCCATGAGGAGGAGATGCACTGCAGTACTTAATGCAGCTGGTGGCCACACCAGATCAGAAATAATACAGATAACAATGTACTAAGAGTATACATGTGATGATAATATCCATGTCACAGTTTCACAAACTAGCCTAAATTTTCCATGATTCAAGAAATTATTCCAATGAAAACAATAACAACAACCTCTCTAAGGGCAAAGACATATTATTTTCAAGTGAGTTCGCCTCACACACTGTAAGCCTCACAGGACCCTTCGCAGACGGCCTTTCTGACAGGGCTGGAATAAGATGACCACACCCACCGGATTAATTAATTCCTAAAGTTGCCGATTTATGCATTCTCAGGGCCCAGTGCTCTGCCTCAACTAAGGCCGACCCATTCATTACCTGAAGAAAATACCAAATTTAAATTCAGTCCACAAATGTACATGGGTTCCTTGTCTCTACCTAAACGCTTTGTGCTACTTCGCATTAAGGCCTGGTTGTGATATTTAATTAAATATACCCTAGTCTCTTTTATTCGCGTTTAATTAAGTCAGGGAGGGTTTTTTTTTCTCAAGACTCGCTTCTCTGCGCAAAAATATTACTGCTTTTTTAAATAGACTGCATTACCCTGACCTTGTAAAAGCCGATGTTCACCCGCTGAGGTACAAATGAGATGCAGATACCAGCCACCTGAGCCTTTTTACATGCTTGCTCCTACTGTGAGCCATACAATAGCATCAGGTGGCTTTCCCGGCTACGTTGCTGCTTTACTGAGTAAACCTGGTGGACCTTAATGTAGTTTCTTATCGTAAAAGGGATGCTCAAGAGACTATTAATGAGTCATCATATACATGCCAGCTCCTTTCAGATAAGCATCTCTAAAAAAGCACAAAAGGAGGTGGTGAAAACAACAATGCAACAAAAAAAAACAAGATTTCCAGAATTCCTTAAAATGCCATTTTAATTTCCAAATCCTATTGAGCTGCCTATGAAGGCAGAATTTCAAGGCATAATACACAACAATGATTAAACAATAATTTCAATATTTCGTCCAAGGTAAAAATAAGAAGAATTACAATAGTCCCACTAATGTGGCACCATTTACACAACCACCAAACAATTTTGCCCCTAATAAATTTGTTTTCAAAAGTGTACTTGTCAACCACATAAAAAAAAGGGCCAGAGCATACTTGAGTTAAAATATGATGTGAGGTTTGAAGGGGGGAAAAAAGGTAAATATCACTTTGAGCATACTATTTTTAGTGGGTGTCATTTCCAATAAAGCTGTAATTTTGACAAATGATGTAAAAAGTGTGAAAATATTAATTAACTGTGTATTTAGGATACATAAAATGTTAGCTATGAAATTAGCCTTAACAAGACTGGCAATTTTATTTCAAAATTTAAAAAATTTAAAATAAAAGAAAGAAAAGAAAAATTCCATCATTACATTAATGGAGCATTCACATCATGTCAGAATTACCATAATTACATAATTCCGACTAGTAAAAAACAATCAGTTTAAGGTAGAACACATTTCTGTTTGATATGCCATTTTATAATGTCATAGATATCTAGTGTGCTTTTTGTGTGATTACAATTTTTTAAAGAACTAGAGCTGTCATAATTAAAGTGTTAACACATGCAATTAATTAGAAAAGTTCATTTTTCTTAATCGCGATTAACGCACTTACTGTTAATACAGCATAACATTTATTGGAAGGGTGAAGCCTTTGTAATGTGCCCGCCCAGAGTCATTACACTGATGGACAATTCACAAAACATTTAATGCGCAAAACTATGCTCAGATGGGACTTCAAAAATCAAGTATTTTTCAGCCTATGTTAGTCTTAAAGATTTTAATAAACACAGACGCATGTCATGTCTTCGCTATCACCAAAATGCAGAATTAAACTTTAAACGTGTGGAGTTCAAAGTGACGCTGGCTTTGAGGCTCTGACACGAATCATGAATGCAGCTTCAAGATTGCTGTATCAATGTGGATAGCCACAGTCTGCCAGCTCATTAATATTGTGGAGGATGCGAGTTTAAGAGATTTAATGCCCATTGCGATGAAAATACAACCTATGTGGGGACTAGTTATTTTAATTTGTCAACCTCCCACATAGACGGAACACACTTAATGTATTTCCATCTTTATACCGTGGAAAGCTTTGATTGGAAAAGTGAAAAGCTTCATTTTGTTACATATTGTTCTGTTTTCTTTCCTAATATGGAAATAAATTCATTTTGACAGGAAAAGCATATATAGTGTCAAATTTCAGCACTTTCAAAATCTGTAATTACAAAATATTATGCGATAAATTATTGCCATGTCCCAAATGACACACTATACACTATCAAAATGTAAAATGTACTCAGCAATGTAGTGTATGAATTTTCGAAGTGTTGTATTGTCCCAAATGGAACACGTTTTTTTTTTTTTTTTTTTTTACTACACGGAAGTGTTCGCCACTTAACAGCAGCATTTAACAAAGCTTTTTTGCCATTTTGTGAATTGCCATTGAAACAAATAACTTCCGAGGTCAGGTGACCAGAAAAGTTCTCATTACCATCTCATAATTCTGACAGACATGAACGCAGCATAAACAATACAGAATTTGAGATGTAGTGGAAATGTTCCTGACTTTCAGAAAAAATTTACATAAATGTCATGATACATTTACAGTACATAAAAAGTTGGACATTATTATTAGACTAATTGAACTAATGAGTGTGTGACAACTGTTTTAACAAGACTTTCTAGAAATCCACAGTGCTTCTAGAAATCCACAAGTACCCGGAAACTGTTATGCTTATCAAAGTATCGTGCCATTAGTTCAACAGCATGCTAACATTAAACTTGACTGAAATCAATGCATATCGAGTCTCCTGTGCAGAGCACTATGTGTGTTGTGCACAAAGTTGCTGGCTATGTAGAGCTTTCCAAATCAGTACTTTTAGAGGTTTCTAGACAGTTATGCTGTTTTAAAAGGCAGCAGACAGTGAGGCAGCTCAAATGGTTCAGGGCTCCCACACCTTCAATTGTGTCCAATAAATGTCCATGAATTACTTATGTCATTCATGATTACTGGATAAGGACTTCTAAAAACCATTACATATAGTCTGCCCTCATGAAGATCAAATTGTAGCAGATTAAACATTTAAAATTTGAGCGCATAACTCGAAAAATTATATCCGCTACAGAAATTTCCATGACTTGTTCCAGGCCTGGAAATCACAATTCTAAAGTTCCCTGACATTTCCAGGTTTCCCATTACCGTGGGAACCCTGTAGGTTTTGTAATAGAGCTTGTCAATCAGAAATACCATTAATATACTGTCACCTCATAGCAGGATATGAGCACTGCCTTACGGACACCTGGACCAGGATACGGGGCAAAAAAAAAAAAGAGAGTGTGTGTTTAAAAATGAATCTGAAAATTACTAATAATGTCTACAAACAGTCACTGAGAACTGAAGCAGAGAGGGCCGTGGCACTGCAGGGCAAGATTTGAAAGGGTTGAGAAACAAAAAGCGGACAAGTGACTGGGAATAGTGGCACAATTTGAGAGAGTCTCAGTCACATTTCACTTTTATTACATAAAAAAAGAAGCAATAATAGTGAATGGAGACATACCATGTTTTCAGAGCATCAACCTGAGAATGTTTGTCATTAACACAATAGCAGGTGTGTGTGATCCAGGCAATACTGTATGACACTTCCTGTGTAGGTGTGAGTAATGTGAGAAAGTGACAGCATTTTGTGTACTGTAAATAACTTCTTGCTGTGACAAATAAAAAACAGGACAAAAATCATAGTATTCCATTAATAAAGCCCTGAACAGCTGTTTTGTGTCAAAGCAAGCACAGAAGTGCTGGTGTCACACTTCAGTGCAGTTGTGCAATGAGCATAGCGTAACGCACAGCAGCTGCATTTAAATCCAAACTGTATTCGCTCTGTGACGCTGACACCCAACCGTCCGTGTGTTTGATACAAACAGTGCCGCTAACTGTCGCCGAGGTGTGAATTACAGCAGTCAAACAGTGCAGTCATGGCGCACCGAGATGCACGTTTTCTTCATTACCCGTGGCTTGCTTTGATTATCCTGAATTTGCAAAAAGAAAGCAGTCTAAACGTATTCCTTTATATTAAATTGTAGGTGCACAAAATAACTGCATTAACCTTTATTATGGGATATTAAAAAAAATAAAAATTTGGTTCTGGATTCTGAATGGTCAATTCAGTGTTCTAGTGCTAAAATACACAAATCAGTAACAGCCATAAAGTGAAACGCCTGTTCATCCAGATACAGTGCATATCACTCTTCAGGACCCATAAAAGCCAACTATTAAGTGAAGGCATCATCCAGACTAATATGCAATAATTAGCGGCTGTTTAGGCTTCTCAGCCACACTAGAACGCCGTTTTCCTCCAGCCAAAAACAGGCATTTTCAGTGTTTTAAAAACACACTATTACTACATACTTTGAAGAAAGCGAAGACGTTAGGAAACTAAAAACTGAGTTTTGAAAATTTTTTGGAAATGAACTAGTATGAACATGGCCTTACATGACATGACAGTACAACTGAAATAACTAGCTAACGTTATCGACAATGTTAACAAAAATGTCGGCAATTTTTTTTGTTGTCGAATAGTTGTTTGAGCTCATTGAATGTAAAATGAGATCACAGGGCTGGCCGACATGACGATATATCATAGCAATGATATAAAGTGTCAATCGATAGAGATTTTGCGATACCGTGTAAATTTTGCGATATATGAATATCCATGTGTGCATCGTGGGCTTATCTATCAGTGGGCAGGGCTTCACGTGAGACTGAGAGAATTGAAGAATCATTGACAGGGTTTATTTCTGACGATGAATATTTTTTTTGTGGCCACCCAAGTAAATTTACTGACTTCGTGGCATACTGTTATATGACACAGGCCATATTGTTTTGGCCAGATGACTGGGATAGAGCATCTCTGAACGACAAGGCTTGTAGGGTGCTCCCGGTAAGCAGTGGTGAGTACTGGCCTCTATATTCCCCAGATCTCAATCCGACTGAGCATCAGTGGGATGTGCTGGACCAAAGTCAGATCCACAGTGGATCCACCTTGCAACTTACAAGACTCGAAGGATCTGCTTTTAATATCTTGGTGCCAAACACCACAGGAAACTTTTAGGGGACTTGTAGAGTCCATGCCACAAAGGGTCGGCACAGTTTTGGTGGCATGCGGAGGACCAACAGCATTTTAGGAATGTTTTGCTCATTGGTGTATGTGCTACAATTTTTTATTATTTGTATTTATAAATGTCATGTTTTAGTCAAAATGCAGCTCTGGCCCAATAGGGCAAGTAACAATTCTGTCAATTGGCTCAAAAACTCTCTAATACTGGCCCCAGGCATGTTGTCCATCCTTATTGTTGAGCACTGGAATGTATTTAAAACAATTACGTTTTAATAGACATTTTATTAACTGTTATAAAAGCAGAAAAGCTCTCAAGGCCATGATGCTTTTCAACTAATAGTGACTATATTCACAATATAGCACTGTATATCACTCTGTTGCATAATAGATAATGTATCCTATGATTTATGCTGGTGTGTATAGAATTTAAATGCATGTACAGATGGTGTTCAATTCATGAGCATATCCCTAAAAACTGCAAATACCTCCAACATTAAGCTAAATCAACCATTTCAATGTAGATTGAGCAAGAACCCCCATTTTCTATGAACTGCAGCTGCTGCATTTGTTTAAATTGTTAAATAATCCTATACCCTTTTATAATGCGAGAACAAAATAAATCCCTGTTGTACGTCACAAAAACGGTTGCAGATTTCTGGCTCAAATGGGTCCACTGTTGATGTATGCATGTGGAACAGAGGAGATCAAACTGCCTTCTGTGAAATGCGTTTACACTTTATTATATCAGACATTATCACACATGGAGCGTGGCTTGGCATTGGCTGGGGACAGGAGCAGAGTGGGTTTTATAGAACGGGAACCGCCATCTAATTGCCAGCCCAATTAGGTCCAGGTTTTGATCATGGCATTCATAGCATGTTTCAAACTTCACACGGACTATCTCACTGTGCAGCGAGAGCCACGATGTGTAATTAAAGGCAATAGGATGAACTTTAATGAACTGTGGTCAAATGGAGAGGATGCTTGCAGTCTATTAAAACAGAACTGCTATGAGTTAAATACACGCCAGGAAATACATTCAGAGGAAAACTGCAAATTCAGCATATATCAGATTAATTTATTCTACAGTATTAGTAAAATAATATAAAGCTCCTTTTTAAAGAAACAAAAAAATGGTACCACGTCATTTTTTTTTCATCTTTTTATCTTAAGATAATCTTACAAAAATGGTTAAATCTATCACTGATAGTTTAACCATTTCTGTAACACTAAAATCAAAAAAACATTTTAAGTAATTAAGTAGACTTCCATTTTCCCAGTGTAGACTTTTTCAAGATTTAAGCAATCAAAGCCATTTCAAATCACACTGAATATATAACTAAACGCAGATATTCATGGGGAACCAGATAAATGAGAATGGTAAACTTAACTGCCACTCTTTTTCCTTTTCAGTGCACACAACAACGCAGAGAAATCAACATTTTACAATTTACATTAAGCAAATACACATGTAATGGAGAAAATTAAAAGTCCAAGACCAAGTTCATTCAAATAATTGAATAATGAGATTTTGAAAGAGTATCTCTGTCTTGAAAAGACAAAGAAACCATAACAGGAGAGAAATGTGGAAGTGTTTAAAGGAGGCACTGCAAACTGCAAAACAAAACTAACACCAAATGGGGGGGAAAAAGCCATGTGAAGTGCACGTTGTTCACACTTGGCTTTCGACAAAGTCCACACCAATACATTTTTGTTTGAAAATGCATTTCTCTCTCCATTTTGGACTTCCGTCCACACTGAGATAGCGTTTGACAGCGATAACTATTAGAATTGTTTTTCTTTTTTTCGAAAATGCTCTTGCAAGTGTATACATTTTAAAACGTCTTCACGTTGTGGTGTGGTCAGGAAAATGGATGGGATATCTGAAACGAAGATGTATTTGTTGTCATGTGATGCAGTCATGTAATCTTCTCAACATAAACAATCAAGATGGCGGCCCATGCTGAGCCTGATATTCATTTTGATAGTGTAGTTAAAGATAAATGTTATTTTGTACAACCTTCACACTGCTTACCTTCAAATGTGATGGGAAGTTTACTCTGAATTGCTGTCCAGCGATGGAACACAAGGACAATTGCATTTCAGAACATATATGGAATGGAGATTTTCCACATGTGCAGTAAGGGGATTTAAAAGTTTTAGTATGTCACAGTATGGACAAGAAACTTATGGAAACCGCTTGAAAATACCTTTGTGGATGGATAGCATTTCAAAAAGGCTGTTTTCAAGTGAATCTGAACTAATGGATGTAGCCTGAGAATGGAAATAAAATCAATTAATTCTTCAGAGAAAAAAAAAAACAAGCGCTCAAATAATCTGATCAGTGCATCAAAAGTAACATAATTAACCATTCATAATAATGGAAAAGGTGAGTTTTGCATAAATCATCCTGTATCCTTCAATCAAGGTCCCTGAGAGAGAAACAAAACTATTCTGTGTAATTAATGCATTGTGCATTGAGGGGGTGAGGTCAGTCATCAGGACCCAGTATAGCAGCAGAGGTACAGCTAAGTGAGCTTTGTAACAATTAGTATGCTAGTTTATTTGCCTATGTTTCATGGGACTGTCTCTTAATTGCACATCCACCACAAGGGATTTTGAATGGAATGTGTGGAACTTCACTTTGTATACCTTTTCAATATAATCAAACAGGGACTGATGGTTAAGTTGATGTGTGCATGGGCGTTGGAGACTTATATGAGACTTATAAAGTGGCCTGTCACCACTGGCAGTTGAGGAGTGAGGTCTTCAAGAGTGACAGTGATGTTTCTCACACAGCACTTGAGCTCACTTACATAATGGCCCAATCATGTTCTTATTCAACAATCCACAATCTCCAAGAACGGCTTGACATATAAACTAAAGGTTTAATGGAAACCTCAAAAGACAAACACATAGGATGACGGACATGTCCGTGAACAATCTCTCTCTCCCGCACGTCCTCCGCAGTCGGCCCTTAACCCTCTCAGAGGCTTGATTAGCCTAATACGGGACCGGGCGTGTTGAGTCACGACCCGGCCCCGCCCTCCACCGTGCCACACCTGTTTAATCCAGTATCTTCACAAGGACCTTTGCTGTTGTTGAGATTTTCACTTTTCGCACCAAACTACATTCATCTCTAGGAGACATAATGCATCTCCTTTCTGAGCGGTCCCATGGAGCTTATACTAGCATACTATTGTTTGTACAGATGAAAGTGGCAATTTCAGGCATTTGGAAATTTCTCACGAGTATAAACCAGATTTGTGGAGGTCCAAAAAGGTCTTGGCTGATATCTTTTGATTTTCCCAAGATGTCAAGCAAAGAGGCACTGAGCTTGAAGGTAGGCCTTAAAACAAATGTACAGGTACACCTTCAATTCTGTACACCTCCTATTAGAAGCTAATTGGCTAAAGCCTTGACATCATTTTCTGGAATTTTCCAAGCTGCATAAAGTCACAGTCAATTTAGTGCATGTAAACATCTGACCCACTGGAAATGTGATAGTCAATTAAAAGTGAAACAATCCGTCTGTAAACAATAGTTGGAAAAAATACTTTTTGTGTCATGCACAAAATAGATGTCTTTAAGGACTTGTCAAAACTATAGTTTGCTAATATTAAATCTGTGTAGTGGTTAAAAAAAATTGTTTTAATGACTTCAACCTAAGTGTTTGTAAACTTCTGACTTCAACTGTATATTAAAATATATATATGATTTGATCCCCTTCTGATTTTGTACGTTTGCCATTGACAAACAAATGATCAGTCTATAATTTTAATGGTAGGTTAATTTGAAAAGTGAGAGACAGAATAACAAATAAATCCAGAAAAACGCATGTCAAAAATGTTATAAATTGAATTGCATTTTAATGAGGGAAATAAGTATTCGACCCCTCTGCAAAACATGACTTAGTACTCGGTGGCAAAACCCTTGTTGGCAATCACAGATGTCAGACGTTTCTTGTAGTTGGCCACCAGGTTTGGACACATCTCAGGAGGGATTTTGTCCCACTCCTCTTTGCAGATCTTCTCCAAGTCATTAAGGTTTTGAGGCTGACGTTTGGCAACTCAAACCTTCAGCTCCCTCCACAGATTTTCTATGGGATTAAGGTCTGGAGACTGGTTCGGCCACTCTAGGACCTTAATGTGCTTCTTCTTGAGCCACTCCTTTGTTGCCTTGGCTGTGTGTTTTGGGTCCACGACCCATTTTCAATGCTCTGGCTGAGGGAAGGAGGTTCTCACCCAAGATTTGACGGAACATGGCCCCGTCCATCGTCCCTTTGATGCGGTGAAGATGTCCAGTCCCCTTAGCAGAAAAACACCCCCAAAGCATAATGTTTCCACATCAATGTTTGACGGTGGGGATGGTGTTCTTGGGGTCATAGGCAGCATTCCTCCTCCTCCAAACATGGCGAGTTGAGTTGATGCCAAAGAGCTCGATTTTGGTCTCATCTTACCACAATACTTTCACCCAGTTCTCCTCTGAATCATTCAGATGTTCATTGGCAAACTTCAGACGGGCCTGTACATGTGCTTTCTTGAGCAGGGGGACCTTGCGGGCGCTGCAGGATTTCAGTCCTTCACGGCGTAGTGTGTTACCATTTGTTTTCTTGGTGACTATGGTTCCAGCTGCCTTGAGATCATTGACAAGATCCTCCAGTGTAGTTCTGGGCTGATTCCTCACCTTTTTCATGATCATTGCAACTACACGTGGTGAGATCTTGCGTGGAGCCCCAGACCGAGGGAGATTGACAGTTCTTTTGTGTTTCTTCCATTTCTGAATAATCGCACCAACTGTTGTCACCTTCTCACCAAGCTGCTTTGCGATTGTCTTGTAGCCCATTCCAGCCTTGTGTAGATCTACAATCTTGTCCCTGACATCCTTGGACAGCTCTTTGGTCTTGGCCATGGTGGAGAGTTTGGAATCGGATTGATTGCCTCTGTGAACAGGTGTCTTTTATACAGGTAACAAACTGAGATTAGGAGCACTCCCTTTAAAAGAATCTCAACTTGTTACCTGTATAAAAGACACCTGGGAGCCAGAAATCTCTGATTGAGAGGGGGTTGAATACTTATTTCCCTCATTAAAATGCAATTCAATTTATAACATTTTTGACATGCGTTTTTCTGGATTTTTTTGTTGTTATTCTGTCTCTCAGAAATTTTAGACTGGTCATTTCTTTGTCAGTGGGGAAACGTACAAAATCAGCAGGGGATCAAATAATTTTCCCTCACTGTGTATGTGTGTGTGTGTGTGTGTGTGTGTGTGTATCACCCTGGCACCAATTGAAATGAACTGGGCTTGCACAAGACATGTAAAATATGTTATGATTTTTGATCACACTTCACTTATGGTGTATGTGTGTGTGATTATTAACATAAGACAGCCCCTCCCTCCATCATCGAGGCACCAGCTAAGGTGTTTAATTGGAAGTGTAAATTGGAGTGAGCCAGTTCCAGTTACACAAGTTCTGTCTGGAGGAATGGGCCAAAATTCCAGCAACTTAGTGCAAGAATCTTGTGGGAGTCTACCCAAAATGTTTGACCCAAATTAAACTATTTAAAGGCAATGCTACCAAATACTAACAAAGAGTATGTAAACTTCTGATCCACTGGGAATGTGATGAAAGAAATAAAAGCTGAAATAAATCATTTAGTAAAGTAAAAATACTAAAATAAAAAAAATGTAGTGCTCCTAATGACCTAAGACAAGGAAAGTTTTCTATCATTAAATGTCAGGAATTGTGATAAATTGAGTTTAAATGTATTTGGCCAAGTTGTATTTATACTTCTGACTTCAACTGTATATATAATTTATATAAATAATCACACAGCCCTACATTCATGGATGTCAGGGTGCGAGTGAGAGAGGAACTGTCTGCCAGGCTTTACGAGGGAAATGAAGGTCACATCTCTGCCTACCAAGCTGAATGACTTACTATATATGGTATAAGCATACATGGGATATTGGGGACTTTCTTGTGTTGTTAGCAGGCCAGCACTTATCTCCGAGCCAATACACACTTCACAATCTTTACTGACATCCTGCAGGATATTATCTGAACTTAAAAGCAGATTTAAGGGGGCAACAAGCAACTCCGATTAAGACATAGGCTACATCCAAATTCATGTATAAACTGCATTTCAAGAAGAACTTAAATGAAAAAACGACTGTTTAATTATTTTCTCTAGGTATGCAGTTTTAGTATAAATAAATTCCCAGACACAGTTCACGAGTAAACATTGGCAACAAAAAATTCTTCCTCTAAGCATTATAGTTAACTTGAAAAACTGTATGCTGTTTTTCCACTGAGAAAGCAGACCTTCAGAAAGCATCTCTGCTTGGGTGTGGCAACAGATGATCACTCACACACACACACTTGTTTATCCAATAACTTGTCGAAACAGCACAAGCCGTGATACTATTTCTGAAGTGACTTTTTTTAATTACTAACGGAGGCTTGGACACATCATTTGGTTTGAACCAACAACGGCAGATTCTGATCCTTCGCGTAAGAAAGTAGTTCCATGCACAAAATACATTTTTTATGACTGAATTCAGTTTTTCCTAATTTTTAAAAATGTAATTGTTCATTGAACTGTTGTATATAAGCAATATCACAGGGAGTGCTATCTGGCTCCAAATCAGCACTGCTGTGATTACCTACAGCACTCAGCCTGCAGCAAAATCACAGCAGTGATGATTTAGGAGTGGTGGTGGCATAGTGGGCTAAAGCACATAACTGTTAATCAGAGCTTGCTGGTTCGATCCCCACAGCCACCACAATTGTGTCCTTGAGCAAGGCACTTAACTCCAAGTTGCTCCAGGGGGATTGTCCCTCTAATAAGTGCACTGTAAGTCGCTTTGGATAAAAGTGTCTGCCAAATGCTTAAATGTAAATTTATGGGCCAGCAGGCCTTGCTTAATGTTGAGCCCTGAAGTAATTTTCTGGAATTAATTCTGAATTCAACTGATGTGGCATCTCTTGGCCATTTTGCAATGGCCTTTAAACTTCAAACAAACACTAAATCGACAAACCACCTTAGACTTGTTTGTATTGAATAATTAACTATTGGAAACGAAATAACAAAATTAAATATTTTGGATTGCATATTAAATGGATTGCATTAGGCATTTGAATTTACTATGTGCATTTATGAATTACTAGTTGCCAAAGGGGAACCAAATGATATGATTACTAAGTCAACTATTATTCTTAATGCTTTTGTGCATTTCTCTATATTAAGCATCCTCTGGGCATCACAATCATGATTTATATACAGTTCCTGAAGCACAAAGGTGACTTTCAAAAAGCCATAAAAAGATATAAGGCCTCTTCTGATAGCCGATTCCTACAGGGAGCAGGTGTACAATGACAGATTGAGGAGATAGCACCTGCGTAGTGTTAATAATGAGATAAAACACTGTACACCACTCTGTGTGGGTAAAACTTAATATTCTTTTTTTTAATTATTATTATTATTATTATTATTATTATTATTATTCAGCATACATTTCATAATGTTTCCCTGTAACTAAAGACTGAGGTAACAGCGACAGGTGGCATACAGGGGTATGGTCCGTTCAATGCATTTACAGTACTGTGAAAACAATTATTTGTTTACAGATTTCTTATGTTTGTGTATATCTCATACTAAATTGTTCAGTATGTTGGCTACAAGGTCTCACAAAGTAGCACACCATGCCAAGATTGAATGAAATACATCAGTCTGGGAAGGGTTACGAAGCTATTTCAAAGGCACTGGGACTCCAAAGAACGACATTATCCATTATCTCCGAATGGAGAAAACTTGTCACAGTAGTGAACCTTCCCAGAAGTGGTCGACTTTCCAATATTCCTCCAGGAGCACAGCGACGACTCCAGGAAGTCACAAAAAAGGCAAGGACAACATCCAAGGACTGCAGACCTCTCTCGCATCAATAAGGGTCACTGTTCATGATTCCACTATCAGAAAGACACTGGCCAAAAATTACATCTATTGAAGTGGGGCAAGGTGAAAACCACTGCTAACCCAGAAGAGCATTAAGGCTCATATGAATTTTGCCAAAACACACCTCGATGATCCTCAAATCTTTTGTTCTGTGGACTGTTGAGGCTAAAGAGGAACTGTTTGGAAGACAGGGGTCTCATTACATCTGGCGCAAATCAAACACAGAATTCCACAAAAGAACATCAAACCAATGGTCAAGCATGGTGTTGGAAGTGTGATGGTGTAGGGATGCTTTGCTGCTTCATGGGCCAGGGTGACTTGCAATAACTTCGGGAAACATAAATTCTGCTCTCTACCAGAAAATCCTAAAAGAACAACATCCGGTCATCAATCTATGAGTTGAAGCTCAAGCGCAACTGGATTATGCAGCAAGACAATGATCCAAAGCATAGGAATAAGGCCACCACCGAATGGCTCAAAAGAAGCTAAATTAAAGTTTTGGAGTGGCCTAGTCAATGTCCTGACTTGAACCCAATTGAGATGCTGTGGCAGGACCTTAAATGTTCATGCTATAAAATCCTCCAATGTGGCTAAATTTAAGCAGTTCTGTAAAGAAGAGTGGGCCAAAAATCCACCAAAGTGTTGTGAAAGACTTATCTCCAGTTATCTGAAGTGTTTGATTGCAGTTGTTGCAACTAAAGGTAGCCCAACCAGCTATTAATTTTAAAGGGCCAGTTAGTTTTTCACATGGATTATAGGTGTTGGATAACTTTTTTGCTTCAATAAAAAATATTTGTATTTGAAAACTGTATTTTGTGTTTACTCAGGTTGCCTTTATTTTATGTTATATCTCATTTTAAGATCTAAAACAATTTAGTATGAAAAATACACAAAAATAGAAGAAATCAGGAAGGGGCAAATCATTTTTCAAAGCACTGTACAGTTAAATAAATAATAATAATAAAAAAATAATTAAAAACACAAAGCACTGCAAAAACACCACTGAGTCAAATGTATGTTAAATGTGTGATTTATGAAGCAAACTCATTCACATCACATTGCACTTACCTCTAAAATACATCTGCCATCTCTAAACTCATATACATATTTGATTAAGATTTAGTCTCCAAATAAAAGATTTCACCAAGCAGAAATACATGGGTTACAATACACATAAAACCCTGCAGGACATAATCCCACCCAAAAGTAAACAGAGGCAAGATTAAGTCCAACCCGTTCTAAACACCTAGTCGTGACAGCCTGAGAAGTTCCGCAGACACAAAGAGAAGAAAAAAAAGAAACAGCAGCCTGCAGCAAACAAAAAGGCATCTGGCCAGCAGCTCTTACATATCTGCATATAAACAGGTAAAGCTCATGCCGATTAACCCTCAATGCCATCTGTCAGATTATCAATGACACGAGAGAGAACGATACAACATTTTCATTTGCAATGCAAGCACAGGGTATTTGAAAGGCAAGTATGGACAGATTGGGTGATGTGGGGACAGGGGGGTTGATACGTTGTCAACCCCCAAATGGAGGGATCAGTGAATATTCTTGCTTTACTGATTTTAATTTCAAAATGTAATTCATTTATTGAAACTCATAAAAATTAAGCCAACAGGTATTTCAAAATTATCTGCGTCTAATAGGGCTGCAGCTAACTATTATTTTGATAATCGGCTAATCTAGCAATTCTTAAAACGATTATTTGTCTATTCGGGTGGTTATTGCAATGATTAATCATTAGCTCTCAACCGACTATTCAGCATGTGCCCGACTTAAATGGTTGGATTAAACATGCTTGCTAACAATAAAGCAGACAAAATAATCTTTTAAAATCCCTCCAAATGGCATTCACTGAATAAGTTTAAAAATCCTATTGTTATCAAGTGTTTTTGTCTTGTTTACCATTTAAAATAGCTAAAAATACATTTACTTGAGAAGCACCATAAAGATATTTAGACTTGCTTTAAGACACAAATATAAGTATATTTTGTATATAAGTGTATTTTTTTTTCACTTGGTTATACTTCTGTGAGTTCAGTAAAGACAAAATATACTTTTATTCAAGATCCATTCTCTAAAAACAAGTCTAAATATCTAATATGCTGCTTCTCTTTTTTTTTTTTTTTTTTTTTTTTTAAGGATTTTTAGATATTTTTAAATATTTGTATTTTTAACATTATATTCCATATTCTCAGATAACAATTCTTTTTCTATTTATTATAAAGTAAATGTACATCATTTTAAAGGAGTTTTAGGTATTTATATTGGTAAACAAGCCAAAACAAAATTAAAAAGTTTTTTTTTTTTTTGTTGCAGTGCATAATGGGGCGAAGACTACCCTCTCTCACCTTTCTGTTCACTTCAATCCATCTTTATCTCACAAAAAAATAAAACTCTTTCTTATTAATAAAGCTGGGTATTGCAAATTTTCTTCATGATAAGAAATGCACAGTGACACATATACTGCATGATGATACAATAAGTCATGAGCCATAATGTAATAATCTAGCTGCAGCGAGAATGCGTGCTCGAGGGACGAGCGTCCTCACGCCAGATTGTGCCTCAGCCGGGTGCCGCCACCATCCATCCCCTCCGATCGGAACACTTTGCACAACTTATAGAACAGGCGCTGACCGCACAGAGAAATGATAGTTTCAGAGTTTGTAGTTATTTACATGACCTGCTTCATTATTATTTGAACTTTAATAAAGCTATAACACATTAAATATAACTGCATTAAAGATATAATGCTGGGGTGTTTCCTTTATAGATGCTCGACTCAAAAGTTTTGCTTATTCCACAACGAGAGTGCTTCAGTATTTACTTATTTGGTATTTCCTCATATTTTGCGATTTAATCACCAGAAGCTGTGAAAGCTTGGAGTGAGCAAAATAACCCACCATGTGCATGATACAGTCTACCCACATTTGGCGTGTGCTAATTTAATAACCTGGGCTGCTATTTCATATATTTGCCAACTTCCCAGCTCCATGGTTTTGTAATTTCCCAATTTTGTCGATCATCTGTCAATGACTGTTGCAAATGGCACTGGTGTATTTGTCAGATATCATCAATATCTGAAAATATTGTCCTATTGCACAGCTCTAAATCCAGCATTCATGGCTAAAATAGCATTCTACTTTAGACATCGCAGATAGATTGTTTAGGAAGTATTTTGATGTCTTCAAGTGTATCTTGTGGTTAATGACATTCAGAAGTCCACCAAAAGGGCAAAAGTGCTGTTTTAGTGTCATGAAAAATTAGTCCACCATGACATTCTTTCGACTTTAGGGTAGTTGCTTGAAATGCCTGATCAGAAGTGTCTACTATTCTACAGTACTATTGTAGAGTATCACAAACAGTCAGTAAATACAATATAACCATGACCATATAGTAGTAAATTCAATGTTTTGATCTGTTGGGCGCTTCGTTGAGGAGCGGGTTTGGTTATTAACAATATCAATAATTGTCCAGGATAATTAATTATTAAAATCAATATAAAATTAATTAGAATCAATGTTAGCTTTCTAATCATTTAAATCAACCATCATAAAAGACAACCATTAATTATCATTAAAAAAAATTATTATTATATAAAGATAACATCAATTATCAAATGTAATAGAATATTAATTATCAAAGATAATTATTAATTATTAAAATTAATTCTAACATTGATTAGAATTAATACTAGTTATTGATCCTTCAAATCAACAATCAAAGATAATTATCAAAATCAATTTAATATTAATAAGGATTAATATCACTGGTGCAGGACCCTGGATTCAGGGACTAATAACCAGACAGTATAGCAGTCTCACTATAGGATTGTTCTCTTAGGAAATTCGATGTTTTCGACAAAAGCACTGATATCCTCTGCCAGCCCTTGACACAGGTGCACACAAAAAAAATACCAAAACACTTCTCTTTAAAGTACAACAAGGTTTATTGATGCATTAATATCAATTAATAATCAATACAATGCAGTCAATAAACTTCCGACTTCCTACTACAAACTAAACAGTAACATGATTAGATATGGTAACAATAAGCCTATAATACATGAGGAAAGTGTGTGTGTGTGTGTGTGTGTGTGTGTGTGTGTGTGTGTGTGTGTGTGTGTGTGTGTGTGTTATGATTAGGTTACAAAATGGTCATTACAAGGGTATTACGGTATAAATGTGGTTTATGAGGACATTTCTAGTGTCCCCATAATTTAAATAGCTTAAAAAACATATTAAACAATGTTTTATTGAAAATGTAAAATTGCAGAAAGGGTTTTGTGAGGGTTAGGTTTAGGGGACAGAATATATAGTTCGTACAGTATAAAAATCATTATGTCTATGGAAAGCCCTCATAATGATAGGTAGACCAACGTGTGTGTGTGTGTGTGTGTGTGTGTGTGTGTGTGTGTGTGTGTGTGTGTGTGGTTAGTGAGAGAGAGAGAGAGAGAGAGAGAGAGAGAGAGAGAAAACAGAGTGCACTGAAGCCGGTTTTTGCGATCATGGGAGAGAAGGCAACTGTTAGTTTGTCACTCAGAGTCATGGTGAATGGCTCATAAACAGTCCTCAGCGGCCTTTGGTTCTTTAATGGATAAACTCTGTGTGCCGGTCTCACCTATGATGGTGGATATGCACAAACAAATCCAACTTGTTTGGATAACACAACACCAAATCTCCTTCATGGTAACAGTCCATTATAGTAATACCTTGAGTATTATTAGCAGCAATGAGTGGACTCATTATAATAATTATAATAATATAAAAATGTGTGTTCATCCATCGTTAGACTCAGACTCGGTTCCTCGAAGCTTGGGTGATGACGGGAGGCTGTTTCCTCGCAGTGTCGTGGATTCTCGGCAGGCAAGTGGAATGGGGGGAGATGCGGATTGCTCCGCGGTCTCCTTCGGATCCATTGGAACACAGAGAAATCTCAACTCGTCCAGCAAGATAGAGATTGTATGACCAAAGTTCTAAGTACATACGTTACTTCCTTGTGCAACGAGGCTAAACCTGAGAGCAGAAGAGCTGTCTTTAGACACAGCACGTACTGTTGCTGGAAGCAATGCCCAGAAAGATCTCCGAGGTTGTTATACTTCTGATGGCGTCATGGCTGAAGGGCGTGTTCTGCTGTGCGCCTCATCCAATAGGAGTTGAGAGTTCGATCCTTCAGAATTTCACACATAGGTGTAAAGTGAGCAAGGCTTCATGGGATTTGTAGTCTGTTTTTCACTCCCTTTGTTTGATTTTGGCACGGTTGATGCAGACACGCTATATGACTGTATGTAGGCCTGCCTTTGTCTTATATCTGAATACACGAGGCCCAACAGATCTAATAACATAATTACGTAAAAGGTTTTACTTTCAGGCATTAAAATTACATTAAATAGCTCTGGGGTCCTGGGGAAATAGAATTCTTGGGGGACTCAACGAACCACGAACCGCTAGTGTCAGAGCCTACATAATGTCCACAACAAGTTTTCAAAACAACGACGCCGCAAAATCCAATTATAATCAACATGGCTGTCTACACTGGAATCACCCAATTTGCCAATTTCTAACTACTTACAAATATTATGAGTGTGAACTGATTACTTTGAATTATATCTTATAACTGTTGAAATATGTTCAGAAACCTTGAGAGCAAAGACCAGTAAACAAATAATGACTCAAACCAAGACTCCAATGAACTATGTTTATTTGTTGGTGGGTTAAGGCTAGGGTATTTATTATTTTCCACATGCAGGAATGTCTCGCACACGGTTGCGCACTCAGCCTTTCAAAGAATCCTCTTTTGATTGAGAGACCATAAAGACGCTTTAGACGCATACCCACATCTGTGCTGTTAAATGCACAAATTTGGACCATCAGTATCTAGAAAAACTTCATTCCAGCATACTGTGCTGTGATGGCGACATATGTATCACACACAGTGTGTGAGAAGTAGCGGCACATGGGGAAAGAAAGTATAATTTGGCCTTTATGTAGTAATGTAGATATTTACATCATTGTTTGGCTCTCTGGAGGTTCATAGATCCTCCGGCCGAGTACCAGCCAAACACCACCTCTGCCACAAGAACCAGCCCCATTTTGTGCTGATCTCCTGCAGAGAATTATGTGAGCACCTGACTGGTCGGCATACACTCTTCTAAAGGGAAACAAAACATTTTGTTGCCTCAGAAATGCTTCCAGAGTGGTGCACAATAAAGAACAACAAAACTACATATCCTTGCTTCGTCTAATAGCCTAGAGGGGTTCCTGTTGCAGTGATGCCATCATTTGGATTCTGCTTTGTGTCTCATTGTAGAAAAGACTGCAAACAGCTCCTGGATGACAAGAACGTGGGAGTGTTTTATTTGTTGAACTTTCCTTCAGTTGATACAATTGTGTGCTGGATTTGTTTAGCTTTGACTCAGGTGGTTCAGCTAATCAGGTGAGACAATGTCTCTTGTCTCTGAATCATGACTGTGCATGGTGACTAAGTAGTTTGGACAACAGATGCATTAACAGAGAGCATATTGGACATTGTTTACCTTGTAAATTCATCTCAAAATGGTTTGGAATAAAATGATACCACCCTAACTCCAGTGCCTGGAAATACCCAATTGTAACACACTTTATTGGATTATTACATGCCCAAAGCAGAAAAATGCTCCAAAGATTTTTAAACTGGGGCCACGTCTTTAGTGACTAACATCATAAAAATCACGATATGCAGCAGTTTTACCCTAATCAAAAGATTAGGGTAACTGACACGATAATACAAGTTTCCAGCAACAAACCATTTGTCTGTCCAAATTGAATGGAAAACTAATGTGTGACGTGACACAATCACATCCGGTCAGAACATGGTACAGTTACTGCATTAGGTGCAAGACTTTCGACCAATAATATTCACAGTTGGTGTGGCTACCCAGCACTATACCATTATGGACACTGCATCTATATGCACTTCAACAGTCAGTTCAGGATAGACTGGTACTTAAGGTACTTAATCATTAATCTAACAGTTCAGTTAATATCCTTTAGTTTTAAGCATAGCCCACCGACATTAAAACAAGACATGCACTACACTTAGATAACTAATAGTGGCATTATATTCATGCTGTATAGGCAAAAGACTCCCCTAGTTTTTATTTCTCCATTAACTACATCTTATGAAGTTTTGGGTTCCTTGCCACAGTCACAGTTCTTTTGGATTGGTCACTGAGGGCCAAAAGGAAAAAAAAAAAAGTAAAGCATGATTTTAATCACATTTTCAATTAAACTGCTCAATGAGGACTTTAAGACATCACAGAATCATTTTCAGTTAAATCATAATTTTCTGTAAAGTTGCTTTGAAACTATGTGTTGTGAAAAGTGCTATACAAATGTAAAAAAAGTATGAATTGACTAGGTCACAAAAATAAAAATGTGATCAACAAAATGTCCTGCTGCTCCTCACGATCACGGCTTGTTAAGATAAAAACTCATATTTATATGGATGAGCATTTATCGATTGTCACTTTATTGTGTCAAGTCTGATCAGGACACAATGTAACATCAGCTGTCCACCAGTTCTCCTTACTTTGGTTTGTTGGCACCTAACCCGCTGATGGAGGCAAGAAAGCATTAGGTAATAAGTAGTCAGACAAGCCCCTAACAGAGAATGACTTATCCATCTTTTATCCTCAGTGGCACTAGGCAATCTCATCATCCACGTGTTTGAGATCACACTGTAGCAAAAGGAAGACTGAGGCAATAGGAAGACCTTGAGAAGCCATTAACAGAGTCTTTTTTCAACTCAAGAAAAATCAAGTATTCAAAGACCCATTAAAACCCCACATGGAATTACAGCTATGTACTCTGGATAATCGTATTGCCTTGTGGGATGATGTGGCACGTTCGTAGCCATCCCATTGCATCTTTCTTTGCATAGAGATAGCATTTTTCAAAAGCTGGGGCACTAAACGCTGGTAACTCAATGGACAAAAAAAAAAACCACGGCAAATGCAATCAAGGAATCTGAAATAAAAGGAGGAAGCTGAAGTGTGAAAAAACATGAATGCCATGGGTCTACTTGGCAAGCTCCAAAAACATGTATTTGGGTAATGCAATTAAAAAGATACCAAACAAAGAATCTGCCTATTTACACATTTCAAAAACAAGAAATCTGATTAATTGAGCACTGTTAATTTTTTTTAATGAATGAAGCCCAAAGAATGAGACATCTTTTGAAAAGATGCCTTTTCAAAAATCCAATGCAAATTGTTGCATTAAATGGGGGTGGGAGAGAATCTTTTACAAAGGAACCAGGCCAAATCTGCAGGATATTTTCTATAATGGGGTTGAGGAGTATATTGGTACCAAAAAAACAACCACGGTACCAATATTTGCAAATGTTGCTACCTGACAACACAGTTTTGCAATTTGGCCCATAAAAATACATTGATGCTTAATATAATAATGAAAATGTAATGCATCATTTAATGAATCTACTTAATTACATAAATTATTATCTAAAAAAAATCTTGCTCAATTGCAGTATATTTTTTATAGGGCTGGGTAAAAATATATATTCTGATTCAACACAATCTTCCTTTGAATTATCACCATATTGATTCTTAAATCCCAAGATCGATCTTTCACTCTATGTGGCAACTCTCTATAATGCGAGTAAATCAAAAGCTAAAATACGAAAACATTGACAAAACACAAATGATTTGTAAAATTCCGATTTTCGATTTAAACCTAGAAGTGTTGCCTAGAATGTTCAAATGTACCTACATGAATCAAAATCAAATAGAATCGAAAGCTTGTGAATCAGAATAAAATCTGAAATCATGAACAATACCCAGCCCTATCTTTTAGCATAAAATGCAAATCTATCGCAAAATATTCAACAGGCTATTTGACATCTGTCTATTTGTATCGAGGTGTCAATTTAGTATTAATGCTATGGTACCAACTCCAGCCTAGAACAGAAGATTGCTTACCTAAAAAAAAAAAAGTTCATACATGCAATACCTATGTAACTGGAGTGCCGTCAGAAACGTCATCTTAGTGAGAAATGCAACTCCACTGATATTTGAGTTAGGTCATCCAACAAAACATGGGAGCTTGAAAGTTAAAATGTGTCACAGTTTAAAGCTTTTCACCATTACTTCGATTTGGATGTCTTCATATCCTGCATATTGATAGTGTGCAAATCAATATTTCAAGGTAATCAAGGTCAGGAGCCAAGAGAAGAGAACTGACACGGCATTTAACAACAAATCCAGGACATTTGAAAACCATGTCAGGGCTTTCAGTCTAAGGAGGGTCAGGCCAAGCGAGTCAAAGAAAAATTACAGATGATTACAGATGTTTGGCCTAGCTGAAGGTGCACGTCCTTACCAATAACCCAGGCAGAGAAAGGCAAAAGCAGGTAAAACTGGCAAGTGGACTGTGATCCATTGGCGATGCAGTGCATGACTTCAGCAACACTGTTGTTTGGTTGTAAAGAATGACAGACACATTCAGTCATAAAAAATTTGCAAATAGGAGCTAACGCCCTCATAGGTTTATAAACAAAATGCCAATTTGCAAAAGAAGCCTGCAATGTACTCAAACCTTTATGGAAAAACAACACAGGCAGCATCTGTCCAAAGGTCAATGGTTTTTATCTTGCGGTATTAAAAACAAAAACTTTTGATCTTCCTAGACGTCAGTCAAGAATTTATGTAATTTTCCATGCAAGCTAGCAAGGCTTGGTAAGAGAGACACTGCACAGGTTCACACTGAGTGTTGAAGAGTATATTCTGATTAGGAGAATACTTGGAAAATACCATAAAAGTTGTCTAGGAATGGCCATTTTACTTATTTTGTCTACTAAAGGGCACAAAAGAAAAATCCAAAAGGGTTCCATCTATGCTATTTTTTTGTGTGTAAAACAGATGCTTTTTGGAGTTGAATCTCTCATATTACTTAATGACCTTTTTTTTTCAATCCATGGATGACTCAACCAGCGTTACCATAAGAGTTATAAAAAAAATAAAAAGTTTAATATTTTGTAGCAAATTGCTGTCTAAAATTTCAAATTCAATAAAAATGACATCATATATCATAAAAACTAATTTCAAGATAATTTATTGCAGTCACTTCTGAGTTCCCAATGTGGTCAGAAGAGAAAAGAGACTTCAGAGAGATGAATGAAATCCAAAGGCACAAAAAAACAAAAATCTGAGTGTTTGTCAAACCCAACTCCACCAACTTATCTGTGTGTTTGCCTTCCTAATGTGAATGCAATTTACATTCAGATGCAACTAATCCCATTCCAGCATTTAAATTATGTATATGTGTGTTAACAATTAAATTCAATATAATTAGACAGGCTTATGAATATTTATGTGATAATGCCTCGATTGGATTTACATACATTGCAATTTAAAATATTCAACTAAAAGTATGAAACTCATGCTGGTTAATATTGTTAAACATGCGTTCCCTTGATCATTCAAATTATAAATCGCAGTGCATGTAGACGTATGTGTTTAATGATGGATCTTTTAATTACGTGCACATTTCAAAGCTTTTGCATCCTATATGATAATCTTAAGAGTGAATAGACATGAGTGTGCTGCCATCACAATGTGGCTGGGAAAGAATTCTACGAGGTACCAAGCCAAAGTAGATTTGCATTTGCTCTCTCTTCCTGCTTAAAAAGAGAACAGCCAACTGAAGAGGCAAATTGAACAACAATTCTGCACAAGGCAAATTATTGGTTGGCCTCCAAGTTTAACCAGGTTAGTGGTCACGCCACACGTAGTAACATATTAGCTTACAATTTAATAACTCCTTATGACTGCACATAAATTTCATTTCAATCAGTAAGTGTCATTCAATGGCACTTAGAAACGTAGTTGAAATCAGAAGTTAACATACACCTTAGCCAAATACATGTAACATTTAATCGTAGAAAACATCCCCTGTCTTAGGTCAGTTAGGATCACAACTTTAGTTTTTTTAGAAATGTAGGATCAATAGTAAAGAGAATTATTTATTTCAGCTTTTATTTCTTTCATCACATTACCAGTTGGTCAGAAGTTTACATACAGCATTGCCTTTAAATTGTTTGACTTGGGTCAAATATTTTGGGTAGCCTTCCACAAGCTTCCCACAATAAGTTGCTGGAATTTTGGCCCATTCCTCCAGACAGAACTGGTGTAACTGGATCGGGTTTGTAGGCCTCCTGAATTACATACACTTTTTTAGCTCTGCCCACAAATCTTCTACTGGATTGAGGTCTGGGCTTTGTGATCCCACTCCAATACCTTGACTTGGTTGTCCTTAAGCCATTTTGCCATATGTTTAAATAGTTCATAGCTAATATTTTAAGTATCCTAAATGCATAAAATTAAATAAAATTAACACATTCTGCATATTTAGCCTACAGCTCGATTAAAAATTACACTCAATAAAACTACTCTATTTACCTTTTTTTTTTTCAGTTGCTTTCTTCAAACATCACTTGTCTCATATTTCATCACATGCTCACATTTACATCAAGTACACTAACTTTTATGGGGGCAAAATTATTTGGTGTTATGGAAATGACACCACAACTGTGAGACAGTCATTAAAAATTTAATAATTGTTCATACATATTGAAATGGTTTGTGTGTTTTAAACAGGTAATAATTTATATTTTAATAATGGATTTTCATTGTTTAATATAGAAAATCTGGGTCAGGGACTAGGATAAAACTTTACATAATAAGGCATTTCTACCAAAAAATTATAATGAATGTCTGGTAAACTTTTCTAAGTTTAAATATGTTAGTTTAGATATAAATCAACCCCCATGTCTTGAAATTGCCCAGAAAAACACTCTCATATTTTCTTAAGTAAATGTAAAAATCTAGTTTATTATCCAATAATCATTAGCAGGAATCTAGATTATGGTTTAGTGACACTAACACACCCCACTGCCCTGATGACCACAGACCGATTAACAAGAGGAGACTGGCTTTTCCTCCATTGTCCATCAACCGGAATGCTTGACTTCCCATTCTGTTCTATCATGCTGGAGTGCAAGAAGTTAATTAGTGCTTGTTAGAGGACAGGACAAAAATTATTTGCTCTTAGGGCTTAACTCATTAACAACTGTTGACTTTCAGAGGAGGATGAACTTACAGGCCATGACTACAATCAAGCTCCTCCTCTACAGAATAGGCGAGACAAACAAGGAGAGCTTGGAGGAGAGCTACAGTTTGACGTAGGATGGCAAAAGAAAAATAATTAGAGATCAAGGCATATGTACCACCCAACAGGCAGAGACTAACATGATGAAAAACACAGGGCCTCCACAGTAGTTAAAGTTACATCAGAATATCAGGGTTGGACCCCACACTGATAAGACAACCATTTTTCATTTTGATGTCATCCCTTTTTCAGATATGGCATTAACCAGTACAACAAATCCCTGAAATATGTCTCTTAATCTACAAACAGGGGGTGGCTCCATTAGCTGTAACAGTAACCTGGCTCATTTTACAATGTATAGTCTTGCCCTGCAGCCCTGACTGAGGAAAAATTAATGGAAGCCTGTTGTCTGAATAGTTGATACATTGGAAAACAATCTGTAGACTTGCCATAAGATATACAATCCACAACAGGGTTTGGAAACAGGGACATCAATTAAATTTAATTAATAGTAATTATCTCATTTTAGAATTATGCATAATTTAAACAATTATGCAGAATAACTTTAATAATAATAACCATGTACATATGGCAAGCTGAAATATTGTTATTACAGATTTTAATTAACATGCAAGGATAAATTCGTCATTATCACATTATTTTATTTATTGGTCTAAAATGAAACACATTTTTCAACCCCAGCTGGAGCCCAATAGTGCTGCTGTCTTTAAAAGACCATTAACCCTTTGTATTTACCATAAAATTGTCAATTTTTATATCAAACTGTCTTGTATATAAAGGTTTCACAGCAACTAAAGCTGATGAACATTTGGAACTATAGTTTATGGGTAATAAGGTCATTCAACAATTAAATCCAACTAAATTTTGACTCACATAATCTCTAACATAGGGATTTGGATAGAAAGCAGAAACTTTGGTGTTCAAAAGCAGTTGTTTGCATTAGCTGAATTGATTTAAGATGAAAAAGAATGTAAACTCTTTTTACATTGATTTCCAAGTCATCTGCACAGCATCAAGCCTCATATTAAGTAATAAGAGACAACATAGTCTTCAACAACTGGCCTTGTCATTAAATGAGAAGCATGAATTATGGATTATACAGTGCAAGTGTGTTTTGGGCCAATTGAAAGAAACATCAGGTTTATGTTTCAGTGCTTTGTTTATCAAGTAGGCATGTCTTTATATCTTTCAAACTTAAACATTTGGTTTTCAGAATTCACAAAACAATGTTGAAGAGTGCTGTTGATGATAATATGTCATAATGGTAGGGGAAAAAAAAAAATCTCTTTTTTTTTTCCATGGAGGCAACCATAAGAATCTGAAAATAAAAAATCATAAATATCACCATGCTATCATTTTACACAAAAACTTCTGCACTATTTTACATCATTTTAAAGTGCGAGTAGTATGTTTACACTGAAACAGCCCCTGGGAGTAGTGGTGGATGAACAGCTTAACTTCACTGCCCACATCTCATCAACCGCTCTGTCTTGCAGGTTTGTGCTTTACAAAATCAGACCTTTCCTGTCTGAATATTCTGCAAGGTTCATGGTACAAGCTCTGGTCATTTCAAGATTGGACTACTGTAATGCCCTATTGGCCAGCCACCCAGCTAGTGCAATTAAGCCACTGCATATGGTCCAGAACGCAGCAGCACGTCTGTCCTTCAATCAGCCTAAAAAGTCTCACGTCAACCCCCTCTTGATTTCGCCTCACTGGTTACCCGTAGCTGCCTGCATCAAGTTCAAGGCTTTGACTCCGACCTTCTTGACAGTCAGTGGAACATCACCCTTTTACTTCAATTAGCTCCTCCAAGTCTATGTCCCAACTCGCTCTCTGCGGTCAATAAACGAGTGGCGCCTGGTGGTCCCATCACAAAGAGGCACAAAGTTTATTTCACGATCATTTGCTTTCTCTGGGGTGGAATCTGCTGAAACCATCTCAACATTCAAGAACCAGCTGAAGACACATCCTTTCTGTGAGCACTTAACCTATCCAAACTAAATTCACTTACTTTTTAACATTCTTTGTCTGTCTCTTTCTTCTATGCTAGCTTCTATACTACTCCAGCAACTTTGAGAACTTTGAGACAAATTGCTTTCTATGTTGCTCATTTGTGAGTCACTTTGGATAAAAGTATCTGTTAAATGACTAAATGTATATATAAACATTCTGCCCAACATCTCCTTATGTGTTCCTTATGTGTGTGAAAGAAAGTAAGTACAGTAAATGATGACAGAATATCCTTTTTTTTGGGGGGGGGGGGGATCTAGCCTATTCTTTTAAGAGCCGTGACCGTATGAAATCATGTATGAAATCTGAACTGATTCCATGTGTTTGTGCTATTAAAGCCTGGAGTTCAACATATTACCAAGAACAGTCAATGGCAGGAAGGTGAGAAAGCACAAAGGAAATGGAGCCAAACCTCAGGGAAGCAAAATGGGGATAAATATAATGAAAGGGGAACCACAAGCAAACAAAATAGCCAAAAAATGGCCTCATTAATAGCTGTGTGCTTCATTACGAGCTACCATAACTTGCAAATTAAATTACCCCTCATCCATAGACATGCTCGTAAACCAGCAGGAAGCTTCTACCACCGCCTGCTTGCACCTGAAATTAAGCTACACCTTATTAAGAACTCTGTCTACTTCTCTCTCGGTCTTTCTCATTCTCTTTTTTTTTTTTCCTCTGTTTTTGCCCACTGCAATAGATATAGTTGATGCCTCAGGGCTGCAATTCTCCAAAAGCAATAAAAGCTTTTCTTTTTTTTTTTTTAACAGGTGATAAAAGCCATATAAACCCAACTGTACTTTTTAAAATCCCTGGACTCAATTATTTTGTGGTGATGTTCAAGATTTTGCTATGTTATTGCTGCCTGGCAGAGCTCAAATCCCATTGCAACACAAATGGCCCAACACTGCAGTCTATTTAAGACAATCACACATCAATACTTTATACTCTCCATACTCAAATATCTCCCTCACATAGTTCACAGAGATTTTAGTAACACTTTTACAATAGACTAGTGAACAACTCTGCTGTAAGGTGCAATATAGTGTGCATAAGTATCATCTTCAACGCCCAGTTTTTATTTTTTCCTTTCAGGTCAGCTTCTGTACTGCTATGGTGGTGTAACAGTTTCAAGAGTATCTTGCTGAGCGAGGTTGATCTTGTTTATTGCAAGCCAAGTTTTCTGCCACAGGCAGGTACCCATCATCCCCTTTTGATTTGAGATTATTGCATTACCACAGCAGTAGCATAAGAACACACATCAAGTATGTACAATAGAACCCTGTGTTTCCAAAGAGAGTGCGCATGCGTGCGTGTGTGTGTATAACTTATTAATCTATACTGGCTTCAAACCTCAGAGATGATGACCATTCATTCATGTTAGCCTACAGATCACATGATTTCGTCAATATTAGTACTCAAATTAAATCTCGATAGCAAGTAGAGATGGAAACAAAGATATGTGTGTGCAGGAATGTAGAGGGTGAAATGCCCCAAATCCTTCTGATTTGTCTTTGGGGAACATTGTTCTCAAAAGTGCTGGATTATTTGCAGAAGCATCCGTTGGCAAATTGACAAGTCTCGAACGATCCTTGCTCTTGAAGGACTAGGCTGTTTTTGGAGGCTCCCTATATACTATGAGATGATTGCCTCACCTGTTTTACACTCCTGTTTCACATCGCCTTTCACATTTTCAAAAAACAATGAATTTCACAAGAAGAAACATCATATAATGTGTTGCTTTAGTGTTTTCAATTGATCAAAGGGTGATAATTTACAAATCACTCTTTTATGTTTTTATTAGCATTTTTCATACTGTCCCAAATTTTGGGGAATTGAGGTTGTACATGTGGGTGTTTTCATTTCTGTGAGTGTGTTAGTGTGTTTACCCATCATGCCCTCTGTGAGCCAGTGGTCACAGGTATCCACAGGGGAGGAATGCAGACTGAGTAAACCGAGTGAAACAATGACCCAGGACTATAGCTGTGCTCTCTCTCTCAAACACACACACACATGCGATGTCGCAGTGATATACTGTTCCTCTCCTACTGTCCTCTCTCTAGGCCTGCATGCACGCACGCACACACACCGGGGCTCAAAAGTAAGGGTTTTTTTCATTCCCATGACGACATCTGCACAGGCCCCATCATGACATGAAGTAACAAAAAAATATTTTTAGCTATGCATTTTATTTATGTTGTAAAAATCCATTTTCAATTTAAAGTGAAATGTACTTTCCTTTTCCTTTTCATTTACTCACCCTTATGTTATTCCAAACCAGTATGACATTCTTCAGGGGACAACAAAAAGAGATGATAAGAATGAAGTCACCATCCACTTTCATATTATGGACAAAAGATGCAATAAAAAGTGAATGTTCACTTTCTGAATGAACTTTCTGTCCAACACTTCCTTACCCAGCATTAAGTCAAACTGGTCTGAAACAACACGAGGATCAGTAAATGAGGATTCATTTTTGGGTCAAATATCCATTTTAGATTTTAATATGCATTAACAGCTGGAAATTGTATTACTATAAAATGCAGCACCATGTCAGATATAAATTCATAAACAATTTTGCTGGATAATGTTTGCATACAGTGCCAAACATTACCGTTTTGTTATAAAAACATGAACAAGATTTAAGAATGAAACAACTGAGGACATTGTTTTTAATATCAAAATAATTACTATAGACTTAACCTAACCCACACTAAGAAAAAAAAATTGCATTTTTAGAATAATTCCAGTAACACTTAACAATAAGGTTCCATTCATTAATATTAATGCATTAGGTATCATTAACTAATAATGTGCAATATATATCTTTTAGAGCATTTGTTTAATCTTGGTTAATGTTAGTTAAAAATACGATTGTTTTTTTTTAGTGCATGTTAGTTCATAGTGCATTAACTAATGTTAAAAAAAAGTATTTTGAAAATGTGTTACTATATGTTGAAATCAACATTAACCAATAATAAAAAACAGCTGTAAAATTATTGTTCATCATTAGTTCATGTTTATTAATGTTGTCAACTAATGTTGACAAATGGGACCTTATTGATAAAGTGTTACCTAAATTCCAAGAGAGAAAATCCCAGGATGTCCCAAAAGAAAGATTTCATCAGATTTAGCTAATTTCTTGCCAAAATTCACTCTCTCTCTCTCTCACGCACACACGCACACGCACACGCACACACACACACACACACACACACACACACGTTGGTAGTTCTATCAATATGAGGACTCTCCATGGACATAATGATTTTAAAATTGTACAAGCTATCTATTCTATCCTCCAACCCTACCCCTAAACCTAATAGAAAAATGTTGCCATTTTTACATTTATTTAAAAAAAAAAAAATTTAAAAAAAAATTTAAAAAAATTGTATGTTTAAGGTGTTTGAATAAAGGGAACACTAGGGATGTCCTCATAAACCACCTTTATAGAATAATACCCTTGTTACTCCTAGTGTATAACCTAAAAAACATGCCCTCTTCAACCACCAAAACCAAACCACACACAACTCTCAATGAACTCATTGCAAGGCAATATATAATATCTAATATCTGTAATCAAGGGCTTATAAGCCTCAAATATTTGCCCCGGCCCAAGGCTGAAACATTCAATTCAAAATCCTTCAAATGAATTGGTTGATAATACGTTTTAATTAGGAATTTGCAGAGAGCTGAACTGCTCTGTAAAGCTGCTTCATTCATGATGTTTATCTGCTGTGTGCTGACACACTGAACTGTCATGAGCATATTATCCAATGAAACACTCAGGATTGCTGTCTATGAGATGACACTGCCCCCTAAAGACCAGACAAGCACATAGACACAATGCATTATCATGTGTACCACAATGCTTAGTGCATTATTTTTGTCAAGCCCAAGAGCTAATTGTATTTTGTCTCTAAAAAGATGTGTGGTGAGAGTGAATCCTGATACTCAGGTGAAGATGGAGCGGTCTAACTCAGCATTTGACCACTGGATTTCTAGCAATAATTTTACTTTTAACGAGTCACAGGGCAAAAATATCACTGCGCAATGTAACTCTTCCTTCCAAAAGTAAATATCCTGACAACTGAAAAGGAGTCCACCTCAAATCCAAAGAAGCATTTAGAGGTATGCTTGCATGTTTTCCCAAAATTACATCACAAATCTAAACAACTCCTGATGAACACAATTTAACTAATTCTTGAATGTTTTACTCTGTGTGTCATCAAAATGCAGAAATGCACCTCATTTTATGTTAAAATGTGGGGCCTAATCCACAAATGAATTGCATTGGCGCCGAATAGTTTGTTCCGTGAACTGCTTTTGTACTCTGCTTAAAAAAGGTACAGTAATGCACTTTTGCTTTAGTGATAACTTTAGAGACTGTTTTTGTGATGTTGATTCACAAAAATAACTGGTCTGATTTGTTACCACAAATGGATGGTGTTTGTAAAATGGCAAAATTGCAAAACCACATTTGTATAAACGTGCCCCAGGAACCTGTCATTAATTCTAAAAACTCCCATTGAAATGCACGTTAAACTCAAACATACAAGTTTGTTATTAATGATCGTCCTAGAGCTCTATCAGCATCATGGGGGGAAACACGCAGATCTCTTCATATCTGTACACCATGTCAACACATTTGCAATTGTTTCTGAATTATAGACAAAAAACTAAAAAACACAAATCATATTGATGCTCATATTTTGATTCATTAAGTTTTCTTAAACACATTTAAGAAAATACATATTCTTTGTCCTCCAGAGATAGCATGTTTCAGAGTAAAGCAAGAGCACAAGCCAGGATTTGACAGATGTGATGGGAAGTACCATCTGACACTAAACAAGCCAAGCTGGATCACACCATGCATCATAAATCACAATCAAAGCTGATTTAATTTTTTTTTTTAATGGACGATGTACAAACATTTTTAGTTCTACAGTACGGGTCGGCAACCTTTTTGACATTTTCCTAGTCAATGGCCGAGTCTAGTCACACTTTAGCCTCCCATTCAACTGAAGAAAACATGCTACATAATCATGAGGATTACATCAAGATGTTCATTGGAATGCTTGAGGAATTTATATAAATAAAATGGTCTACTCCTCTCGCCATTGCTGGTGTCCCAGTGATTACCCCTCCAGGTGCCAATGCTGGAGCAAGTACCATAAGTTGCCAAACCCTGTTCTACAGCAACCCAAGTTCAGAAAGTTGAGTTAAGTGATAAGCGTAGAAAAGGTAGCGATGAGTCCGAAGACATTTGTTTCCAGACTTGTGGTAAAATGGATTAAACACATTTAAATTAAACACAGCTGCATTCAGTATCTACAACAGTTGGTATATGGTCAGGGCACAAAATAATCTATGTTGAAATTACTTGTTACTGGCTTGAGAACAATCTTAAATGGAGGGCTGTGGCAGAAACATTTCAGGCTTCCTACAACATCGAGGGCAAAGTTCGGGCTACTGTTACTGATAAAAACAAGCTATTTCGTAAAAGATTTCTCATCCAAGGATGAAAGTGATGTAGAAGAAAGTCACATCATCATGTAACAATTATTTTTTATTCTTCTCACGTTTTATTCTCAGATTGATGTGGAAAAACCACCATAAACGACCGTGACAGTTGTGAAAGTGACACATACGTCAAAGATACTTGATGAGGGAAATCATCCAAAAGGATTTGAAACCAGCAGACATCTGAGACATTGGTATGATATCCATTAATGGTGCATGAGTGACTGAATTGATAGAAATATCATTTAGGTCTTGCAAGCTTATTAAACCTTAAAAGGCTGTGTTTTAAAATATATAAACAGTTTACATTCAGCACATTAGTCAGAGCTCTGAACAAGTGGTGCCCCTCAAGTGCTCTGGATGGCATTTTACACAATCCATCATAACACTTATAATACAGAATTAAAAATGTTGTTCCTTTGGTAAAAACATTTTTTTTTTTTTTTCAAACACAGGGCGACACTTCAAAACAAAATATTCAGACTTTTTCTTCTGCATTAAAGTAGACATATGTTGATCAGGGTTATAAATCTAATGAGCTATAAAAGGTGCCCTGAGCAAACAAACCCTGTTTTGTGCCCCCTCAGTCTCTCTTTCACACTTTCTCCTCTCTTTCACCTCAACAGCTGCTTTCATGTCTTTTCATCACTGTCCCTCATCTGTTCACCTTTTTGTTTTTCTCTCTCTCTCTCTCTCTCTCTCTCTCTCTCTCGCTCATGTCTAGGCTATGGTATACCAGGAGTACAGAGGGCATGTAGCAATCGTGTAACTGAGCACAAGGAGGGGCAGCTGTGGGAGCACAAGCCATGTGCTAGGCTGTGCACCCTCTTGAAAACCTTTGTGAGCACTGTAACCAGTACACTGTCGCCACCCACTAACTGCAGTCATGTGATGATGGAGAATGGACCAAGTTAGCAATGCATGCACTTATGCATTCATGTCACCTGGCTGTTTGAATTGAGCGCTAAAAGACTAAATTAAATCTTAAATTAATCAATTTACTTCCTTAAAGATACAAATGGCCTGCCAAGTGAAACAACATAAAATCCTGATATTTCCAGGTGTTCCATGGCCGTGGGAAGCGTGTAAATGAGTATATCTGCTAAAATACAAATATGAATAGCACACTAACTTATAGTTGATCTCATCGCTAATCAAAATGAACCAAAACTCAATTTCAATTTCAGGGTGCCTCCAAATAATTGTCTCTGGTCTTGCTGCCTTCACATGATTCATTGTCATCTCTATTGAAAATGTATGGGCAGTGTTAAGTAGTAATAAAAAGTAATCCAAAAGAAATACTGTTCTTAGGATTATTCTGATGCAATGCTTTTTTTATAATCAAAATGTGCTTCCCCTACTTCTATATGATTTTATTCCAATATATAAAATGAAGGATCCACCTACAAATTCCCCTTAGAAATATTCAGTTTTACTTGGAAATACATTAAAGCATGTTACAGTTTATCATTTAAAGCTGTATTCAGTGTGTGTGTGTGTGTGTGTGTGTTTGTGTGTGTACGTACAATATCCACAAAGACACTCTTTTGTGTGCTTTCGTGTGATTGGCATGGCCATTTATTTAACAGCACTTGCTGGTCATTTTTATGTGGTCTTTGTAAATGAATCATGTTTACCCTGCAGATACCGCTCGCATTTGCCTCAAAGCCCATAGATGCTCCAATCCACTGCGTGTGTCTGCCATCAGTGCATATGTGTGAACATTGTGTATTGCAAGGCATTGCACTAATTCAATATGTAAATCAAATGTAACAAACCAGCAAACTCTACGCTCCGAACCACAATAGCAGGCGCAAGAAGGCCCAATGCTGGAGTCAGCTGTGCAACTGAATGGAGCTGTAATTGCATTTGCATTACTGCATTGGCTCCCCTCTAAACTCTCTCTTTTGCTCAATTTCTATCTGTCACTCTCTCACTCACTTATGGAAATTATCTTTCCATTTCTTCATACAGAATTGTGTGGTTTTGAAAAGGCCTCGTTCTTCCCTGCCAAATTTCAATAATATTTGCATATTCATTTTGATTAGGATGACTGTAAGGTTTCGGTTTTTAAGTTAATTTGTATTACTCGAGAGACGTCAAAGACAATGGAAGAAATTGCGTGAAATTATTGCATTGCCTTCCAAAAAACATGAGCAGCGCAAATTAGATGAAATGTTTCGTTTTGGAATTTGATAGCTACATCCTGATGAGTTTTTCTCTTTTATAAAACAACTTCAGTATTTTATTTTGAAGGATTTTCAGCTGCATCTCAATTCATAGAGGAGGCCATTTGGACACTTTTTTTCAATGCAAACAGCAAAGTTACAAGAAAAGTTCACCCAAAAATGAAAACTGTCATTATTTCCCTCCATGTTGTTCCAAACCCATTTGACTTTCTTCTATGAAACCGAAACAAAGATGTTAGGCTGAAAGCCATTCTGGTGAAACTAGAATACTGCCCAACATCTCCTTTTGTGATCAGCAGAAGAAAGTCAAATGCATTTGAAACAACATGAGGGTGAGTAAATGATAACAGAATGTTCTTTTTTTCTGAGCCATCTCTGACAAACTTGCAGGGAAATGTTTTATGACATCACATGATCGATATGTTACTATGATACTAATGAGAGGCTGATAACAGCTAGGACTGACAGTACAACCTAAATCTTATATAACAGTACAAGTCATTTTAAATCCAGGTAATCATATTTAATGTCATATTAAACAATATAGTTGTTTATATTAGAAAAGAAATTCAATCATGGTTTATTAATCATAAGAGAACTCATTTTTGGTGTATTCATAAATTTGGCATAAGTGTGAAAAAAGATTAAATTTACATAACATGAGTAAAAGTAAAACTCAAACAATAAGACATCCAAGGCTGTTGTGAAATAGCTTTTAATTTAACTATTGAATTTATTCATATCTTTTAATGTTATATTATATGTTATAGATGTATTGTATTATTAATGCATATGAAAGCAGTAATTTGCAATGCAGCTTGGCAACCGAAAATAACAAATGCACTGAAAACCATAATAAGTTGACTTTATAAGTTGATAATGGAGTAAACTTGTACCCTTAATGGTGTCTACAAAACTTGTGTAGTTAAGTTCACTTAAATTGGTGATCATATAGAATGAACTTAACTAACTCAATGCAAGTAGACTTCATTTGCTATTTAAATGTTGTTGTTTCTACTTAAATTGAATTTGAATGGAGTAAAATTTCAGTCATACAATAAAACTGATTAAAGAAGATTATAACTGATTCTAGGTCAATAATTAACCCTATAATACTGTGTATATCAAATATTATACACAAAGTTTGATGGCTCGTTTCAGTCTCTGTTCAAGCTGACGAGACAATCCAAGCGTCACATGTTTGTGGCACCATCTACTGGTTATTTGTGAAAAAAGTGGTTTCAATGATTATATCGAACTATTTAAAATGGCGGTGGACTTGCTCGAAAAGTGACTTATGTTGGGATAAATGACAGCTTATTTTAATACATCAGTATTAACAGTAACGTTTATATTGTTACTGATATTTTAAAACGAGTATTTGCAGAACATGAGCAACTTGTGCTTGGTTAAATTGTTTTATATTATTTTATTGAAACCCCCCTTTTTGAAATCCATGTCTCAAAATATGATACAACAGGCTTTTGAGGAATATCTCTCACCATTCCATTCCAGCCCACCACAAAAAAAAATACTTCTTATCAGATATATTTAAATATCTCATTATTTTACATTACAACCTATTATGATGTCATCTTACCATAAGTTCCTGAGACCTGGTGAAACAAGTTTTACAATTTCCCTTTTTTAAATATCAGTATAGTGTTCGGTGCATAAAATACATATGATAAAAATGGTTTATTGGAAAAATAATATTTTATTCATATTGTATTTGATGTGCTGAATTAAACTGATACATTTCAATCCATATTTATAGACCAAGGAGAGGAAGCGGTCATGGCCAAACTCTGAAACATTTGGTATCTCTCAAAAGCCCAGGGAGTCCTCTGATAATACCCCAAGATTTACTATTGTAGCATGTATGGGCTATGAAAAACTTACATAACAAATGTCTTACACAAAAATGAATTGCTGGGCCTCAGGAGAATAATGACTTTTAAAAACCTAATGTATCAAATAAAAAGTATGTCTAATGTACTAAAAAAAACAAAAAAACAGTTTAATGTCAAAAGACTAGAATTTTCTGATAATTATTTCATATGTCAGGCTTTACAGGGTTAAACAATTTCTCCACAGAAATGCAGAGAGACCTGTACTTCATGCACAAGGAGAACTGAGATAGTGTTAACAGGGTCCAACTTGACCATAGGGGACACAGATCACCCTAATGGTGACATCACACTAAACAACTATTTGCAACAAAACAACAAATAACAGAACAAGAGCTAAAACCTTAATAACAACTGTTTAAATGCCCCCATATGTTCCCTTTGGTAAAGGAAGCATAATAAAACAAATCAAGTGCCGAGGATTTTGGGTATTCCCCTCAATATTTTGAGTTATTAATATTTAAAATCTTAAATTATTAGATTTTTTTAAGAAAAATAACATTATCTCTACTGCCCAGACTGAATGCAAATGTGTTTGTTCTCTAATCTAGGGTTAAATGTCTTGTAAAGACATAAATCATAGATTGGGATCCGATAGTAAGATAGCAACCCACTCTTTAATCCCAGAATTCCCTTTTGGTCTCCTCCAACTTCGCTCTCAGCCCATCGCGTGCCCTACGCTCGGTTGCCTTCAACCCCAGGAATGCCCATAGGAGGCAAGAATTCATCAAAATGCATACATCACTCTTCTTTAATCTGACAGTTTTTATGTAAATTAACAGACGTTCAAAAGGTCCCCGTCTCTCAGGAGGCAAAAGCTGCCAGTCAAACACTTTCTCCTGAATTTAAACAGAAAATGGTGCCGTGCAAGCAGGGAAAAGTGAGAGGGAAGATAGATAATCAAAGTTTAATCAAATAGCCCTGGTGTGTATTAAAGGCATGATGTAGATGGGTGGCAGCTGTCACACAGTGTGTATGTGCAGAGTCAAACCAACAGAGGAGAGACCACTCAGTGTGTGCAGTGAAGCTACAATGGACTCATCTGATGAAGTGAAGGACTTCATTTCACTCACACACAAATGCCCACTCATTCTCATTACAGAAGATGTCTTCTAAGGGGCCGTTCACACTGAAGCATCCTTGCCCTAAAGAAATGCTAGAATTGAGCAAAATGTAGGTGTCTCGATACACATATTTAACAGATGAAATTCTTTATAACTTGACATGCCATCTACAAAAAACATGCAGCTCCTGGAAGAGATGCAGAAAAACAGTGAGAAAAAAACGTAGCTATCAAAAACATCCTTCTAGCCCATGTTTGAATTATTACAATTGAAATGGGGAAAACAGAGCAGACACAAAAACACAATTGGTGTGAATGGCCCCTAAGGCTGTATCCAAACTGAAAAAATAATGTCATGAGTGACTGGTGAGGAATACTCTTGTGTGGCACAACACACCACACTATATAACGTGTCTAGTTAATATGAGGAGACTAGTTTGAAATTGGCATGTTGCTAAGCTAAAGGTGTGTGCTCCACTTGTCATTTCTCTCTATAAAACTCATTCTGGGATTCTCTTATGCAATACTGATAGTTATTCAGCATGTTGCCAGTGTTAAGGAAAACTAAATTAAACAATTGTCATTAACTGAAATAAAAACTGGGGGCGTGGGTAGCTCAGCAAGCAAAGACATTGACTGCCACATTTGCAGTTGTGAGTCCAAATCCAGGGTGTGCTGAGTGAATCCAGCCAGGCTTCATAAGAAACCAATTGGTCTGGTTACTAGTGTGGGTAGAGTCACGTGGGTTACCTTCCTCGTAGTCGCGATATAGTGCTTCTTGCACTTGGTGGGGCGAGTTGTGCATGGATGCTGCGGTAAATAGCTTGAGGCTCCACACGCACCAAGTCTCCATGGTAACGTGTTCACAGCTATCCATTTTGCAATTAAATTCATCCAGTCCAAGATTTATTATAAGGGTTTGTCAAAGGACGTGTCAATGTACACCTGCATCAGACAGACGCTTTTAGAGCATCTTGGTTATGTCGTGTCATAATCATAGTTTTTTGGTTTGAAACTTAGAAAAACACGTCTTTATCACTGCATTCAGATTTGTGCTCCAAGCTGTTTTTGAACGCAAGAACGCATCCTCATCTTATGCTGTCTGCTGTTTGTGAGTCTGGTTTGTTTTCTGTATAAGCTGCGCATTGCTTATACAGCTGAAGTTTCGCTTACTGCCCCCTGGAGAAAACAGATGGTACTTCAAGTTTGAATTGCTCAGATGGAAGGAATATACAGAGTTTCCCATTAATTGACTAGATTATGGCAGCCCACCACAGTCTAATAATATGCAGTCTAAGTCTAAAAGGTCTCGTAATGAACCAAAAATATTTTTACACTTCTCATCTAAAATATTTTGCACTTCTTAGTCTCATAATAACATAAAATAAAAGCTTGTGCTTTACGCTCTCTTGTGTGCCAGTCAGTTCATTCAGCTCCTTCCCCGCTGCTGTAAACTCACTCGCTCACACACACTCAGATATCTGCACTGGAGTACCCTGGATCAGTCTAATGTTTTTTGGTTGAGGAGGATGACACATTTTTGAGGCAAGTAACGTTAACCAGCCCTCTACATTGCGAGTAAATCACTCACATACGCAAGTAAATATTGCATTATGCGATCAAACATGTCTGTTATTAGCCACTGGCAACAAGTAAATATTAACATTTCACTCGCCAGTGATAAGATTTGTGTAGTTTCAAAGCACTAGAGTGCCTTTTACTAAATAAAAAGCAGTCGATTAAGAAGCTGGATTCAGCCTCATCTTTCCCTGCATGATGTCTCATGCGCACAGGACAAAACACTTGTCTCATTCAGTTGAACTCCGAGCATCTCAGGGAACGGCGCCACGGACGTCAGGTGAAGATGAAGCACTTCTCAAGCACTTTGATGTGCACGCCGTCTACAGACACTTGCGCCAAACTCCCGCGAAAATATAAACAAGGTATAAACTTATTGATTTTGTGAATGCAAAGCACTCCAGTTTCGCTTAACAGCCATGTAATATCAAATATCCATGGTCATTGTGGGTTTATTCACACAGTGTTAATAACAGGCAGTGCGACCGAGGAGATGTCCTGCTCTAATTCTGTGGAGATGATAGCGTCCAAGAAATAGAATCTCGAAGTCTTCCTTCGTGAGAAATAAGGGATTATGAGTTAATCAGAGATCCTTAAAATAATATGTGAAAGTGAAGAATTTAAGGCAGAAATAAAATGACTATTGCATAATATAATTAATATAATAGCTATACAGTTTGGCTGGGTTACAAAAGAAGCAAAAGAAAAACAAAAAAAAAAGTTACAATCATAATGATTAACATAAATTAAAGTTAACATTACTAGGTTAATTGGCATAATGTTACACTGCTTACGGCTTCACTAGCTAGCTACCGTTAGCAGTCTGAGTTAACGTTAAAAGATTAAAAGCTGAAACTGACATCACTAATTTGTTCTCTGCTTTTTACAATGGTTAGAGCACGAAATTGTTAAAGCTACAGTAGGTAGTATCTATTCATTGAAAAAAAAAAATCTATATAAACATGGCGTCCAAGTTAAATGAGGCTTTGTGACAAATTAGTTAGCGCCACAGACTCCGTGAAAGGCAGGCCTTGGCTCTTTTTGTGAACAGCTGTCAAGTAATTCTGGCTGGGGGTGAAGAGCATCATGTACTGTATATAGGGATGAATTGGGGTTGCTGTTTCTAACAATTCAATTTATTTCAAAGTTGCCTACTGCAGCTTTAAGAGCACAACACTAGCCTCTTAATTTTGCTCTCAAAGTGCACCAAATGGAAGTATTTAACTTTAAAATGTACAACATTTTCTTACAGTGGACCCTAGAGGGTCGTAGGTCCACCCCCCATAGTCTTACAAAATCCTGTGGGAAACACTGATATAGCTTATTATGGTTAAGTGACATGATTATGTTAATTCTTTCATTAATTGTATTTTTTAAATAATTAATCGCACTGAATTAAAGCATTAAATCGACAGCCCTAAAAAAAAAATAATACAAAATACAATAAAAATTAAAATGAAACTAAATTCAAAACTATAATAATTGATTTTCTTCTAAAAAAAAATTGTGTTCAGCTGAGGAAAGACAATCATACACAACAGGGATGGCATGAGGGTGAGTAAATGACTAGAGAATTTCAGTTTTGGGTGAACTATCCCTTTAAAGTCCCACACATGAATAATCAGTTATTGTGGGTTGTTTTATGACTAAGCTTAAACCGCTATGTGCCTAATAATCATTTCCAACCATCTTAGGACATGCTAAACCTGCAGGCCACAAGCACATCATTAGAGACATGAAAACTTCAAGGACATTCAAAAGCGTAAATGTGTCCTGCAATATAAATAAAAAATGAACAAGGGCTGCTAAACACAAGTGTTCCAGATGACTGCGTGTAGTTGTACACAATTTATATTGACCCACTTTGTGCCGACCTCCTGTTCCCGGCTCTCTTATCTTCTCTCTGGACGAAAAGTTCAACATGCTACAAACAGCACATTAAGGCAGCTCATAAACAACTCCGTAAAGATACAACAGCAAGTACAGGGCCTCATGCCCTGATGACAAACAGGGCTAATGTTGATATTAACGCTTCCGGCTCAGTCTAATATAAGCTGCATGCTTACACTGAGAGGACGTTGAAGGGAGTAGTTTAGTTTAAATGAAGCAGTTGTTTGTTCTACAATCTGTGATTCTATTTTAAGAGCCAGTGAACCAAATTCAAGTCTGCTGTTAATAAATTTGCAGATGTTGACAATCTAAGGTGTTTCTAGCATTATTTCATGTTAACTAAAGTGTTACTGAGATCTCAGAACATCAAGTCATTCCTACCTGGTCTCAAACCCAAAAGCGTTGTGAGAAGAATATAACTTTTGAGCACTCTTACCTGTATCCCAAGACTGAAGCTCATGTATTGTGAGCATTGTTAGCCAGTTTAAACTTTTGCCTGATTTAGCCACTCTAAATGTCTAAGGATGCTTTATGTGTGTATTCCAAAAAATGGTTTGGTTCCATTGGTTGCTTGGTTAAAACAAAATATAACAAGGAAAACAATAAATAATAGCACGTTACTGCTGCATTATTGCATCAAGCACTGTTTGAGAAGAATCGGTGTCATGTAAACTTACTTTATGGAGTTCCTGAAGTGATCTTCTGCAGGGTTTTTGACTGTGCAACTGTTTAGCAACCACAGATCAGCTTCAGTAGAATTCTCTGGAGAAAGAGTCAGAGAGAGAAAGCTTAAGAATCATGTCATGGATTTAACATGCCCCATAAAACCCAGACACACTGTCATAAATACTGCATCTCTATGGTAACCACTATTAAAGGTGCATTCATTAATTTGGGGCCAATTTAAAAAGTTTTACACCCCCTTCAATGTGTTTTGACATGTTGAAATGACATGGTCCGCTACATTTCACTAAACGTTGAAGAAAATCCTTGTGCGCACTGCCTGCTACCTATGTAGATACGCTTGGCTATGCTTAGCGCAGTGTTGTTTGGTGATGCGAAGAGAAAATATAATACAAACATATTTATCGTGCTTTAGAAGCGGAGAAAACAGGGTATTCAGTAGCTGTATTGCCGATGAAGACACAAAGATCAGAAGCAAGAAGACAGAAAGACCGGCAAAGGAAAAAACTAGAGTAAACTTCGGTACGGCATACACATGGTGGAAAGATTTGATGATGGAAAAAAAATTAGTGATGCAAATGTTGCTTCTTTTTTGTTAGACAGGTAAGACATTAATAACTGTTTAGACCACTCTCTAAATATTATCAGTGTAATTTACAGAAAGCTCATACAAATTTCCCTGTAACTTTTTATAATTACGCGTGTAGTCAACATATGTTAGTTATGGACAGTTTTCAGTGGTGTTTTCAAACACAACTGGAAAGCAACGCATCATTTTATTTTCTATATCACAAATAATGATCGACCATTATGGGTTTTTTAATGGCCTGTAGGCCGATAAAATGCTGATATATCACACAATTTAATATATAGTAAATAACAAAAACATAAAATTGCTTTAAAAAAAAAAACTTATTTAGCACTATATTTACTCAATTTCACACACAACTAACTAAAAAAAAATCAATAATAACATTGTAGTTTAAATAGTAGATAGCTTCTTCTGATTTCTGTTTAGTCATAAATTTGTAAGAATTAATTTGCACATGAAGAAACTATTAATATATTAGGAAGAAGGAAATAACAGTACACACAGTAGGATGGGTGCATTAAGCGCTTTTACTTTTAAGTTCCATTCACACGCTCGTGCGGATCCGGCATGAGCAGCGATATCCTGACAGTTTAAACAGCCTGGATTGCCTGCTTGGATTGTCATGGAATGATTGTCATGGTTTGAGAATCAGAGGAACTTTTGATCCTGATCCTGAAGTTTTGATTCTGGCTTAAAGAATATGCGCTTCAGAGGAAGATAAGATTAGATATTAGTGCTCACTGCGAAAACACTGGATTTTCGCATGGTTCATGAAAATCAGTTTAAATGAGATATCTGCATATTTGCAGACGGTATATAATAAAAGTTTTATTGATATTTGCCTTTTATCATTAGAAAAGAAAGTTAAAAGTGACTGGGAACTGCTGAGGAGAGGCTGGTAGAATACATGCTTCAGAGGTAAATAAATGAGCACTCCACAGGATGCTGGATCTGCTGAAGTTTTGTGAGGTTGGTTTATTACATCTGTTTAAATGATATATGCGCATATTTGCAGATGGTATATGATATTTGTTTTAATGATATGTGCCTTTTTATCATTAGACAAGACAGTTACATGTTACACTGTTGAGAAGAGAGTGGGAGAATGAGCACTTGAACACATGAGCACTTTAACATTATGTGCCCAAACGTGTCTGCCACTGCTCTGATATGTGGTTTAAATGAGACGGTGTTGTAAACCAGTCTATTACTGAAGTAACACGATGGCACGTAACAACAAAATGTGACTGATCATTTACATGTCTACGTCACTTCACATGCAAGCAGCCAATTCTCAGCGCCCTCAAGAAACAAATCTTTTATGGGCCTCTGCGATATATCAGTCAACAACATATCACAGCTATAGAAAGGGGGGCCCATCTACCTCAACCTCTATGAAATGTCACACATCTTAATTTGTTTAATAGCTTGGCACAGCGATTGTTGTGGTTTTTGAATAAACAATGACAATTTGATCATATAAAACAATTCTCATCTTTCCTTTACCATAACATGAATCATGAACACAGCTTCACAATTGTTCTAACAAAGAAGAGAGCCACAGTCTGCTGGCAGATTGACATTGTGGAGGATGAGTTTAATGCCCATTGCAATAAAAATACAACCTATGTGGGGACTAGTTCTTTCAGTTAAAAAAAACTTCCACTTGGATTTTGGGAAACATTCAATTTTACTTGAATTGGTGCTATTTTACTGCATTTCTATTTTTATACTGTGGAAGCATGCATGATTTTATTTAGGGCTGCCCCCGACCAAATATTGTTTAAGCCATTAGTCGACTAGTCGCATATTTATATTCAGAAATCAGAAAATGGTTTGAGTTCCAGGGCTAAGAAAGAATGTTATAAGTAACATTGCTAACACTGTGCTACATTACAGACAAATACTAAACTGTAATAATGAACCTTTAAAATATACATTTTACAAGCGCACGCATGAAGCGAGCGGCAAAAGCAGTAATGATTCTGTATGTGTTGGAAAAAACTGAAATTAAAATAATAGTGATCAAATAATAACACATATATATATATTATTATATAATTATTATTTTAATTTCTTTTTCATTTAATTTGGAGTGTAATTTGAATTTAGAAATTTAGAATTTATATCGTGAAGGAGGGAACAAAACAAATTTATTTCACACACATGATGCATTTTCCCAGACACAGAAATACCCGACCGGTAGAGAATGCACAGATGAAGCAAGTTCTTTGCCAGAGATGTTGCCAACTGTTAAAAAAGTTAAGCAACACATATTTTAATTGCACTTTTTTTCCAGATTCATTTGAATTTTTAGTTAAAATTATTTAAAAGTTTGAAATCAAGGTGTCTTGCTTTCTTGTGTAGGCTTACCCTAACCCTGCTTAATGAAAATTAACCCATTGTACCACATAGGGTGTCGGTTTCATGTGGAGATTTTTTTTTTTTGGAAACCAAAAATCAAAAGCTTGGTCGACCAAGACTCTTATCATCAACTAACGTTTGGTCGACTATAAGGGGGCAGCCCTAATTTTATTAAAGTACCCCTAGTTGAACTACAGTATGCCAAAAAAAAAAAAAATAGAAAAATAGGTAAGGGTTTTTTAAAACCATAGTTTTGGTTTTCGTGTATTATTGCTATGGTTTTTCTACAAATACAATGGATACAAAATACTTTAGTAAAACTGTGGTAAAATTTGTGGTTAGCATGGTTTTACCACAAATACCATACTTCAAATATGGATACTGTAGTAAAACCATGGTTACTTCAGTGGACCACACTGAACACACACACACACACACACACACACACAAAACTAAAGCATGGCATTAGAAGACTTGGAATATAGCGCATAAGACGTACAGACTACTTTTCATGGTGCTTTTGGGAACTCAACAGCCCATGGTCACTTAGAAAATTAGCAGTTACGTTCTTGTCTTTCAGAGAAAAATATCCAAATTTGATATTAGAATGACATGAGGGTGAGTTTACAATGACAGCATTTTTCATTTTTAAGTGAACTATTCCTTTAAGTGCCCTGCGAGGTTCCCATCAGCTAAATTGAGGTATGAGAGGCCCTGGACACCATTCTCACCTGGAGGGGTTCTAGCACAGCGGCTTCTCACAGCAAAAATGAAAAATATACATTCAGCTTTCAACACTGAGCGACACAAATTTTTGTGAAAGTGGAGGTCTACTCTTTTCCACAAGACTGAACTAGATATTTCACTTACTATCCATAACACAGCCTCAGTCAAGCATTCACAGGATGGCAAAAATCCACAGAGACTCTCTCTCACACACACATATAATGAGCTGTGGGTGACACTCAGGCAACAAAAGGCCATGCGCGTACAGTTCAGAGGCGAGGCAAAGTAGGTGAGAGACAAACATGTGAGTCACAAACACCCATCGTGCCCCATTATAGCAATCACCCTCACCACTAGAGCCACTAAAAACATGCTGCTCTAGTTGGTGACTGCTGACTGTTTAATAGGTGCAGCCTCAAGGGCTGAGAGTTACCAAAAGCAAACATTAGGAAGCAGCAAAAGTCCTCAGCACAACCTTGATACAATGACATTAAATGAGCTGGTGAGAGAGATGGCCAGTTTCCCACGGTAAAGGTCTTATAAGAAGACACGTATAAGAATATTACATATATATGAAAACCTCAGTTTACATTTTTTTTAAATCATGTTAGCATATTAGGAAATCTTACAGTCCATACGACAATACAAAAACGCTTCACAACGCTTGATTTTTGTACTGTGATGCTTTTATGTCAAAAACCACAATTGGCTGGTTAGTATTTCTTTAAGTCCTGCTGGTACATGCTGGAACTACACCCTATGATGGGGAAAAAAGTGACAGCTATTCAAAAGTAACTGTTTTCTTTTTTTTTCCCCCAATAAAGTTTTGGATTGCAAAAATGTAATTACATTAAAGTACATATGGTTCCAGGGACAGATTGTTTTTGAAGTGATCGGTCACAAGGCAGCCAATCTTGGAACTGAAGGCCCATGAGTGAAGACAGCTGCCTCCAGATCACATAATTTGGGGAACCCTGCCCTAGCCGAGCAGATGCCATTGAAATTATCTGGAATGCTAATGGAAAGCTTTCTAAAAGTATTTTAGAGCACCTTGATCTGGGCGGATTAACATCATCTGGAACATATATTAAAATTAATGACAGATGACCTCAACAAAAACAACCGGTTTGCTGTCCAATTCCTGCCTGTAAAAATGCTGCACATATGCAATAATTAGAAACAATTTGATCATTGGCATGATCAAATTGTATTCATAATGTCACCATATTTCAAAATCTCAGTTTCAAGAATCATGAAAAACAGTGTTTTGTAAAGTCTTCACTTTGGAAGGGGTTTTCAAAAACCTAAAATGCCATTTAAAAGTGGGTGGGAGGCCAAAAAGCAGAGAAAACTATGCTTTCAGAAATAATGTATTTGTGTGGACTAGGCCTAAATCTACAGAAGTTTTGAATGTTTACAAACCAAGGCACCCCCCTCTAAACCAACCCAGAGACCATCAATATAAAAAATACATTCTTCGTATCAACTAAATATGTACTTAAGAATTCAATACAAATAAACTGATGTACATACGTGTTGTTGCACTGTACTTACATTTAAAGTGCCTAATTACATCTGTAGTTACACTGTTAACCTTACCCCTAACCCTAAAACTAACCCTACCCCAACCATTAAGCCCTAGGTTTAATTCCATTTTGACACGAATGCTCAGTGTCTGCATACGGTCGAACACGAGTCTGTCAATGTATACTCCATATGACTGTCCGCGCATACGCAGGCGGTTGGGCGCATGCATGCTACAACAGCTATGAGACACTGGACTGTCTCTTCAGGAGTTTAGATATCTTTATATTCCTTCAAACTAGACTTATACAAATGCAGGTATCTCCAGACCTCCTCACATATGCTCTTGACTTGACTTGCACATCCACTGTTGTTGTTTTTACCTTTGTCTCCTGTTGTTTACTTGCAATCTTCTAATGCTTCTTTGTGACAGAAACAGCTCAAATGTGAGTGTTGCCACATAGTGGACAATCTGCATGTTCAAAGAAAAATCAGCTGTGCGGGTTCCGTGCTTGAGTATCCGGCTGATGACGAGATTTGAGCCACACGTCCAGTGTTCACGTCTAACAGAAAAATACTTCAGACTTCACCCTAAACTCCAACCCAAAACCAATCCCAACTCTAAGCTACCCATACCTCAACCTCAGTAGCAAATGAAAATCTTGTAAGAATTTTGCAGAACATGTACAAAATTACTGTTGTGGCAATGAGAATTGGGGGTTAAAATGTGCTTAAATGTCATGAAAACTTTTTTGGTATTTATGTGGGTTTAAATATGACCAGGACACTTTCTTGACAGGTTCTGTGAGAATCACCCAGTTAGCTGATTGTTCAAATCCCTAACTTAAGTATGAGCAATACTAACAGTGATGCTTTCCTTAACAAGCACCACTAAAAAAGCACTTTTGGAAAGTAAAGCAACATAAATTACAGTAATAAAAGCATAATGATGCTTGAAAGGAAAATCATCTAGAATGACTCACTATAATTCCTGTTTTTTTACACGCATGCCTGTTTACCATGTGGGTATACACGTCAACTTCTAGTTATGGTGCCAGGATATCAGCTCAAACCAGAAACCTTGCGGGGAATTACATACAGAGAGCTACAAATCAGTCAAGAACCATCCAGAGTCGAGAAACTGGAAGAGCTTGTAATCTCTCAGCAAATTCATAAACACACTTTCAGGCAAAATAAACTAGTGATTCTAGTTTCTGTGAGTCATTATAGAGTAGAGCGGGAAGAAAATGCAAAACAAATGAAAAACATTCCAAATCGGTCCCATAAAACTCCTCTGTATGACATGCGGACCCATTTCCACTAAATGCCCCCTCCAGTTGACCACTTCAAACATCAGTTAGACTTTTCTTTTGCATCTGAAAGAGCTTTAGTCATTGCTGATTTTAAGCATTTGTGTCTCTCTTCCTTAAAATTAAAAAGAAACAGTGTGTTCTTCTGTGGCTGCAGAGAATCTCAACGGTAAGGAAAAAGTCAACCCGAAATCAGTGCTTAATTTTTTTCTTGTCAACTGCTGGATCGGTCAATCTAGTGTCACTAGAATCACAATGAACCTGCTCATGTATTCATGTTAAATGACGAAATAATTAGCAATAACCCTAAAATAAACACTGAGATGAGAGAGGGATTTTTTGGGTTTTAAAGCCAAATGCAATATGGGTAAAGAGAGAAAGAGAGATATGTTCTGTATAACCTATATCTCCAATTAAAAGGACAGAACAGTAATTAAAAATGCAACTCTTCCTAAAGTTTAGTTTATGGGTTAGGGTTATTCACCCTCATGTTCTTCCAAACCATTAACTTTGATTCAGTCACCATTCAATACAATAAAAATGGTTGGAGACTGAGGCTGTCATTCTGCCAAATAGGGTTGGGCACCAATACAACTTTTCCCACTTTAATCAAGTTCTCGATTCCAATTAGATTCAGCTTAATTATGGAAAATAACTAATCTGATCTAATAACTAAACATTGATTACACTTATTAAGCAATGATTCAAGACATGTAAACAGTCAGTAATAAGAAAACAAGAAACAAATTAGGCCTACAAGCAATAGAACAAATAAAAACAATAGAACAAAGATACAAATTAAGAAAACAGTGCTTTAAGTTTTAACAGCAGCATCAAGTACTAGGGCTCTATAATTCCCGTGTTGTGGAAAACATGGACACAATCGCGGAATTCAGTGATAAAACAGAATTAACTCCAAAACGTGGATAGTCACGGAATTTGACATATTTGGGATGAAATTAATGTGTTAATGCACAATTAATCAAATTAAAATCCTAAAAAGGCCTAGTGTTTAAACCACAATAGGTTGAGATTTAAACAAATATTAGGTCTGCAATGAGCTGCAGGCTTCAACAGTAAGTGAATGACAAGTAGGCCGCTCATACGCATCATTAACATCACGTGCGCACCGTGCGAGTATTAATGCCAAAGAGTAAATCACTTTATTCACTGTGAAGCGCATAGCACATGCAGACTATATATTTATATAATTAAATTAAAGCCTTTTACAGTTTAATAAGTACATTAGACCATGTAACAAACTGCTTTTCTGAAGGTGAGAAGTGAAGACGTCAAAAACATCTGGTTTTCCACCAAAACGGCAAAATAAAAGTTCCATTTAACTAGACGTAACATTTTTAAATTGCAACAAATATACTACCTCTGTATAGTAAAATGTAATATTCAGTGTAGTAGTATAATAGTAGTACTAGTAGTAGCAGTAATATTAGTAATAATAAATAATAATAATTACATTATATTTAAGCAATTTCCAAAGCAAGAGTTTCCTTACTGCTTTCATTAATACTGTGATGCTTTAATTTGCAGCATTGTATTTGACCAATAATAATAATAATAATAATAATAATCATAATAATAAAACCAAAACACTCCAATTCTGGGTTCTGAATTGTGCTGCAAGGATCTATATAGATGCTCTTCATTTATCCATCCATCCATCTTCAACCGCTTATCCAAGTCGGGTTGCGGGGCAGCAGCTCCCGCAGGGGCCCCAAACTTTCCTATCCCGAGCCACATTAACCAGCTCTGACTGGGGGACCCAGAGGCGTTCCCAGGCCAGTGTGGAGATGTGATCTCTCCACCTAGTCCTGGGTCTTCCCCGAGGCCTCCTCCCAGCTGGACATGCCTGAAACACCTCCCTAGGGAGGCGCCCAGGGGGCATCCTTAACAGATGCCCAAACCACCTCAACTGGCTCCTTTTGACTCTTCGTTTAATAAAAAAAGAAAACAATGTTGTTAAAAAGTAGATTTTTGTTTTGTTTTGATCTGTTTTTATTTTGATAAAAATTATATGATATAATTTGGTAAGACGATTTTTTAAATGATAAAATGTAATTAAACTTTAAAACCCAATAATTCAGAAATAAAACAGAAAACATGGAATTTGGGAAAAATACAATGGATTTCATAGGGCCCAGAAGTATTCAAGAAAGCAGTGTTGCTTTCTCGTTTTGTTCTTGTTGTTTGATTAAAAAGGTATTTCCCTGGTTCAGTACAAGTTAAGCTTAATTGACAACATTTGTGGTATAATATTGATAACCAAAGAAATTTATTTACTTGTTTCTTTTCTGTAAAAGCAAATCCGAGTTACAGTGAGGCATTACCACTCAGTAAATGTTAAAATGTTTTAAAAGTATCCACCTTTTTACTGAAAGCGGATGTGCTCCACAATTAGCCTGTTTTCAATTTCCGGTCTCCAGTGTTTTCAATGTCATCGGTGTATATTATTAGCAGGTAATGTGATGTTTAAAGTATTACATTTGTAAACATTTTCAAAAACAATTGGCTTTAAAGTGCAGATACTTAACAGGTACCAATTGTTTTACAGTGCCTCACCGGGTATGTACAGTAGATTTCATGAAGCTAGTTATGTTGATTTCAGTTAAGTGATGCAGATCTTCTGAAAGAGCACTGAAGGGAGGTCTGTGTTTGTTGGCTGTTGAGTTCAAATATCAACAGTCTTTCTCGGGAGTCAATTACTCCAAGACATAAATTACTTAAGTTAATATGTGACACTGGCTACAATCCAACTATATTATCGATACAAACTAGCCTAAACCAATCTACTATGTCCCCTGCACAACAGAAAGAAACGTCAGCAAATGAGAAATGCCAACAAGCAAGACAGTCTACCAAGTCACCACTGTGACCGTCAGTAAAACATGATCATATGTTTTTCCCAGCAATGAAGCTTCCATCACTACTTAATTTGAGGAAAAACACAAGCCTTCAGCAGTTACAGACGGAAGCAGGGCTGAAGAGCAGAGAACTGGATGACTCCTCTTCTGGGCAGAGTGTCAACAGCCCTGAGCAACAGCAGGCTTGGCGCAGACGGCCTGTTTTCTGCCCATCTATTCGAAAACACTCACTCCAGCTCCTAGATTTGAGCGGTTTTGCTGTGCTGTTTTGTATAGTTTTACATTCCAAAGTAATCCCACAAGGATCAGATGTACCCAAAGTAATTACCATGAGGTTGAGAAAGGTGAACATGGTGCTCTGGTCTGTAGCACAGAAAGCAACTGATGGACAAAAGGCAGTGAGGGACTCGTAACATGTGTCAAGACTAAATTGCACACTCACTTTTACAAGCAGCTTTAAATGGTTTGTTTTGTTGAGACTATTTTAGTTTTGTAAAACAAATAATTATTTCTTCCACCTGAAAAACAGTCCTGTTCAATGGGTTTGACCGTACACTGCATGCCATTTTAAAGGGCAGAGGTTTGTCCATATATATATATAATATTTATTTTTAAACACATACTATACAAATTCAAACCAGCCCTTCTGGTACCAACAATAATCCATGCTATTATCTAATCAGCCAATCGTGTGGCAGCAGTGAAGTGCATAAAATCATGCAAATACGGGTCAGGAGCTTCAGTTAATGTTCACATAAACCATCAGAATGGGTGAAAAATATGATCTCAGTGATTTTGACGATGGCATGATTGTTGGAGAAAGATGGGCTGGTTTGAGTATTTCTGTACCTGCTGATCTCCTGGGACTTTCACACACAACAGTCTCTAGAAGTTTCTCAGAATGGTGTCAAAAAAAAACAACAAGAAACATCCAGTGAGCGGAAGTTCTGCGGATGGAAATGCCTTGTTGATGAGAGAGGTCAACAGAGAATGGCCAGACTGGTTAGAACTGACAAAGTCTACAGTAACTCAGATAACCATTCTGTACAATTGTGGTGAGAAGAGTATCCTTCTGTACACAATACTATTCTGAAATGTGTTTTGGCGGCACGAGGTGGACCTACACAATATTAGCCAGGTCGTTTGAATGTTGTGGCTGATCGGTATGTGTGTACACATATACATGTACAAACACACACACACACACACACACACACACACACACACACACACACACACACACACACACACCTGTGCAAAAGTTTTAGGCACTTGTGAAAAATGTAGCAATGTAGGATGTCTTCAAAACTAATGCCATAAATAGTTTTCATTTATCAATTAAGACCAGTAAACACAAAAAAGCTAAATTAATATTTGATGTGACCAACTTTGCCACCACCAATTCTCCTAGGAACACCTGGACACAGTTTTTCTTGGTTGTAGGCAGATATGATGTTCCAAGCTTCATGGAGAATTCTCCATATTTAATCACTCAAAATGAAAATTCTCATGCATTCGGTCATCCTTTACTCTAGTCATTCCAAATTTTTTGTTTTGTTTTTAAAAAAACATTCACTATATTCACATAAGCAATATATGACGTTCAATATAATTGACATCAAACATGTTGAAACCCATCATTTGAACCACTTATGGCACTTGTGTGTAGATATTTAATGATGTGTGACAGCCCCCGTCCCCATTCACTTTCTTTTTAAGAAAAAGGTAGCGTTAAATTTTTTTCGGACTTCTTGTGTGTTCCATAGAAGTCCACCGGGGTCGAGTGTGCTGTGGAGGATGTGAGTTGTCAAGGTGTGGGATGAGAGATGATGATATCATGGCGTCGTGTCTTCAAGCAAACCTAAGTGTGGCAATCCTTGTAAAATTTTGATTTTGATTGAACTATACTCTATTGGTATATGGTTCTTGTTAGAGTCATGCAAACCAATGGCCGAGAATCTGCTTTTATGGTGGAAAAAATGTGGAGCAGTACAAAAAACGTATCAGGAGGGGGGTTGGGTTGAGTACCATCCCTAGTGTACACACACACAAAGTAAGTCGTAAGTACAATACATGAACAGTATGATTTGTCTATTGCCATTTGGGTGTTCTACTAAAATTCTGTATGATCTAACTAAATTCTCTATTTAGTGTGCCTGAGAAAATAGATGTGTAGCTTGTATTGCTGTTGTTTAGCACAATTTGTGTTTGACACAGAGTTGTGTGCTTCAACGTGGAATTAATGAATCCCATTCTATCATTTGTTGCATCATTACTTCAACATATTAAAAGAAACCTAAATATTAGGGGTGAAAAAAATATAGATTTCCTGATGCATCGCAATCTTCATTTGAATGATCTCTAAATCAATCCTTAAATCCCAAGATCGATCTTTTACTCTATGGACAAACCCCCACTTCAATGATAGGAAATAACTTGCATTTCAAACAAAATTTGGCACTATGCGACAATTTATATACTTGACTGTCAGCTAAATGTTTAGATTTCACTAACAAGTGAATTCATTGTGCAGTATAGTCATGTGGCTGGCAAAATGGCTGGATGTCTGAGTGGTGTCTGGAGAACAGCATAGGATTAATAGAGAATTGCAAGAGTTTTTGGAGTAGACCTGACCTACTAAGAAGAGATGGACTACTTCCCTCCAGGGAAGGTGCCGCTCTCCTCTCTAGTAATTTGGCTCATAGTCTTAATAATGATAGTATATGACTAACTGGGGCCCAGGTCAGGAAGTAGACAAACTGGTTAATCCGAACGTCTACTAGCTGCCTTGAGACGTCACAGAGGTCACATAAACTACAACACATAGTGACTGTATCACCTAGATATCACATAGAGACCGCATCTGTTCCCTGAAATACCAACATAAAACTCACTAAATAATTTAGAAAAAAATTTGATTACGGCCAAACTTGAACAAAACCTGGATTAAATTAGCCTTGTCTGAAGAGAAGAGGTGGTGTTGCTATAATTTACAGTGAGGTTTTTGGTGTTACTCAGAGGACAGGATAGAAGTTTAAGTCTTTTTAACTAATAATGCTTAATGTGACACCACCAGATACAAATAATAAAAAAAACTGTCATCTTTTGCACTTGTGTGGTATATAGATCATTCGAGCCTTATTCTGATTTCCATGGCGAATTTGCAGTTTTTTTTATCAGATCTTGTAGTTACTGTAGACAGAGCTTTAATTGTTGGTGACTTCAACATTCACATAGATAATGAAAATAACACATTGGGATTAGCATTTATCGATTTTCTCAACTCTCTTGGAATCAGACAAAATGTTACAGGACCAACTCATCATCAAAATCATACGCTAGATTTAATTCTGTCATATGGAGTTGATGTTAATACTATAGAAATTCTACCGCAGAGCGATGACATCTCAGATCATTACCTCCTATCTTGTATGCTGTGATCAGCTAATGTTACTCAATCTACACATCACTATAGTTCAGGTATAACTATTTTTTCGACCACTTCTCTAATAATCTTCCAGATCTATCTCATACACTCAGTAAACCCCAAAGCCAAGAAAAACTTGATGAAATTACAGAAAATATAAATACAGTCTTCTCTAGCACTCTTGATAGTGTCACCCCCCTTCGAATAAAGAAAAAAGCCCTGCACCATGGTACAATGATCAAACTCATGCTCTCAAGAGAGCAGCTAGAAAAATGGAGCGCAAGTGGAAGAATACAAAATTAGAGGTATTTCGTGGTGCTTGGAAAGATAGTGTATGTAGATAAAGACAGGCATTAAAAGCTGCCAGGTCAGCATATTTTAGTAAACTCATAGAAAATAACCACAATAATCCTAGGTATTTATTCAGTACTGTGGTTAAATTGGTTAGGAAAAAAGCCTCAACTGAACCAGATATTACGTCGCAGCAAAAGAGTAATGACTTCATGAATTTCGTTAATGATAAAATTGAAATAATCAGAAATAAAATTGGAATTATGCAATCATCTGTCACAGTACCTCCGAAAACAGTGTATAATTTCAAACATAATTTCACGTGCAACTTCAATCCTTAACTGTTATAGGTCATGAAGAGCTAACAAAACTTATCGAAATATCAAAAGCCACAACATGTTAGATCCAATAACAACTAAGCTCTTAAGAGGTATACTCTGTAATCTCAGAACCTCTTCTTAATATTATTAACTCCCAACTATCCTTAGGACATGTCCCAAGAAACTTTAAAAAGGCAGTTATTAAACTGCATATTAAGAAGCCACAAGTTGATCCAGGAGAACTGGCTAATTATAGACCGATTTCAAATCTCCTGTTTATGTCGTAAATACTAGAAAAGGTAGTATCCTTACAACTATGTTCATTTCTACTGAGAAATAATAAATATGAACAATTTCAGTCATTTAGGCCCCATCACAGTACAGAGACTGCACTTATCAGAGTTACAAATTACTTGCTCTTATTATCTGATTGCATTAGCATGGTTTAGGTCCTATTTAGCAGACCGCTACCACTTTGTCTATGTAAATGAGGACTTGTCAAAACAAACAAAAGTATGAAGTACCACAGGGATCAGTTTTAGGGCCTCTTCTTTTCTCCATATATATGCTTCCCCTGGGAGATATTATCAGGAATCATGGAATAAGTTTCCAATGTTATGCCAAGGATACCCAACTTAATATTTCTTCAAAATCTGATGAAACTTCACAATTCTCCAAATTAGCAGTTTATCAATGAAACAAAAGATTGGATGGCCAGAAATTTCCTTCTACTCAATTCCGACAAAACAGAGGTACTAATTATTGGACAAAAACCTATAAAAACAAGCCGCTAAAATATTATTTGACTCTCAATGAATGTACCGTAACATCATCTTCAAGAGCGAAGAACTTAGGTGTTATATTAGATATCAATCTGTCCTTTGAAAATCAAAATTACCAATGTTTGTAGAACAACATTCTTCAACCGAAGAAATATTGCTAAATTATGGCACATGCTCTCTGTTGCTGATGCCGAAAAACTAATTAATGCGTTCATGACCTCAAGACTAGATTATTGTACTGCATTTCTGGGAGGAGATGCCAGATCAATTAATAAACTTAAATTGGTTGTTGCAGCCAGAGTGCTGACTGGAACCAAGAAATATGATCATATTAGCCCCATTTTATCGTTGTCACATTGGCTACCTGTTTTCATATTATTTAAAAAAATTCTGTTAACTACGTACAAAGCTTTGAATGGTCAAGCTCTGCAGTACTTAAGTGACCTTCAACCACATTATAATCCATCACGTTCATTACAATCGCAAAATTCTGGCATGTTAATAGATCCTAGAATATCAAAATCCACAAAAGGAGGTAGATCCTTTTCATATTTGGCTCCTAAACTATGGAATAGTCTTACACAGTTTGAGATGCAGACACACGCACTCAGTTTAAGTCTAGACTATAGACTTATCTATTTAGCCAGGCATACACCTATTTCATCCTTCAAATCACAATTAGGCTGCTTTAGTTAGGTCTGCCAGAACCAGAAATGGTGATAATGATCTATAACTCTATATAATAAATTGCAATAAATTGAATGGCATCTATGCCCTAAGAATGGCATCTTGTTTCGCCGTCTCAACCTCAGGACTCCTATCCTGAGGTCACCAGAACCAGCTGGATCAAGCTCCATTCCTGCTTCGTGTTGGACTATACTGCAATGTGTCTCTGAGTGGTGATGACGACTAATAGCAGCAAGTGCCAGCAAAACATTACTTCATTCTATTCGATAGACTTCAAGGGATGGACGATTATAGCAAAAATCTTGATATTGTAAACACGATTATTAATGTCAATTAAAATATTACTGTGACGTCACCAAGCAACTGTGTGGTTCTTCAGAGTAGCAGAATTCAATGGTGGATACATGCTGCACTCCAGTTTCTTTTAAGCATTTAAGATTGTAAAAGTTCCGAGACGAGATCCAAACAACGAATTTGTCATTGAATAATGTCTCTTTTAATACCCTTTCTGTTCTCTACAGTCATTTGTTGATCAAAAAACAATATATAGAATTCTAATCATGCATAGCACAGATTATATAAAACCATTCGAGTCTCTCTCAACATGCACAAACTTAAAGACGCTGTTTACAGAAATGCCAGGTTTTTTTAGAGACAGTACCGGTTTTTAGCATGTGTTCAACAAATCAATGTAAATACCTGTAAAAAGTACACATTATTCAATTAAACAATATTGTAAAAACAAAAAATTATACATGCAATACAATATATTTATTGATTAAATACATTAATTTGTTCAGTTTTAAAGATCTAAAATGTGATCAAACTAATGAAAAACTAATCAAATATAATTATTCAAATTAATATCTTCATAATGTACCTTGCATAATTAAAAGCATTATGTGGGAGAGAATTTATTTCATATGGGACATTATAACTAAAATATACACATGTATCGATATCAAATCGAAATCTATTTTGTAATCGTCTTGAAAATGCTATTTCTGGGCATCCCATAGATTCATTTGGAATAGCTATATGTGCCGGGTTGTATTTAAAGATTTACAAAGAAGACCTAATTAATAGCTCAATTCTTGTGTTTGGCTGTCTAAAAGCAGAACACGGGGAGCTTCTTCACAGTAGTAATTTGAATAAACCACACAATTTTATATCCTATATGAACTTCATAGTTTGGCGGTGTCACCATGGGCCCTCTTCTTATTTGGGGTCCTTCACAGCAAATATAAATGTTTGTTTGGATAAGACTGTTTGTTTTGAGAAGGAAATGGAGACCAGAATGCAAGCCTGAAGGGAAAGCATGGAGAAATGAGAAGTAAATAAATATGTAAAAGATGGCAACCAGGGGTTTAGAAATGCATCTCAAACCAGGGACGCTGTATTATAGAAAGGTTCAAAACAAGCCAATGCAGGCTTAGGGTAACTTCAGTGGTTTTTGGATAAATAGGATGTCGAAAGCAGCTAGAAAGGAACAGGGAGAAGCTTTTGGCTGCAGAGTTTCGTGAAAGGTATTACAATGCACTACCAAGAGCAAGGCCATACATAAACCACAGTCCTTCAAAAAGATGAACTACCCTTCTCAAAACCTCTGGCAAGAAGGCATAAAATCCTTCCACTATGCAGAAAAAGGTAAATAACATATCAAGGGCTGTTTCTCAGAGTTCCATTCATCTGTCTTTACTCTAGAAGTAATTTTAACAGCTTGACCTGAGGGATAAATCAGTTTTTTTATAAACAAGAACATAGCCCTGTTTTCTCAGGAAAATGACACGATTCGGAAACATAATCTGAAGAGGAGTAGTATGGCTCAACAGACAATTAAGAAATCTATTTGTGTAGTACAATTTAAAGTGTGTCCCAAGAACATGGTTCATAATTTACCAGGTTTACAAAGAAACAAGCTTCAAGGAAAATTCTAACCATAATTCCCATTTAGAAAATGTGCAATTTCTTCATAGCTGACACACAGTTTCACAGTTTTAGTGTGCTTGAGTTGGTTGTGCTGTGTTGTGTGTAGGGCTACAACTAAATATTATTTTGATAATTGATTATTGCGACAATTAATCATTAGCTTTTAACTGACTATTCAGCTTGTACCTTGACTTAAAATGTTGTAATAAACGCGCTTACTAATAGTAGAGGACAAAATCATCTTTTAAAAATACCTCTAAATGACATTTATTGAATTAAAGGAAAAAATTTACTTAAGTTTAATTTAGTAAAAACATTCACTGCAAAAAAAAAATTATTGTAATCAAGTATTTGGTCTAGGGCTGGGACGACGCGTCGAAGTCATCGATTACGTCAACGCAAAAAAAATGTCGACGCAAAATATTTGCGTCGATTCGTCAGACCCAAAACAAAGATGGCGGCGCCGGAGATTATTAACAACTCGAGTGGCTCCTCAGACTATCAGAAGTGCAAGGCGGCACGCACTCGTTCCTCTAAAGTATGGGAATTCTTTAATTTAAAAGGAAACAATTCCGTGATATGTCGTCTTTTGCAAAATGGAGATGGTATCCATTCTAGCACCACGGCAATGCACCAGCACCTGAAGAGGCGCCACCCGGGAGCAGCTGCAGATGACAGAGCACCGTAAGTTTTTTTGTTGGAGTAGGCTATAATACGTTCGACACCTAAAGTTTTCGTTTATAGCTATTAATAATGCGCTTATAGCTATGAATGTCGTGAAAAATACATAGAGGACACTGACAACGCGTTGACAGACAGGACCAAGCAGGTAACATTTAATAAAGTCTCACTTTCAAATTTGGTCAGTCAAAGAAAAGTAAACCATAAATAGGCCTACTATTTTGTGGCTCTTTAATGTGTCATGGCAGATTGCCTCAGTTAAAGCTGCTCGTGAACCGATCATCTTTTTCTTGGTTAATTTATAGCATCAAATAGGCTAAACATGAATGTAGTGTAACGCTCTTGATCAAAAGGGGCCGGATAGCTTGCCTAAATGGTTGTAGTCAGGTGTAAGCAAAGACACACAAGACGTAACTGATATTCCACCATGGTGATTTATTATCAGCTGTCGTCGGTCGCGCGTACACATAGGCAGTTTGCAAAACGCACAGCTAACAACAACTGCGTTTCTGGTTAGAAATAATAACAGAATAAGAGCAACAGAAACACAAAACGGGCTTACACGCATACATGCGATGTTCACAGCTCGCTCTTCCCATATCAACTGCCCACTCTGAGCGAGGGAGTAACAGAGTACGTTCCATCTTAAAGGCGCAGTACCTAATTGTACTTGTTACTGTAGCCTACATCAGAAGGACTGAGGTTTTAACCGCGGAAAGACGTCAGTACAGTAGCCTACAATCCATTATTGAAATTATAATACACCGACGTTAATCTTCTCTCTCCTGACTACTTTGTCGGACAAAAATGGCGTGTTATGATTGATTGATCAGATTGCCTGTCAATCAAACTCCCGGCGATTTAATTTTTTTTATTATTTATTTATTTTACATTTTATAATCAAATCGAAATCGAATCGGACTGGAAAAATGAATCGTTAGATTAATCGATGCATCAAAAAAATTATCGCTAGATTAATCGTTTAAAAAATAATCGTTTATCCCAGCCCTAATTTGGTCTTATCCATTTAAAAAAAAAAAATGTATTTAATCCTTATAACAAGATACATTTACCTGTACACAACATATAACATATTGAGACTTGCTTTCAGAGAATATATCTTGAACATAAGTGCATTTTGTTTACAAGTGAATTTTTTCACTTGTTTATTCATCTGCCAGTGCAGTAGTCAAAATATACTTATATTTAAAATCTTTTCTCTGAAAGCAAGTCTAAATAGCTCCTAAAGTAAATGTACTTTATTTGAATCTAGCTTTAGATATTTATATTGGAAAACAAGCCAAAACAACAACAAAAACAACAAAAAAAGTATTTAGTTGCAGTGTAGATTATGGGTGAAGACCACCCTCTCAACTTTTTGTTCACATCGATCCATCTTTAACTCAAAAAACAAACTCTCTCTTCTTAATAGCGCTGCATATCACCGATTTTCTTCATGATATGATACACACCGCAACACATATATATTATGAATCACTTTGTGGTGAGCAAAGGCATTACAATCTGACTGGAGCAAGCGTGTGCAAGGGACGAGCGTGCCCACGCCCGAGTGTACATTGGAGAGGTGCAGTTTCAACCTCTCTCTTAGATCGGGACACTTTACGCGACTCATAGAAGTGGCGCTGACCGCACAGAGATTAGCCAGTTTCTGAATTTAGAATTATTTACATGACCTGCTTCCTTATTAAAGATATAACAGCGAGGTGTCTCCTTTAAAGACGCTCTGACATGCAAGTTTTCTTCAGAGGAACGGCAGTTCCGGCTCCACTGTATTTCACAACAGGAGTGCTACTTTATTTACTTATTTCTGTATCTTTGTATCATTTCCTCACTTTGCGATCTACATCACCTGAAGTTGTGAAAGTTTAGAGTGCATCTGGACTGCGAGCTGTCTTCCTCTCCTCAGTCAGACACGAGCTGCAGTTCTGTTCTCATGCACCATCATTAGTTTCATATCTGATCTCATGTTACGTTAAATGAGATCAAACAACTATTAGTCAATGAAAAATTGTCGATTTTTATTGTTGATTTTGTCGATAACGTTGATTAATCATTTCAGCCCTAAATGTGAGTAAGGTATGATCAATCAGTTTGGGAAACACACACAGCTGCTTGTACTGCAGATAATCCAAAGAAGTCATTTGCATGAATTTGCCTGCGAGCTAGAGTTCAGACATTTGCAGAGCCTGTTTTGGGTAAAATCTGTCTTCGGTTAAATGATCTCAATGCAACAGTCCTTATCTGATTCACAAAAGATCTTCCACCACCAACGGCCAAAACACGAACCAAACAAATGTGCTTTGTCAGCTTCACACATTTCCAAAACAACATATGTTAGTTAAGATTTGCTTTCATCCATGTCATCAAAAAGAGGAAATTTGCCATTTCAATTGGCTAAGTTGTATGTGGTTTTAAGACGTTTCCTCATTTTAAAGAGTGGCACCTTCAGTTGTGACTGAATTTCAAGTGACATTTCCACAAAAGTGGATTCGATAGACAGATACACCAACAACCTTCAAGGTTCAGATAGCAACAGTGTACAATCTGTCTCCCACCAAACAGGTCTAGTGGTAAAACCAATCAAGTTTCAGTAAGAAAGAAAAAAAACAAAACAATGGGTCCTAAGAGCCAATTAAAAGTGCTTAAAAGGATTAAAAGTAGCCAAGTTGGGTACATAAGTCTTAAATCTCTAAAAGTTATTTTAATAGAGACCCCACACAAATATAGGCTAATTACATGATCTTGCCATTTAGAGCATATATAATATATGCATTGGCCGATAACTGTCCCAGCTTAGTCAATTAACACAAGTAGGGATGCACTGAAATTTCAGTGGAAAATGAAATAATACTATTTATTGTTTTCGGCCAAAAGAGAACAAAAATGCCCAAAATTTTGGCTGAAAATTTGAACAGAAACAGTTATATTAAAATCTTGTAACAGAAACACTCCCATACAGTGAGAAGAATCATTAAGGAAGCACCATTAAAGTAGTATATATGACTCTGGCATTATATTCAAAGTCTCTTGAAACCATATAATAGTTTTGTAAATTATGAATTTATGAATTTAGTTTAGTAAGTATATATACAGTCTAAGTATATATACTGAGTAATAAGATATCCTATCTCAACTGAAGTGAACACAAAAGAGATCCACTAAAATAATCAATTTCATATCTCAGGTCCACATACAAATGCCAAAAGAACTTGCTTCATGTTCACTGAAAATTTTCACTTGAATTACTGTAAATTTTGCAGCTGCTTTATCTAGTAGTTGACAATAAAAGTTTTCTTAATAGGCTACACATATTTAATGAAATTATTTTGTGTCCACTCTATTTTATAATTAATTTGTAGTTATAGAGAAAGTGGTTATTGTATATCTCCAATAACAACAACAAAGTCACATTTAAAATAATCATAATTTTCAGCAACAAACACTTCTACAAACTCTTCAGAAATATTTAGTAAGTTCAGTTCACTCTTTTGTGTGCAAATGTGTTCTGTTCTGTTGTCGCTATCGCTGTGGCGGACCTATTTTTAGATTAAACAAGTTCGGGTTCAACAAGTTCGCTTGAACACCCCAATGTCGGAAGGGGCCCACGTGAACTGTCGCTTTCATGATCTATCATGAGTGTGCACAAGAGATCAATGGTCAGTTAACATTTTCACTGAATAATACATTCGATTTCAGTTAGTTTCTCACCAAACCTTATCGTATACTTTCTTAATAATCATGAGTCTCATGGAATCATTTATTAGACCTCTGAATTATAATTTTGCGTTCTTCTGGAGCTTGAAGATGTAGTCACCATTAACTGCCATTGTATGACATCACGGAGCACATTTTTATATTTTTACCCTTTGTGTCAAGAAAAAGAAAGTCTTTATAACAACAACGGGTGAGTAAGCAATTATTGAATTTTCATTTTTGAGTGAACAAACCCTTTAAAGGAAACTTTAAAAAAAGTCATAATTTACTTATATTACATTACTATAATTGAGAAGTTGTGTTATTTAGTGCAAAAAAAACAATGCAAGCATGAACATGCATGCTACTGCAAACAAGCATCTGACATACTGCTTATGAACGCAACATATGTCCACTGCAAAATAAAATAAATCGTTTCATTTTTAGAGCTTTTAAGTGAGACACCATCCACTGCCATTATATTAATACAACATCATCTTTTGTGTTATGCATAAATAAAATAAAAAGTCATGAGGATTTGGAACTTGAGGGTGAGCAAATCATGACAAAAAAAATACAAATAAATAATTAAATGTGTGTATACCTGCATTATATCAGCAATCTGCCACTCTACTGTCTATATATTGGCATCTGCCATTGGCAGTAGTGGTTGCCCAATATGGGTTTTTCCATTACAATGAAAGACCAAGAAATTATCTATCCTCATCCAAAAATATGGGCTACAACAAGAGGCTTGCTAATTGTGAAAGTGTTATCCAAAACAATAAGACTCAAATAGACGTATATGAGACTAAATTAAGCATTGAGGGTCAAACTCCAGGCAAATGTTACATGCCAAAAAGTCCAGACCTCTGAAAGCTACTGGAGGTGCTTCATTAGCATGGGGGGAGACAAGCCCCCCACCTCAACCTCTCCTTCCACTGGGAGCTCCAATACCAGACTGCAATCAATAATTCATCTGCCAAAATAAGGAACTTTTCCCAAATGTCTTTCATTATTATGTTCAAGAGCATGATGGTGTCATGAATCATTTTGCAGAAAAGGGTTGTGTGACACCAAGAAGTCAGCCAATAATAAAAGCAAGCACTGCATGTGCCGTTAGACAGAAGATAAGAAACATAAAAAAAATATTTTTATGTTTCTTAAAACATAAATGTAATTTAAAAAAGGAATGGATGCTAGACAGCCTGATTCAAGTTAAGGTTCTTGTTTATAGATAAAGTATAACAATTTCTGTGACTATAACAACACCAAACAGAATTACAAAAATAACAGTTTTCAAACAGGTTTCCTGAATAATACCCCTGTCTTCTATTGGTCGAAAAAACTTGGAGAACTCCAAACTTGAAAATGTTGCAGAGTTGAGTTGGGAGGCATGAACAAAGAAAGCAAAGTTTCAAAAGCACCCCAGATCCGAATTGTTTACACTTTTCTGGGAAATCAGTCAACAATTGCCTTACAGTTGTCTTTGCATATTTAGCTTGGATAAGAGAAAGTATTTTAACTTTTATTATACACTACACCTGTAGCTCCTATACCGCACACTTGAGACAAACCCATGAAAAAACAAACAGATACTTTAAGACTGGTGAACAACAAAATAAAGCCTTTAGGATTAGCAGAAGCCATTTTTTTCTACACCTACAGGTACCATCTGTATATGCACCAAAGTGTGAACCTGAGCATTAAGCCAAAAGCATCACACCTGAAGACAGCGGCATACAGAGCAAACATGGTGGCTTCAAACTCTAAATCATTGCTTTCTGGTCCAGTTGATTTGTTCAAAACAGCCAATGGCACAATACATCCCCATACAATCACATGACCACCCTAACCTAAACTGAAATGAAAGCACAACACAACAAAAGCAATGTGTACATTTGGAGTGACTCTCAACTGTTGGCTCATTACCACACGTCAGAATAATGAGAAATATATAAACCCCGACCGGGCCATATGAGTTGTCATAGCTGATAACTTCTGTTGACCTATTTGGGAAAGGTGCTTTGTGACTATGGTGACATGATTTTTCAGAGTCAGCATAAACAAATATTACATAAAGCATAAGGCTTTAAACACAGCCTCTGTGCAAACAGATCTCAGCTGAAATCAGGTCAGTGGTGATGGCATCACGGGCCATCCTTTGTGACAAGAAGCGACAGCCTGAATTGGAGGCCAACGTTTGTTTGTGAAGGGTATAAAAAGTATATTCTTTTTGAAACAGCCAAGATTACAGTCTGTCACTCTGCTCAGCTTGCATGCAATACAACTAATCAATCAAAAGGGCCTAAATTAGTGTGTAAATGATATGGTATATAACAAAATATATTTTGGACCATAAGTGAGAAAATTAGCTTATATTTAATATGCATGGCAAAGTCGGACAGCAAAGTGTTAAATTGTCTTGATTTTGGAATAAGCCCAGAGCCAATTATGCACTTTTTTCTGTCGTTTACGGTTGTCGTACATGAATATATTACATATTGTATATGTCCTGTTTCAAAAGACACACAAATAAAAAAATATTTTAACTGACAGTCTCTCTCAAGAACAAATCATCAATTGCTGTGCTTTTATAGGTTCTTCATTAGGCGGCAATAATTTCTTTATTTTTCGGCAGTCACACCAGCAATAATTTGGGCTGCTGTGGCAAATGTAATATTTATCTTGCATTCAGCGCTTAATACACACTAAATATGCTCCTTATCTGAAACAGGATTAGCATGGTGCGACTGAAGCCTGACTTTTATGCGAGCCACCACATAACCACTTGCGTCAATGATCTACTCTGCTCTATATATGGCACGTGCATCAAGCAGGCATTCCTCGATATTGTGGTGTGCAGACCACAAAACAGATGCAATCCTATTTTCTTGTTTAAAGTGCTATGGAGGATGTCAAACCTCTCAAACAGTAGTTCACGCTAACATGCTAAACAGCATTGATGACACTGTGCCATGCAGCAAAATAAAGATTTTTATAGGGTGATTTTTATCAGCCAATTTACTGACCATTTTAAACCATGGGCATAACGGTTATAAGCATGAAAATGCTAATATGGAAAACTGAAGGTTTATTCCTAATTAATTACAAACACACTTTGTAAAAACTGAATTCAAATGCACAATACAAAATTAATAATAGCCACAATATCTAGAAGGGCAGGCACTCCTAAGAACATTTTATATTTAATTTTAATTCTGTCTCATCCTCAAGTTATTGCAGGAAAAACAACATAAATGGACGTGAAATTTGTGAAATTTACCTATAGGGTACATGATGAGGGAAACCAAAACATTTTGAAATCTGCAGATACTTTGATTCTGAGATATCTGTATTTTAGCTTTTGTACCTCTTTGTACATTTTTTAAGCATTCCCAAGTAAAACAGTGATCTGATGACAATATAAGGTAAGTTGCAAAATATCGTTATCTGCGTTGATATCAGCCTATAATTTTTGCTAAATTCGGTATTGGCCAAAAATGTTATAATGGTGCACACCTAGTTTCTTCTATTTTTTTCTTCCATTCTATCTACTTCTATATTTTTTTATTTTTTTCCCCCCAGATAAATTACTACAATTATTGTTTTAAGAAAGACTAGCTACATTTACCTAACCACAGTCATCCATGGCCTTCACTGTGCTTACTCCATTGCACTTTAAATATAAGAGCAAGTAGGATTTTAAATCCTAAAGACTTTTGAAAAGATGGACAAAGATTTCCTACTATGCAATATATGTTCAGTTTGAATTATGTTTGAAAATAGGAAACACACCAGAAATACAAAACAATCAACACAAATAATTTCACTGGATACATGCCCTTACACTTGAAAACCGTTAACAAATCTACGCAAGAAAAGAAAATGCAACCCAGGCTACATTACGTACAGGTTACGTTTTTTAATTTGTTGGGTTGCCACTATGTCCAATGTACAATCTGGGTCCTGCTGAAGCAAACACAGTTGAGGACAACTGATCTATCATTTATCACAAAAGGGAATTAATAAGATATTGATAAACCTATCACACTAAATGATCAGAGATCATTCAAATTAAATGTATGACACCGCTACGTGAAAGTCCAAATCAGGTTTGGAAGGCAGCAGGGGCCAACTTCGCCAGCCTGGCTCAGCAGCACGGTTGAATGGACAAGTCTGTCAATGCAGTGTATGTGTGGATGGAGCAAGCAGTGCACATGGTTGTTTCTAGCACAGACAGCTGAATTAGTGCTAAATTAGTGAAGATTGGCCTGAGGGCAGGTATGCGCTCACCATACCATCTGGCTGCTTTGACCCTAAACATGTATCAGCTTCACAAACTACAAAACAAACGCCTTTTTCATTTCCTCTCACACACATGAACAAAAGGCAGTTGTGTTTAAGATTAAGCCTTGAATATAAGAGGCAACAGTCTGACGATTCCATAAATACAAAGCAACCAATGGGACCTTACTGGACAAAAAATGGCAAGAGGGCCAAACAATCAATGAATGTCTGTCGGCCCTGAGGAAGATCATAATCATGATGATGTGCCATGTGATCATTCAAATCTATTTATGCTGCCAATATATTTATAAGCTATGCATTCAAAAGGCAGTAAAGATGGGAGAACTGAGGCAAAAACAAGACAAAATAAGGGTCACATACAGTGTAAGGGGCCATGTCTGATGGACCAAACAGTTAGTCAGTTGTCACAGCTGCAGCATATTATGCTAATAAAAAGCACATGACAGTCTTTAAGAAGGACCCTTGTGGGGAGAAAAGGGGAGAAAAGTATTATAAAAAAAAATAAATAAATAAAAAAAAAAAGACCCTTGTACCGTACTGAAAATTGAGCAATAATATTTCCACCCCAGACAGGTTGTTCACATGCTAAATTATGAATTTAACACTGAATAATACAAGGCAGCATCCTCGCTGAAATGGAACCTCATTAGTGGCCGATTTGGAACATGCTATGTGTATCATACATTCAAATACTTCTCACACAAAGCACACAAGAAAATCTAGTTTTCAATACAGTTTGGCATATAAAAAGTTAGTGGCATGATTGTCTAAAAAGCATAAAAACAACAAATTTTGCGTAAAATAATTCATTTTAAATAAGATTGAGCTGTTATTTTCTTTCAGAAAACATTGAAAAACACCTATGATAACTTAAGATGCTGCCATATGTCAGCAGCTCACTAGGTTTTGGAACAAAGCCACCATCTTTGCCTCACAGTGATTAACACACTGTTGCTAAAGAGAGACAAGAAGCATCTTTGTAGTATTTGCCATTTCAAACATTTTTAAATGGATTTCAGCATTGTTAAACTATACAGGCCTATAACATATTAATGATACATTCTTAAGGCAAAACAGCAAGGATAAAACAAAAAAAAAAAAAAAAAAAAAGAGACAAAAACAGCCTCTCACAGAGTTGCGTGACGCCATGAGAGGGACGGACATGTGAACAAAGAGCTCAGTGCACTTTGTTAGTTTTTAATCATTTTTGTATCATTAACCGGTAAGATTCATTACACCCTGCTACATAACTGTTCTAAGAAGTCAACATGTCAAAGAATTCAAAATCCTTGGGCTCTGGAGATATTAAAAGACATTTATGTGCTCAAGCTGATACCTCAGACAGGGCCGCAGACCAGGGACTCAGTTTGGATGGTGCGGCAGGAGAAATTAATTGGTAACTGTCCAGCATATCAGTGATGCTGACGAAAGTCCTAGCAGACTTAGAGGATCTTGCTGTAATACGTCAATCTATTACAGCAATGGAGGTGAAATTCTGGTTGTTGGTTGAGCTGGTTACAAGAATCGGGGACATCGAGAAGCGGATCGATTATCTGGAGTCATCAGAGAGGGAATTAGCTTCTAAGCCGCTAGCGACCAAAGTAGATTTGGAACACGTTTGGGAAAAGCTGGAAGACCATGAGAATTGTAATCGGCGAAACAATATCCGAATTGTTGGAATTCCTACGAACGAGAAAGTCTGAGATATAGTGAAGTTCCTAGACGAGCTCTTCAAGAGTCATAACAGGCCATAAGCTGAAATTTGAGCGAGCTCACAGAGTCACGGCTCGCAGATCCGCTGAAAGAGAAAGGCCATGATTAATTCTGGCCAAATTTCTGAGATCATCCGATAAAGATCTTGAGGTACTCCTCTTGAGGCGAGGAGTATAGGAAGGCTTTCTAGGAGAAACCACAGCATTTTCTTGTTCCCAGACTATGCAAATTCTACAACAGAGAAACGTGATCGATTCAAGGAATGCAAGAAACTCTTACATCAATGGAAGATCGCATTTGCACTGATGTTTCCGGCCAAACTGAGAATAGATACCAAGGACGGCCGCAAAATATTTACATGCACACAGCAAACATTATCTTTCATAGAGACAATGGGGTGGTAAGCCATTTGATATTCTCACATGGCCCTCAAGTGAGCCTGACGCGCTGAAAATACACTTGACTGTCTGACGAAGCGGTTTCTTTTTGTGCTGGTTCCGCCAAACGGCTGGAGTTTGTTTTGTGGAATAACACTCCTTTGGGATAGTTGTAGATAAATCTGCTTATGCCTCCTATTGACTGGAGTTTGTTTAGTGGAGTATTTTTTGCAGGACACTTTAAGGATTAGGTCACCTGCTGCACTCATGAACAGCCGGCTCACTGAAAATTCGTTTGACTGTCCGAGGACACTGAAAGTTTTTTTTTTTTTTTGTGCTGGTTCCACTAGCGGATGGAGTTTCTTTTGTGGGGTTTGATTTTTGCACTAATGGGAATGTGGTCTTTATAATCTTGTTTTCGACACACAATATATTTTATCTATTATCTATTTGATGTAATCTAACATATCAAAATATCAAATGTTAATATGAGTGGATTATCTCTCTCCCAGTGGAATGTGAATGGGTTGGGGCACCCATAAGAAGAAGGAAGGTTATTTATTTTCTTAAACATAAGAAATATGAGTGTTTCTTCAAGAAACGTATCTTTCCCCGCAGGAAGCCAAAAATTTGGTAAGATATTGGGTGGACATGTTTTCTAGTAAGAGCAGAGGAGTCATTACATTGATAAGTAAACATCTACAATTCAAATGTCTCAAAAGGAGTAAAGATAAATTAAGAGTCATTATTGTTTTAGCAGAAATTCAGGGGCAAAGGTTGATTTTGGCTAATATTTATGCACATAATGTTAATGATCAGGACTTTTTTTAGAGATCTTGAAGGGAAGTTACAAGCCGCTGGCACCCCTCATGATATAATATTGGGAGGAGACTTTAATCTTTTGAAGAACTAAGTCCTTGATCATAGTGAAGCAAAAGTGTTTAAGCCCCCTAGATCAAAACTGACGCTTCACAGGATGTGTAAAAATCTTGCAAACTTTTAAACCCATCTGGGAGGGACTATACATTTTTTTCACCAGTCTATAAGATTTATTCTAGAATAGAAATTTTTTTTGTTTTACTTCTAAGTCCCTCATTTCATCTGTTGTTGATTGCTCATTTGGAAACATCTTAGTCTCAGATCACACCCTGGTGAGTTTAGAGGTGTTTCTACATCATGGGGGAAAAAAAAAAGATCTTATAGTTGCCGCTTTAATGTATACCTTTTGCAAAATCCTGATTTCCAACAAATGTTAAAGGCTAAAATCAATGTTAATATGGAGACCAACTGGTCCTTGGTATCCTCTGTGGGCGTGGTTTGGGAAGCACTTAAGGCGGCTCTTAGGGGCTGGATCATACATTATGCCTCATTCATCAAAAAATCCAAAGCATGAGAACTCATGGAGATGGAAAGGAATAATAAAAGTACAGAGGCAGAGCTGAAGAGCTGAATGTCGTCTGATGGCCCCAGAGAATTGATCCGATTGAAATTCAGATATAATACTATTTTGTTACTGAAGGTGGAGTTTTGGCTATTCAGGGCATGACAGTCCTACTTTGAGTTAGGGGATAAAGCAGGGAAGCTTTTGGCTAGATTTATAAAACAGCCAAGATAACAAAGAAGTGGCAGCCAAGATAACAAAGGAGTGGCTACGGGACAACTCTGTATGTCTTTGAGTGGCCCAGCCAGAGCCCAGACTTGAACCCGATTGAACATCTCTGGAAAGATCTGAAAATAGCTGTGCACCGACGCTCCCTATCCAACTTGACGGAGCTTGAGAGGTCCTGCAAAGAAGAATGGGAGAAACTCCCCAAAAATAGGTGTGCCAAGCTTGTAGCATCATACACAAAAATACTTGAGGCTGTAATTGGTGCCAAATGAGCTTCACCAAAGTATTGAGCAAAGGCTGTGAATACTTGTGTACATGTGATTACTTTCGTTTTGTATTTTTAATAAATTTGCAAAGACATCAAACAAACTTCTTTTACGTTGTCATTATGGGGTATTGTTTGTAGAATTTTGAGGAAAATAAAGAATTTAATACATTTTGCAATAAGGCTGTAATAACAAAATGTGGAAAAAATGAAGCGCTGTGAATACTTCCGGGATGCACTGTATGTTATTTTATATAACACACACACACACACACACACACACACACACACACACACATATATATATACACACACACACACATATACACATGTTTTTCCACGACGGGTGCATCATGTCTGCACTGCTTGCCTTTGAGCAGACATTAATCATCAAGGTCATCTAAATGAGGTGGTCTCAAAGCAATGACAGCCATTGTCACAATCAGAATGGAGAGTTTTGAGTGAATGTGGTTAAAAAATTCCTAATAGACCTAATAACTAAGTGCACGATTATTAGACAGCTTATCTTTGTAAGTGCAGCTTAAAGCAAACAATGTTATTATTTCTGATGTCTTTCATTTCATGTTGCCACTAAAAATGTGGGGAAACAAAAAATCTCGCATTTCTGCTAAAGCCACTTAGAAGGCACATTACACATTTCAAATTGCATTTCAAATGAAAGCCTTATGAACACCAAGCATGCAATGAATTCCAATGAGTCTTCCAACTCTTATTTTTTTTGTCCCATTAGTCCAAATCAACCATGTAATTTTGGGGCCAAAAAACTGCCTTAACATCACATAAGAAGTTTACTCCCTACTCCCTGCAATGACATGAGACAGTATTTTTGATCAATACAGCACCTTTCAATTTTCATTTCGTTTGCTTAGATGTGGCAAAATAAAGTTTCTTTTGGAGGATTGATGACAACTAAGGCAACCAAGACAGATATTAATATTTCAATATCCGGGGATCGTCTCTTGTCAATTAGTTTGCTCTTAAGGTTGAAAAGTAAGTGAAAAAAAAATATTCAGGGTGAGTCAAGGCACCTGTCAGAGGCAATGATGAGAGCCTGACAGCCACAACGGTGGAGGGAGGTGACTGCTGCCATGCCACACTCAACTCTGTTATTACATTTTACATGCTGCTGGGACCATTATTAGCATATGGGCACCGAGGAATTTTACACTTCAGTACGAGCAGTTCCATTAGAGCCCCCGTATGCCCTCGACAGCACCAGGGCTCACTGCCAAGACGACACGGCTGAACCCAAAGCCTAATTACCATCGTAGCCCAAGGAGGAGAAGAAATCTATGAACAAAAAAACAATTGGCCATGGGTCACACACCAGTGGTGCCCTCCTGCAGGATGTCGCATTTGTCTCCCAGGATGTTCAAATGGACTTGGCTCCAGACAGCAGAGACTAAGGTAATTGTACCCATTTAAATTTGTCTGCCAGGGGAAGAGGAGCCTGTCTGTGGGCAGCAGAGGGGACAGAGTCTGCATTTATATGACGGCCCTGCACTTTCTCAGCTCACTTCACTGTAAAATAAGCACTAGGAAAATCAAACAGTGGAGTAAGGTGGCATCTCAGTCTCTGCTGTTACAGACATTTGTCGTCATATTCAGTAACCTCTGTTAGGAGAAAGAATTCATTTAAAATGATGAAAAGATTTGTGCCGACGGCCATAGTCACGTGGTGTGTTGCAGTTCATCCAAAAACAACAGTAAAAGCCTTTCTAAAGCAGATCACAGGTGATCTAACACAAAGACTTTCAGACAGAACATTGACCACATCCATCCCTTGATTCTTTTCTGTGCAAAATGTGTCTCGCCTCACAAGAAATCATGATGGAATATTGTGACTTTAGCAAGGACAAACTAGACCTGTAATGGGATTAGCAGTATATCCCAAGCAGGCATATAGGAAAGCAGGAGGGGGAGGGAGGGAGGGAGGGAGAGAGAGAGAAAACACAAGGATAGAAAGCTAGAAAGATCACCCCCATACAGAGAGACAGAAAGTGAAAGGGAGAGTGACAAACAGAGAGGGAATGTGCCATGGATATTAATAAATATCCTTCCCCACCCGTCGAGAGGACCACGGGCTGGTGGTGGAAGGACATGGCTCGCTTTTATGGCCTACTCTGCTTCCAGGAATCCCGTGGTGGCAGTAGCTGCAGTCTGCCACAGCTGAGAGGTGAAGGGAGACATAAGGCTGAGTGAGGGCTTCTAATGTTACACACTACAAGGATAGAATAAACCAGCCACACTCATATTCCAAAGGTTAATTATGGGCAGTGATCCGCATATCAAATCGATGAATTATTTTGTCTTATGCCACTGGAGAGAACATAAGGCTCCTATAATACAACCCAAACCTTTTCAGTTGAGCACTATAGGGTCTTTATGAAAAGCATAGCTCCTTGCACAATGATCATGACCTTGATCGTGGCTGTTTAGAGAGGGTGTAGGTGTAAGAGAATCACTGCACCATGTCCCAAGAGAGCTACTAAAATTAGTGCTTCGATATACAATGCACATTTCATTAGTCTGTGTGTTTCTGTGCATATGCATACACAGGAGCACACATGAGCCCTTGCACAGGTGCGAGTGGAAGTGAATGGCTGCGCCATCTCACCCTAGCTTCGGTGTCCAGAGGCCCAGTTTACTGAAAATTCTGAGTACTGTTTGGATCACCACCATCCAACGACACATTGAAGGCCTTGCTCTCAAATTCACACACAAAACACACTTACACAACAACAGTAGCAGCTGATGCATGTGGGCACATCGAGACAAACATTGGCCAACAGAGACCAAGAGTTGTGTTAGCCATGTGAAAGAGGAGCTCTCTTCATTTTGGCACACTTGCCCCAGTTTCCAAGTGTCTAAATGACTTAACGGAAGGTACTTGTTAAGGGGGCAAACGTTAAGAGCAGCTCAGGGAAGAATTAAATTCTCTATGTGCCATTGAGTGTAAGAGCTGCTTTGAATCATTGAGGACGTAGTCCTTAATAAGCAGAAAAGGCAAAGTGTGGGCATGGCGTGAGAGGCATCTGGGGGGCCGTAACTCCATTCTGCTGAATATGAAGACAGAGATGCCACAATGAGCTCTAATGCCAGGCCTGCAAAAGAAGATGGCCTGCAGCAGTATTATAAAAACAGCAGTTACTCATTTTCCAGACTTGTTTATTGGTGGTTGCTGAACAGCTTTAGGAGGGTTTGGTTTGGAAATTACAATGAAAAACAGTCCATGTTGACATTCGTTGCACTTATACCCCTCTCTGAAAGCGAGACAGAACGGCATTAATCATTTGTGTGAAAAGTGTGATTTATTCAGCCATGATTAAACATAAGACACTAAACCTAATACATGAAAAGTGCCAGTACTGCCAGATTAAATACCATGCTGAGAATGTGTTATGCACTAAACTCCAAGCTCACGCTAACTTGAGAACTGTGTAACAGCTGCAGTTCTTAACCACAACCTTGGCTGTCTAATAGTGACAAGCAACATGGCAAAGAAAAAACAGCATGAGAAACCCATGAAAAAGTTTGCAGCTACAAGTGTGCAGTTTAAAGGCCATGAGTCGTGAACCAGCAAGCAAAATGTATTGTTTTGTTAAAGAAAGTAGTATGGCTGTGGTTGATGATGTAACAGTTTGGACTCATTTCTCAAGTGACCTTCCATGTCCTCATCAGCACAATGTGCCAAGTGCCGCATTTAACTAGAGTCTAATGCAAAAGTTTACCAAAGCTTTAAAGCTGAGAAAGAACAGCTCCCATCAAGTTATTGCCACAGGTGCCGAAACACATGGAAATGTTTATTACCCTATTCAAGGAACACAATTGGTGTCCTTCAAGAACTTGGACATGGAACATTAAAAGCTAGGAGAAAAGCTGGGGGAAACAGCTATTTAGAATTAAGCAGGTAAGCCATATTTCCCACAGATTCGACTTTTGAGGTGACAGAGCACAAGGAGAAAAAAGATAATTCTGCTCTGTTGGTTCAGTGTTTCCAATACTATTCCATGGCAAGCTGCATCCAGTATAAACCAATTAAGCTTTAATAATCCTTTCAGAAATGGACCCGTCCAGAATACTCTATAGGTAGGCAACCTATAGATAGTCATGAAAAATATGGTCTTCTTTTGTGACCCAGACACTTCTGAATCGCGAGGTCACCCAGGGGATAGACAAAGCCGAAATAAGACCCTGTCTCTGCAAGTATGACACCAGCCTTCCTGTGAAACCCTTTTAAAATTCATGAATTTCAGAAGTGGGCAATGGCAACCATCAGCCACAATTTACAGCAAATCATAAAAACGGATTAAAGTTCTACTTTATGAATGCTCTTTGTCCCCGGTTTGATTTGCAAGCCTGCTGCTGCTATTGCTCCCCTGGTGTCCCCTTGCCCATGCCTGGGCTCGACTCAATTGGTACACAATTTCAATTTGTTTATGTGATATACCACTGTGGGTGTCCTGAAAACCCTCTTGCATAAATCAAGTCACATAGGTTGAGGTGTATACATATAAGGTGGTGATCCCAGGTGGCTTTGCCTATAAACTCAGATTTCTCGTATCTATATATTAAGCGAAGGTGAACAGGCAAGAGCTTGATGAAAAGGATTGGCTGGGGGGGCCCTGATATTAACTTTGGTTGAATTTGCTATGCTTCGAGCCTTTCTGGTTTTACTTAAGATAGGATAATTCAACATTCAGAACATGAAGTCACCATGTAGTTATGGACTGAAAGGAAATGGTTATTATTTTGTTTGTCAAATACATATTTATGTTGACGCTAAAGAATTTAGCCAAATCATTTCGGCAATTAAAATTGAATTTGTTTGAAAACATGAGCAATACAGATGTATGAGTCCATTGTTTGTGTTACAAGCCATTGTGTTGTAATACCTCTATGACTGTCCAGTAAGAAATGTACACACACTTAAACAACTGTATTTTCCCAGAGTAATATACAATTCTGCTCTTACTTAAAAATTAGATCTCTTTTAACCCCAAAAAGGGCAAGAACATAAAGAAACCATAGAAGAAGAAAAAATAACGTATTGATATTTTCCAACCCATTAGGTTATATTTTTCATCAAAATATTGCTTGTATTTCAAATTGTTCTGTTTGTATCCTCCAGGATACGTTGCCCCTTTAGAGTATGAAAAAAATAGGTATTATGTGGCTGTGCTTCATACCAGATTTAAACTAATTTTTTTATATTTTTAAAACACTGTTTTGGTGTCAGAGCCTTTTATAACGCTTTCAAAAATGCACCATGGTATTACCATGTTTCTTGAAAATGATACCATTGTAATACCATGATTTCATGTACCACATGTACCATTTTAACACAACATTGTTTGTACATGTTCCATGGTTTTAGGACAGATGGATGGTAATAAATTAGATCCTCTGAACTGTAGTAGTGTACCTTGTGAAATTAAACTGAATTACTTTGTAAATTCTATAATATATGATGATTGTTATTTAATAACACAACATACAGTATCTCAAAAAAGTGAGTACACCCCGCACATTTTTGTAAATATTTGATTATATCTTTTCATGTGACAACACTGAAGAAATGACACTTTGCTACAATGAAAATTAGTTCATATTTGATTCTTTTAAGAGTAATGATTCCAACAAACAAAGATCTGATTTTATGGTGGAAAGAAGATGCAAAGCAAAAGAAACTCTGAAGCTTATCTGACCAGTGTGTGTGTGTGTGTGTGTGTGTGTGTATGTCCGTTTAATATCTGAACACCATTAGAGCAAAGTTTTATAAAAAGCCAACTTTAACCACTTGTTTTTCAAAATAATAATATATGTTAAATGATAAAAATGGAATAGACTATGTAGATATAGGCCTATGCAGTTTCTATATGTGCACTAATAATAAACACTTACAGGCTCTTAATGATTAAAGAGTGGAGTTCACACAGAATGTGTTTGTGCACGTCTGTTCCGTTTTCCTATTGTTTAAACACATGCTATGCATCTCGCTTTTTCTTCGGGACTGGCATATTTTAAACACCATGTCAATTTAAAAAGAACTTCAAGCTCCGTTTCATTCTTTGTGCTGCGTCTAGATTGTTTTTAGCACAGCTGTCACAATGATTCAACATTCTACACAAGTTCAGGCTGCATAGAGGGGACTGTTGCATTGTTTCATATCATTCCAGATTGTTCTGCACCAAGTGAATTTTCAGCAAATAAAAGGTAAGGCAATGCTTTTTTTCCCCTTCTGCTCAAGTGTACTAATGGGCTGTAGTGCCTTGTTAAAACGGTTTACGTTTACCGTTTCAGTACTGTTGCCTATACGTTTACATAAAATACAGCCTATTGCAACAGTACTTGGCTAGGAGAAGAAATTAGAGATAGAATGCGATGTCGGGTTCAGGCTTAAAATTTGACATTATCGTTCGTGCCATGTAGTGCCACACGGTCACTGGTATGGGTTGGGTTTCGTTTTAAGGCCCATGCAGAGCTCTAGGACAGACACATGCTGTGCACATGGATATGTACAGTTGAAGTCAGAAGTTTGCATACACCTTAGCCAAATACATTTAAACTCTTAAACTTTTTTTACATTTCCTGATATTTAATCGTAGAAAACATTCCCTGTCTTAGGGCAGTTAGGATCACTAATATATTTTAAGAATGTGTAATGTCAGAATAACTGTAGAGAGAGTTATTTCAGCTTTTATTTCTTTCATCACATTCCCAGTGAGTCAGAAATGTACATGTACTTTTTAGTATTTGGTAGCATTGCCTTTAAATGGTTTAACTTGGGTCAAAATTTTTGGGTAGCCTTCCACAAGCTTCCCACAATAAGTTGCTGGTATTTTGGCCCATTCCTCCAGACAGAACTGGTGTAACTGAGTCAGGTTTGTAGACCTCCTTGCTCGTACATCCTTTTTCAGTTCTGCCCACAAATTTTCAATCAGATTGAGGTCAGGGCTTTGTGATGACCACTCCAATACCTTGACTTTGCTGTCCTTGAGCAATTTTGCCACAACTTTGGAGGTATGCTTGGGGTCATTGAATATTTGGAAGGCCCATTTGCAACCAAGCTTTAACTTCATGGCTGATGTCTTGGGATGTTGCTTCAATATATCCACATAATTTTCCTTCCTCATGATGCCATCTATTTTGTGAAGTGCACCAGACATTCCTGAGCAAAGCACCCACACAACATGATGCTGCCAACCCTATACTTCACAGTTGAGATGGTGTTCATCAGCTTGCAATCTCACACTTTTTCCCCAAACATTTCAATTTTTGTTTCATCAGACCAGAGGACATTTCTCCAAAAAGTAAGCTCTTAGTCGCCATGTGCACTTGCAAACTCTATACTCTCTGGCTTTTTTTATGGCAATTTTGGAGCAGAGGCTTCTTCCTTGCTGAGCAGCCTTTCAGGATATGTCGATATAAGACTTGTTTTACTGTGGAAATAGATACTCGTCTACCCGTTTCCTCCATCATCTTCACAAGGTCCTTTGCTGTTGTTCTGGGATTGACTTGCACTTTTCGCACCAAACTATGTTCATTTGTAGGAGACAGAATGTGTCTCCTTCCTGAACAGGATGATGGCTGCGTGGTCCCATGGTGTTTATATTTGCATTTACTATTGCTTGTATATTACATGGTACCTTCAGCCATTTGGAAATTGCTCCCAAGGATGAACCAGACTTTTGGTGGTCCACAATTTGTTTATGAGGTCTTGGCTGATTTCTTTTGATTTTCCCATGTTGTCAAGAAAAGAGGCACTGAGTTTGAAGGTAGACGTTAAAACACATCCACAGATACACTTCCAGTTGACTCCACTTAGCCAATCAAAGCTAATTGCCTAAAGGCTTGAAATAATTTTCTGGAATTTTCCAAGTTACTTAAAGGCAGATTTGAATTAGTGTATGTAAATTTCTGACCCACTGGAATTGTGATATAGTCAATTAAATGTGAACCAATCTGTCAGTAAACAATTGTTGGAAACAAATTAGATGTCCAAAATAACTAGCCAAAACGATATAGTTTGCTAATATGAAATATGTGGAGTGGTTAAAAAATTAGTTTTAATGACTTCAACCTAACTGTATGTGATCTTCTGACTTCAACTGTACATATTGCAAAATAATATAGCAAAATCGAATGGCACATTATATCGTTGCCACTATTTACTGTAAATCATCAGATCATCCAGATATTTTAATTTACAAGTAATCATTTTTTTTTTTTTTGTGGGTTAAGAGTACTCACCTACAAAATAACTACAAAATCCCAACCCCAAGTTTGTTACTTCAAGTGGTCCTAACCTGGGGTGAGAATACTTACCATGAATGCACAATTTACTATTATGTGAACTCAAGTGACAGACAGCTATGCACCAAAGGCTTACTTAAGACACAGTTTCATGAAAACATTACATTACCAATACTCTACAACAGCCTGAAGCACTTTGTACACTCAAGTTTAAGTACCCATTTTGAAAAGATCGCTCTTAGCAAGTTAAAACTGATATTGCTGCATGAATACGGCATTCAAAGCAAGTCACTGATAACGCACAAAAAAGCTACTATATGAGAACAGATATGCAAAACCTCACGAGAACAATCTTTGGACTGTAACTGTGATACCATAACAAGCAAATAAGTCTCTCTAAAGCCGGTGAACCACTGCCACTTGGATTACAACCATATGTGAAATCTCCAGTATTCAAGTAAAGAGACAACTCTTTCCTCAATCATTTCACAAAGCAAGCTGCAATTATAATACACAGCTTCAAAGACAAAATGGCATTATTTGAAAGTCAGTTAACCTTTTAATAAAAGAACAGTTTGTGAGCAAGTCTCCAATATGGCTAGGTGGAAAGTAATTTCCATTTCTTCATGCTGTAGATTTTTCATATTATGCAGGTAGAACAAATCATGAGTTATTTCTGCAACTCTCATAAACCTTTCATACATGTATATTTGATGATCCATCCAAGTCACTGGGCTGTTGCTCATCAAGATGCATAACCACAGTTCAGCACAAGGTAATAAAACAGACATACATTATAACGTTTCTATACTTTTCATTTTGCTAGGTCAAACGATCACAGATAAACCAAATAGACCTGCGCCATATAGGGACTATAAAGGGTCACCAAGCACCACCTCTGAAGCGACAGCGGCCCACCACCAGGTCCTTCTCAGAGATCCAGAGAGTCTATTCTTTCACTCTTCATCCCGGCTAAAAAAAATTAAGATGTGGTTTGTGTCGTTAAGAGTGTTTGTGTCTAAACACCCACCAAAAATAAGCCCAGGGTTGTTTCTACAGGTCTTAGATACATCGGAGAGATCATGACCCACTTTCCACCCACCCTAACTCTCCCTGTTCTTCCCCCACCATCTCTCATCCAGCTCCCTGAATCAGCCATGACCTTGGGAAAGGCAGAGAAGGGAATGGAGGGGGGGGGGGGTTTCAGAAACACTTGACTGCTCTAACTCCACCTTCTAGGAAGCACTAACGAAAACAGCTTCAGGATGTCCTGGCCCATAACTCTCGATACTTCGAGCATATTAAAACTAATCAGGCTTTTTTCTTTATTTTAGCCCCACGCCAGGGCATATGGGATTAAGTGCCGAAAAAGCACTAAGTCAGGCAGTCAGGAGATCGCTAGATCATAAACTATAATAAGTCATAATTACAATTTCTCAACAGATCAATGATGCCTAAAACTAGATCATTAAAGAGTTTTAAGTCATTAAACTAATAAATGTTGACTCTGAAAGCATCACCCTTCATTCATTCATTGCTCTCACAAAACATTTACGGTATTTTATCTAGGGATGTGCACGAGTAGTCGAACATTTGAATATTCTCTCTGCAACAATTATTCGAATAGTAAAAATACTATTCGAATTTTGCAAAGTTTTGCTTTGCTGTCCATATATACAGTGAGATGCATGTTAAATCCTTAACAGTATGCACTGGGTGGTGCTGTTGAGTGTGGACACAAGGTGATCACATTAGTTCAGCAAACGGTTCTGTCACTCAGTATGTTCTGTGCATTATTTCATGCAAGACAGGAATGTCAGTGTTCTGCCATGGCCAGCGAAGAACCTAGATCTCAATTCCATTGAGCAAATAGAAAAGATTAGAATAGAACAAGGAGCCCTGCAAATGATGTCATGGCCCCCACTAAACATATATACAGTGTGTATATATAAAACATATATCCAGTGTGTGTGTGTGTGTGTATGTACACACACACATATATATATACACACACACACACACACACACACACATACACACACACGTGAGTACATCCCTCACATTTTTGTAAATATTTGATTATAACTTTTCATATGACAACACTGAAGAAATGACACTTTGCTACAATGTAAAGTAGTGAGTGTAAAGCTTGTATAGCAGTGTAAATTTGTTGTCCCCTCAAAATAACTCAACACACAGCCATTAATGTCTAAACTGCTGGCAACAAAAGTGAGTACATCCCTAAGTGAATATGTCCAAATTGGGCCCAATTAGCCATTTTCCCTCCCCGGTGTCATGTGACTCGTTAGTGTTACAAAGTCTCAGGTGTGAAAGGGGAGAAGGTGTGTTAAATTTGGTGACATCGCCCTCACACTCCCTCATACTGGTCACTGGAAGTTCAACATGGCACCTCATGGCAAAGAACTCTGAGGATCTGAAAAAAATAATTGTTGCTCTACATAAAGATGGCCTAGGCTATAAGAAGACTGCCAAGACCCTGACACTGAGCTGCAGCATGGTGGCCAAGACCATACAGCGGTTTAACAGGACAGGTTCCACTCAGAACAGGCCTCGCCATGGTCAACCAAAGAAGTTGAGTGCACGTGCTCAGCCTCATATCCAGAGATTGTCTTTGGGAAATAGACGTATGAGTGCTGCCAGCATTGCTGCAGAGGTTGAAGGGGTGGGGGGTCAGTCTGTCAGTGGTCAGACCATACGCCGCACACTGCATCAAATTGGTCTGCATGGCTATCGTCCCAGAAGGAAGCCTCTTCTAAAGATGATGCACAAGAAAGCCTGCAAACAGTTTGCTGAAGACAAGCACACTAAGGACATGGTCTGATGAGAACAAGTTAAGCTTATTTGGTTCAGATGGTGTCAAGTCTGTGTGGCAGAAACCAGGTGAAGAGTACAAAGACAAGTATGTCTTGCCTACAGTCAAGCATGGTGGTGGGAGTGTCATGGTCTGGGGCTGCATGAGCGCTGCTGGCACTGGGGAGCTATAGTTCATTGAGGGAACCATGAATGCCAACATGTACTGTGACATACTGAAGCAGAGCATGATCCCCTCCCTTCGGAGACTGGGCAGGAGGGCAGTATTCCAGCATGATAACAGCCCCAAACACACCTCCAAGACGACCACTGCCTTGCTAAAGAAGCTGAGGGTGAAGGTGATGGACTGGCCAAGCATGTCTCCAGACCTAAACCCTATTGAGCATCTGTGGGGCATCCTCAAACAGAAGGTGGAGGAGCACAAGGTCTCTAACATCCACCAGCTCTGTGATGTCATCATGGAGGAGTGGAAGAGGACTCCAGTGGCAACATGTGAAGCTCTGGTGTACTCCATGCCCAAGAGGGTTAAAGCAGTGCTGGAAAATAATGGTAGTCACACAAAATATTGACACTTTGGGCCCAATTTGGACATTTCACTTAGGGGTGTACTCACTTTTGTTGCCAGCGGTTTAGTAAAAAATAAATAAAAAGAAAGAGTAAATAAGCTACTATAGAACGTTCAGGCATTTTTTATTATTATTAACATTTGATGCAAAGAGTAAAAACAAAAACGTAAAAATTATAATTCAATATTAACATTTCAACCGAAGAACTGGTGTAGTGTTGAGCCCAGTCTACTCATAGTGGAGGTATACAGTGGAGCAGCTCTCTAATGACTGTTGACTGTATTTGCACCCTTGGCTGAACCGCTGGCCCACTTACAGAAACAAGCAGTGACAGCTGCAGGCCTGTGCCCCTGGGGCTAGCCGGGTCCACCGATGTAGCAAGGCAGCCGTGGAGGAGACAAGCTCACCTCTGATGGCTTTACGCCTGACTGAAACGCACCATAACTAAACCCCCATTAACATCCATCCATCCACCCCTCCACAAAGCTGCCCACACCACAGCAACAGCTGTCATTCACCATGGGGCTGCTACTGCACACAGCCTGATGCCCTCACTGTTAGCACTAAAATCACCCTCACATTTAAGTAGATAAATGCACAAAAACACACAGAAATGACAGCATTGACCCGATTTACTTACTTAATAAAAATTTCCTAGTGTTTTTGCTAAATCTGTAACTACATTTGCATCCAAATAAAAATTTCAAAATAAAGCTGTGGAAACGCAAATTGTCGCAAAAATTCTTGATATAATATTTTTCCAATTAACTATAGAGCATAAACTATGTCGACACTTCAAATGTCGCAAACTCTTTTTGTCAAGGAAATTGGCATTAACGCAAATTTTGCGTCACGTGACAGAATTTACCCCAATCGTTAGCCTGTGTTAATCATGACGTGACTATGGATTGATTTTAACGGCGTATAGGTCGATGCTGCAAACATGACACTTCCAGGAGTGCAAACTCAAATATCTTATACCATGCACATCAACAAGTGCAAGGAGAACAAATGAATGGCCACTGTGTGTGATTTATTTAAATCGCAGTAGCCCTCCGTTTATATATTAAAGTTTCTTTTCCACACCATTAAAAATAACAGATGGCAATCATGGAATTAGCCCACAATACAAAAAAATATATATATAGTTTCTGTGCACAAAGATGTTTTAAATGATAGATAAATACGCAATACAGTGAGAAAAGCTTCAGTGTGCTTCTTTAGAACACTAACAGACAAATTCAATAAAAATTGTTTATACTTTTGAAAAAAATGCCAGCAAAATTCCCTGTACTAAATTAACAAATGAATAAAGCATTAAATAAAATAATTACCAAATAAAATAAAAAAACTATATATATTTTTAAACCTAAATATGCCTTTTCTTTACACAAACTTAAATTAGCCTTAACCTGTTCTGTAGATGGACAAAAGACGACTGAATAACATTCTCAGTATGTTCTGCACTTATTTCAAGACTATAAACTATCAGAACTATTTGTCCAATGCGGAGTTCACTTTCAGAAATCAAGCTTTTGAACATTTTAAAATGCTAATATTTTAAATCTAACCCTCTTTACCACTGACTGAATTTGCTGAGCTTCTTCAGAAAATGCTAAAATGAAATTCAGATGACAATCAAGTTCAGCTGGTCATTAAAAGTTGCTGGAGAAATATGTGGATCATAATGCAGTTGTGAAGCTTTAGATTAGATGACTGTTCAAAACAGCCTTTTGAATATCATGAACGTATCCATACAGGATGTAAACCTGATATTACACTGGAAGTATGGTCGATGTATGGTCCTTATACTAAAACCGAAAGTTTCCCCCATATTTGATGTAGGTTGCCAGCTTGAACAGGGCCACGATGATTCGCTTTCAGGTCAGACCAATATTACAGTCCTATCAGAAGGGCAACTGTTCCTTTTTGACTGCAATTCCTCCTCTTCTGATTGCATTTATTAGTGAAATTAAAATGACAATGACAGTAAGCTGTCTATTTTCATTGAATTGTCTTAATACTCTCCCCATTTTATTTTTACAAGCCAATCAAACCCTGATATATAAAATCAACTCCCACCCCCCATTATTCCTTCTGAATATTCCATTTCACTCAGAATTGGCACATTACGCAAGCCAATTACTGCCTCTGCCACCATCTATTACAAACATAAACCTATAGTTTTCAATGCTCTAGCAATTGCAGATAAACAGAGTTTAGGCCTACAAAGATCCCTTTAATTAATCTAGCAGGATGGAAATAATCTCTACAGCTCTTTAACTGAATGGGTCTCTGAATGCAAATCTGTTAAAAGAGTTGGGTGTTATGACGGATAAGAGTGGTTTATGACAGTTCCCAATTCTAGGGTGGTGAACAGAAACACTGCCAGACACCAGATGCTGAACTTAACAGACAGGGGACACAGTAGGTGGCACTTATCAAGCTGAGGTGAACATTAAATTTGAACCAGACACAATATTCAAAGAGAACTCTAACCGAGGACCATGGTTTGCAATGGAATTCTGTATAATGGATTTAAACATGGTAAAATGTGTTGAGTTGAGAGTACTACACTCTAGTTGGTAACTGAATGCATAATCAAGTAAGCCAAAATTTGTATTAATCGATCATGCATGGCGCAGATGATATGTAGAACTTTCTGAATGTTTCAATCCGAACAGATTTCTGCAAAGCTCTGCAGGCACAACAATTGTAATGCACATTTTATGATGCATGACAATCAGACTAGCAACGGGTGTTAGATTGATAAAATTACAGTACCAAAAAAGGGTTGTAAATGAAGCATGAGGAACTAACATTGACCTCACTGGGATGCACTTAAATCTGAAGTGTGTCAATTTTGTGCCACTAGTGCCACCGAACTGAATTGCATGTGTTGTGAATCTGTAATTGCATATTAACACAAAGTAAACATGGCCAAAAACATTGCAAACCTGCAATCAGCGTTATGCAAGCAAAAAAAAGGTTGTCATGACCAGCAAAACGCACGGACCACGTAGAACCAGCCTGTGCGTGTAAAATAAACTACTGCTTACATGTAAATGGTGTGTTTGTGGCATAAATATTTTCCAGAAATAATACAATATAAAATGTTCCACTTTTCCTTTGTTGAACTTACACTTTCAGCACAAATTTGTCATGAATTTGGGCCATGTTCAGGCACAAAAACAGTGCCAAAAGTGCTGGTAAAAAAAGTCCGAAGAATACACATAAAATTTGTGTTAATATGCAATTAAAGATTCACAAAACATGAATTACACTTATGCAAAGCATTGAAGTACCGCTAATATTTTTTTCTTATGCTTGCAACTTGATTTACGCTTTTACAAATCTTAAGCAAATACTTTAGGCACTATTTCACCTTCATAGTTAGTCAATTATTGTGTTATTGTGTCATTATGGACAGTTCATTTTATAGTACCATAGAGACGCAGTGTTTACAGTTATTTAAAAAAATGTACCTGCTAATGGCTTACTCACGGTTTTCGCTGCATATTAAGGTGGTATGAGAAAAAGCATTTTAAAACACAGAAAAAGTTACACACTTCAGCTTTAAGAGAACTATTATTCCAAGGTTTTTGCAAAAAGCGGTGTTCTGAAAAGTCACGCAAACGCGAACACCATTTTCCTTTGCCTTTAAAGGGATTAAGAGAATGTGGTTCAACACCTAGGTTAATCCGGGAGAATGTGGCTTATGTGGCCATGTAAATGCATAAGTTTTTGAAGCGTGCGCATGTGCATGGAACAGACAGGATAATAAACATCATAGGATGGAGCCATACATCATTATTTTAACAAGTGAACACAGCAGAAAGAATTCAACATTTCATGGAGTACAGTGGGAAAAGGGTTAAAAAAAAAAAAAAAAAGTCAACACACTATGTCGGTTTATACAGACCAATTTAAAATATCGACTACTGTTCCTCACTGTCCCTCAACACTGTCTGCAAAAACTCAAACCACATGGCTCTTTAGAAAAAAGCTTGTCGTTGATTCCACAGCTGCCGTAGTGTGACAGGACATATTTCGCAGATGGCTAGGACAGCCAAAACAGAATACTTGGTTAAAACATATCCTTATCAGGCTCATAAGTCTGCATTAACACTTATGCATTTGTTAAATAAAATGACAAAATAAGGCCTGACATTTTTTTTTTTTTTTTTTTTTCGCAAATCAGCACTGCCTAGAGGTCATGTGGTAGAAAATATGAATAGAAAAGTCTTTCAAACAGCACGTCGATAGACAAATCACATATCAAATGAACGCTCTCATACTCGGGAATGTGATTGTTTATTTTGTTGTCCTAATACCAAGATTTTCAAAAGAATAACACAGTGAAATATGATTTCTGTAAGACATCAAACACAAGTCTCTTATTTGCAGGTGACTACTGTTGCAAGCCAAAAACTGTATATGTACGGGAATCTGCTTTTACCTTAAGCAGCTGTCTAAAAAATGAGCCATTTTGAATTGTCTTTGATCATGCTTGTGTGAATAATCCAATGTTATATCTTAGATGTGTAGAACAAAATATGCTGTCCAGCAGGAAAAGCATACTAAACAACTCATTGAAAATATATGATATGGACTATTATTAATGACAAAATGTTATATATCATCGAAAATGGGAGTGGCAGGTGAACGGAAAATCATATCTATAGACGAGCACACCTGTGAAGGCTAAAATGTATTAGAGTGCAACCTACATTTCAGATCGGCATTTGTGAAGGAAGGTGATAGTTAAAATTTTTACAAATTTGTTAGCAATTAGTCCACAGTATGTGTAAACTGTAAGCTTTTAAATTAGAGTTTGAAAAATTGCAGGCAGAAGCCCAAAAATGCCCCAGAGTTGAAGAGGTTAAATTAAACATAAGACAAAAATTTTTATAAAATGTGCACTTTACACCATATAAACACTATTCCATTTTTGATGAAATCTATACTGATGAGCCAAAACATTATGACCACCTGCCTAATATGCAGTTAGTCCTCCACGTGCCATAAAAGCAGTTCTGACCCACCAAGGCATGGACTCTCCAAGACCCCTTGAATGTGTACTGTGGTATCTGGCACCAAGACATTAGCGGCAGATCCTTAAAGTCCTGTAAGTTGCAAGGTGGAGCCGCTATGGATCGCACTTGTTGGTCCAGCACATCCCATAGATGCACAATCGGATTGAGATCTGGGAATTTGTAGGCCAGGGCAACACCTTGAACTCTTCATCATGTTCCTTAAACCATTCCCAAACAGTGTGTGTAGTGTGGCAGGGCGCATTATCCTGCTGAAAGAGGCCACTTCCATCAGGGGATACCATTCCTATGAAGGCATGTACCTGGTCTGCAACGACGTTTCGGTTGGTGGCACATGTCAAATTGACATTCACATTGTTATGGCCCTGGGATTTGTGCTATTTCTGTCCACAAGATGGGGTTGTCCATTTTCCAGGGTGGAGTCTAGGAGCAGGTGCAATGAGTTAAATGATGAGTCCTGGATTGAGAGGCTTATAAAAAGGCCCTTCTCCCCAATGTGTTGGCTTCACTTCCCAGCACCTTGATTTGTTTTCTTTTTTTACATATTTTGATTGTTACTTTGACTTTATAATAAATTATATTTTTGCTTATATCTCATCCACGTGTGGCCTCCCCATCATGTTACTCAACCATGAGCTGAGTGGTTTGTAACAACATGAATGGCCAGACCCAGGGTTTCCAAACAGAATATTAACCAGAGCATCACAGGCCCTCCACCGGCTTCTCGTCTTCCTACAGTGCATCCTGGTGCCATCACTAGTCAAGTAGACCTTCTGTCGGTTCGGAACAGATGGGATGGCCTTTATTGCCCTTGCGCATCCATGAGACTTGGGCACCAAACTCTCTGTCGCCGGTTTGTGGTTTGTCCCTCCTCAGACCACTGTCAGTAGGTATTCACCACTGCTGACTGGCAGTGCCCCACAAGCCACGCTGAAATGTTCTGACCCAGACATCTGGGCATAAAAATTAGGCCCTTGTCAAAGTCACTCAGATCTGTCCTCCTGCCCATTTCTCCTGCATTCAACATGTTGACTACAAGAACTGATTGCTCGCTTACCATCTAAATCTACCAAGACCTTGACATGTGGCCTTGTTAGAAGATGGTCAATGCTATTAGATTCAGTTGTGAGTGGTCATAACGTTTTGGCTCATTGGTGTGGTTATCAGTTACCTAACGTCATTGTTTTCAAATGTATGCAGTAATGGGGAGTGTTTGAAAAATGAAAATGTAATTCAAGTGTGGATGAGATGCATAAACACAGAGAAATGCTGCCAATTGACAAAACAAACCTCCTACCCTGTGGCACAGAGAAGCATTGGTTCTCTGTTTTACAACACAACCACCAAAAGTCACTTTTCTTTTTCACCAAAAGTTGAGAAATCATGACGAATGTTCTCCGACAGTTTTGCAGGAGAACTGAATGGTCAAATTTAGTTGACAATGTAACCACACTATTCTTCTCGTCTAAAAACGTAAACTAAAGTAGAAAAACATGGTAATATCTCAAAACTTCTATTTGTTTTGAGATAATACCAGCGATCTTGAAAGCTTATTACATGCACATTATTCGACCAGCATTTCCAAATATTTCCAAAGAAAACCATATAAACGTTCTGACAGAACATCCCTGAAACTAAGAGTAGACTGAAACATAACAGAATATGAGAAGCTATCCTCATAGTTCATCATAAGCCTTGAAAGCAGAGCGTCATGGGCTAACTTCTGCAGCAAGCTGCCAAACATTGGCAGGGAGACAACAAGGATAAGAGTTCATTAGTGTGAAGGGCAAAAAGTAGAGGCCACTCTAACCCTCTAATTTTAACCTTGACTTAAAGTGTTCTGGTTTGCAGCGATGTGGTGTAATGCCTCCATCTTGTAAGTCATCAAACCTCCTCATTGGATAGTTATTACAGAGCCCACTGGGCCACGGACAGAGTATGCCAAGCTAATGAAGACTGCTTTATCTCAGAAGTGATTAAGACAATGGTTCCAGAGTAATAAGTTCACTCAGGGGACAGAAGAGAGGACAAAGAGAGGAGCGAGAGACTACAAGGAGCCTCTGTATGGTTAATAGCATGCATTCTGTCAGCTGAATATATGCAATCCATTAATATTATACCTTAAGATCGTCAGACATCATTCTTTAATAAAGACTGAAAAATAACACTAAGTGGAGCTTATTTTTTTATTCTAAATTATTACTCATGCCTACTATGCATAAACTCATCCCAGATAAATAATTTTAAAAAACTCTGCAATTAATCTTTGCCTTAAGAAAAAAAATATTTATGATAGCATGCGGTGATCAAAACCAGTCATGCAGTGTAACAGTACTTCAGGATAACTCTCTCTCAAGGTGACTGCAGAGCTCTGTCAGGCCTTTGATATTGTGGCAAGCCGGCAGTTGAAGGCAAGCAACAATAACAGGCATGGCAAATATTTACATGCAATTTCAAAGTCATTACATACTGTATATGATTATGTTTTTGTTTGAAAAGCACTGACAGGTTTTATTCAGACAGAGGGAGGGATTTGAATAAAAAGTACACCTGTCAGTTTGCTTGGCAAACAAAGTGAGCATTAAATAAAAATGCCAGCTGTTGTCCAGTTTAACTGGCATTGGAGACTGCCATGTGTAGGGTAACGCAAGGCCATTAGTATATTTCAGGACTCGCTGGATTTGTGCACCATCCCCATTGTCTTCAATCATCTCAATGTTGTCATAATCCGTTTAAAGTGGCTTTAATTACCAGGGTTAACCTTTCAGTTTTGGATGACGTCCATACCAGTGTATACATTATCAAGCAGGTAGCCCAATAATCATAAGTGTAGGGTTTAGTGCATCTGATATTATCAGCCAATATTAGCCTTTCACAGATATATCATATTGGCGTATATGTTTTCCAATATGCGTGGATATGTAAACTTTTTCAGAACTTATACCGCAGAAAACAATGCTTAAGAGGATTTAGAATTGGTGTCATGAGATAAATGGTCTGCTCTTATATAGTGCCTTTTTTAACCTTTGACACTCACATTCACACACCAATGGAGGCAGAGCTGCCATGCAAGGCGCTAGCCTGCCATTGGGAGCAATTTGGGGTTCAGTGTCTTGCCCAAGGACACTTCAGCATGTGGAGTCATGTGGGCCAGGAATCGAACCACCAACCCTGCGATTAGCGGCCGACCTGCTCTACCACCTGAACCACAGCCGCCCCATAACATGACATAGTATATAACATAGTTTGTCCAGCAGATCGTGCTCCGACTTCACTGTTTACAGCGCTAAGCTGACAGTGGTTCTGCAGTGCGAATTTAAGCGGTGTCTTCTAAACTAGTTTGTGAAATACATATTGGAAAGATAAAAAACAAATGACCCTATAATTTTCCCTTTTCAATATAACTATTATAACATTAGCCCTGTCCCTGGCAACCATGTCACTCATGTTTATCACATCTGTTTGCAAGCTGTAGTTTGTCAGTGCAGTCAGTAATGCAGTAGACTGAAAGGTAAGCATCAGAGCATCTTTTTTCAGCTCAGCAGACAACGGTGCGGTGGTGGATTGTGTCTGTTCTGTTGAGTGTTGATTTCAGCTACGTTGTTACATAGTTGATCAGATGTAATGCTGGAAAGTAAATAAACAACATCTATCTTTTACTCTTCGTGACAACAAGCTTACTGCTAACTAGCTAACCACGTAGCTACTTTCATACCTTGTCAGCTGAGTGGAATCTAATGTGCAAGTGTGTATTCATCAAACTGTTTTGTTCAGGATTCACAGTTTGTAACCCCCTTCAACCAAAAAATTCTAGGCATTGCATTTACAAAACGTAATATTTAAGTTTGGTTTTCCAACGTTGAAAGTTTCCCCTAAACTTCTATAGCAGAATATGGTGTAACACAGCTGCCGCCGTTTATCTCATCTCGGCAGGTGTAAATGCTTCTTGTTTTACAACCTGCCCCAAACTGACTGGCAGTATTAAAAGAGTCAGCATTTGACTGATACTAAACAGTACTACTGATGTTTATTTAGCTATTTATTTTAATGTATTATTCATTTAAATGGTCGGCCATGTACTGATACTAAACATACAGCTATAATTGTAATTTTTTTATTTTTTTTTTTAAATGGCCAGCAACTGACTGATACTAAACAGTACTGATGATTATTTAGCTATTTATTTTATTTTCTACAGTGTTCGTTTCTAGAATTTGTTGACAATGTATAATATTAATGTCAAATATTCTTTGATAAAAATATTTAGGAAAGCAGCATTCTGAGTGCCTTTGCATAGTCACATACAACTTGGGGGAAAAAATCTCAACAACATTTGATTAATTGTCTGAATACAAAACATTATGCACATATTAAACTTCCAACACATCATATTTTCCCAGCTCATACATCAAAGTCCTTTCATTATTTCCTTATATTTTTCTGACTACATTTTTTTTCCCCTCAACAGTTTACAGTCAGAATGTTTCACTTTTAATTGACTACATCACAATTCCAGTGGGTCAGAAATTTACATACACCAAGTTAACTGTGCCTTTAAGCAGCTTGGAAAATTCCAGAATATTATGTCAAGCCTTCAGGCAATTAACCCATTAGCTTCTGATAGGAGGTGCACTAAATTTGAGGTGTACCTGTGGATGTATTTTAAGGCCTACCTTCAAACTCAGTGCCTCTGCTTGACAACATGGGAAAATCAAAAGAAATCAGCCAAGACCTCAGAAAAAAAGAATTGTGGACCTCCACAAGTTTGGTTCATTCTTGGGAGCAATTTCCAAATGCCTGAAGGTACCACGCTCATCTGTACAAACAACAGTCCACAAGTATAAACACTATGGGACCATGCAGTCACTCAGGAAGGAGACACATTCTGTCTCCTAGAGATGAACATAGTTTGGGGCAAAAAGTACATATCAATTCCCAGAACAGGGAACCTTGTGAAGATGCTGGAGGAAACGGGTAGACAAGTATCTATATCCACAGTAAAACAAATCCTATATCGACATAACCTGAAAGGCTGCTCCTCAAGGAAGAATCTACTGCTCCAAAACTGCCATAAAAAAGCCAGACAAGATTTTGCAAGTGTACATGGGGACTGAGAGACCTTTTGGAAAAATGTCCTCTGGTCTAATGAAACAAAAACTGAACTCTTTGGCCATAATGACCATCTTTATGTTTGGGGGAATATGGTGCCAGATGGGCTGGTTTCCATTACAAACCATTGAGAACTGTGCTCAGAACTGTTTTACCCGACGTTGAAAAAGCAGCAAATGTTTTTATTATGGAACAAATGAAAGGTATTTAATTTTCTAATAAGTTCTGTTCAACTTTGTAATCTATTTTCATTGTCTGTTTTTGTTAATAAAAAAAAATATCTTAACATCATATACTGCAATTTTGGGATACCAGATAAACGGGAAGTGGCCAATTATTTCTCTTAATAAACCTTGAAAGTTACCTCCTAAGCAATTTCTAAAATCATCCTACTTAAAAACAAAGTGTTTGTTTTATTATTGTGCAAGATTTATTGAAAGATTCTGGATGTTTCCAACATGTTCATTGTCTGCTGGTGTAACTATACAGGATATTGGAGAAAAAAAGGTTATGTTCATTATGGGTGACAATACCCATAGGAGAAAAGGGACTGATTTGTTAGGTAGAATGTCCTCCCAGCATCAGAGGTGAGTGAGAAGACTAGTAAATCATGCATCCCCCAAAGACCTCTCTGTTCCCAGCATGCTCTCAGAAGTCCACCCCAGTGATGGTGCAAGATTGTGGCTTTGACAAAAAGGATGATAATATTACCAGCAGGTGCAAGGAGGACTCATCTTTCACAGTAGGAAGACAAAAAGCATGCTTGCCTAATAGCAAGTGTTGCATTATACACTAGGTTGGGAGGCGTACAGTGTTTGCCAGACAGGTGCCTATGGCTTTTCCAAACTGGGTCAAGACAGAACAGTTTAAATCATCATGTGTCAAAACAAGATGGGTTTTTTATCTTACAGCTGAAATTCTTTAATAATTTGAACACAATATTGTTACTTTCCTGCAAAACAACTGTCAGGGTTTGAATGATAAGCCTTTCAAAAGATTCTTGTTGGCTGTCAAGGAGTTAGAAGTGCATGCATCAAAATGTCAACTAGAAAGCAACACAAAGGGAGTAGACTTCAGAATTCATGAGCGAGCTTTCATCCTCGATGCATCACGAAGCGTGCAGGATCCACAGGTGATGCTTGAATGCCAATGATGAAAGAAGATAAATATTTGAGTCTTATTTCTCCTCATGTCCCCCCAAGCGGAGACAGGTGACAGGGTCTCTATAGTGTCTCACCCTGTTATGTGCAACATTAAGGTGATCTTTTTACAGTGACTGTGGTTTAAACTTACAGCACTCCCACAATAGAGACCTTCCAATCGACCCTCCCTCCAACCACCTGCTCAGAGCACTAACCTGCTGCAGGTACAAAAGATTAAGTGGGCGAACTGCCTTTGAAGTCCTCTGCAACTATGAAAGATTTAAGTCTCTGTGGCAGAGAGAGACGGAATACAAAGTAAAACAGAAGGAAACAGAATGAAAGAAAGGCATGCAGGCTCCTAGACTGTCTGAAGTACCCTTACTGGGTCCTATTCCCGATCCAGCCTTTCAGCAAGAACAAGGGCAAACTGATAGGAAAACACCCTTCTGGCTCTGAAGCATTGCCAGTTTTATCCACATACTCTTTTAGCCATGTATAGAGGTTCAACTGTGGGATGTGTGCACTGGAAAACAAAGGTGACACAAGACAAAGCTCTTTGGCAGATTGGGCCTCACCAGTACCCTGTGTAATTGCAAGTCTGGCGAGTCATTGACGATTTTACTGTCCTACTGTGTCATGATATTCTTGCCAGGCCTGTTCCCTGACACTGGATTAGAACTGTCCAGAGTGTTTTTTGTGTTACAGGTATACACCTATCTTTAAGATACATTCTCTTATCCCTCTGGGGTCGACGCGTCCTGCTGGATATTTTCGTCATTACAGTAGAAACAACATAAAATTCTCCATCATTTTGGGGCATACAGATAAGTGTAAGACATCATTAGAGACTATACAGGGTCTACTTTTATTTGTGTACACTCACAATAACAACAAACCCTGTGCTTTTGTAAAATAAAGAAAATAAAAAGGGTGAGCTTTCAGCAGTCTCCGTGTTTGCGAGCATATTTCTGAAACACGTCACAAAAATTACCTGAAACTCTGCGAATACTTATCACACAAACATGAAACATATGTCTAAAGAAAGCTTAAAATGTCTACTTTTAAATAAAAATTCATATTTAAAACAAATATTCTCCTGCAGTGTAATCTGTATGAAACAAAGCGATGTACAGTTTTTATTGGTTCATCTAATTATACCAGCAGAGCGCGCCATTCATACGCTAATGTAATGAGATGATCAAATCAAATGGTAAACGCCCCCGACAGTGCCATTCAAGTCATTCAATTTTATGCGTGTTTGTAACGATACACAGGCGAGGAAACTCTTGGATTGTAAGGAAGATTAACATTTTCCTCAGAAGAAGAGCGGGACTCCGATGAACGTTTGTATTTTGAAGAGAGACTTGATCCAGTCGAGGATACAATTTCAGACGAGAAAGTAATTTAGTTTTCATTAGTTGACATGCTATTTTATATAAACATGTACATATTTTACTAGTGGGACTGTTTCTAGACTTGCCAGCCAGGATTCAGGAGTAATGAAATATGACTCTTAATAAGCAAGTTTTAGTTACATTTAAATGCTGTTTCGACTAAAGCAGGTATTTAAATGGTATGCTGTATGATATAAATATGATATGTAATATGATATAAAATTATATGAATGTTTAGAATATATTTATCTAGTGTGTATAATGCCTCATTATCATCAACAAAGCTTGTGCTTGCAAATATGTGTTCAGGTGTAAATGAGTAAAATGCACTTTAAATATGCCCATATTAGAAAATCAGCATATTATAATGATTTCTGAAGGATCATGTGACATTGAAGTCTGCAGTAATGATGCTGAAAATTTAGCTTTGAACACAAATAGCATTTTACAATATATTCAAATAGAAAACTGTTCTTTTAAATTGTAAAAAGAGTTCACACAATGTTTTTACTGTATTTTGGATCAAATAAATGCAGTCTTGGTGAGCAAGGTAAAACTTTTATATGGTAGTGTAGGTATAAAATTAAGTAAAGTCTTTATGTAAAGAAAATGTATAGTCAGATTACTTCTTTTAATTTAAAACTTGATTTTGATTATTAAGTCTCCTCACATTCATTCTCTCTCTGTTATACATTCCTCATTGATAGGCTCAGGGAAGGGGTCATTGTCTCTCAGGTGTGAATCACCTAAATATTCATGATCGTTCACGCCTCCTCCCATATTGCCTTTCAACACTAAAATTGTCTTACAAAAGTTAAATTACTATATTGTTTTATATGAATGAGCGATCAGGATGGTTTTCACATCATTTTGTAGCAAAAAAATCTAGACTACAAGACCCAGTTCTCAAAAGTCTTGTGGACAAATGTTTAGTATGTGTTATATGGCCTTATTTCAATTACTTAAATGTTTTGTTTTTTCAAAAAATACGCATAAACGTTATTTTCTCAAAAATACAAACTTGTACACACGTTGCTCACATATTATTGTAGCCCAGTTTGTGCTGAATACAGTGTTATCAGACTTTAGCCATTAATATGTTCTTAAGCAACTGAAAAAAAAGCACAAATGTCAAGGCATGTCAAAACTTCTCCAGGGCCCAAAACACCCTCAGACCCCAGAGGGTTAAAGCAAGACTAAATATCTTATATGCTGCTTCTCAAGTAAATGTATTTAGTTAAGGATTTTTAGATCATTTTAAAATGGAAAACAAGACAAACACTTGATAACAATAGGATTTTTTGCAGTGAATTTCTTAACTGAATTAAACTTTATTTCCCTTTAATTCAGTGAATGTCATTTAGAGGTATTTTCAAAATATGATTTTGTCCTCTTTATTGTTAGTTAGCATGTTTGAAACAACATTTTTAGTTCTAATAATCAAATTACCAAAATAATGGTTAGTTGCAGCTGTATTCAATATAAATTGAATATTGTCACTAGGCTGAAAAATATTCTTTCATAATTTTGTAGCCATATCGCCCAGCCCTATTATAAAAATGATCCATATTATTTTTTAACAACTTAACAGAGAATAAATCAAATGAATTGCATAAAGGGGGGTAATCTTACTTACAGATGTGTTCTGTGTCAAAATATAGTCTCGAACATCAGCACCTTGTTCTTAACCGAGGTTGCCATGGAACACACATACCTGAACATCTATAAACATTCTCTGTCCGTTATCAGCTGTGACCTTCTGTTGGCTTAAAATCCTAAAGTATTTTTATTACTGCGTATAGGTGGCCTAATTTAATTAATAATCATCTAAAGGTTGCTTTCTCAGTTCTCAAGAATATAGGTCATCTAACCCCCAATTCCCAGTCAAGCAGAGCCCATGCAAATGAGATGCAAATGACACAAAACTAAAAACTAGTTAAGGTCTGGATAATAAATATAGAATTTAGCCTCTTGGCTTTGCAAACAGCCGGCAGGGGCTATATGCAAATCACATGCAAATACTAATATTGCATTTTTTGTGAATGCTGGATTCTGATTACAGGGCCTTAACAACAGCACAGTTTCACACTGAATCAAAAGAGACTGTTAAATGCATGTTTTCCCCACCAGTATACCTCCATTAAGGACAGGATGTGAATATATTGCCTACACGCTTGTACTGTATACAGTACGCCTAACGGCTTCCAGCTAGCTATCCTATTGGCAACCAACAATGCCTTGCTTTCTTTGCCTCTGTTGTTCACACACTCTTGTGCTTTGATAATCAGAGGATTTTGCAGAGGAAAAGTGCAAATTGTTTATTCATGACTACATAAGATTTTTACAGAGGCTTTTTGTTTTTTACTTTGTTTTTTTTAGTCAAATTGCAAAGTACTGGTACCTTTGATATCCCAAAGCTATGGAAATACATTTTCAAATGCATATATCTGTGCCTGGTACTATGACTAGTGTGAACTGTAAACATTGCATTAATAAGACATTACACAAGTGAAATATGACCTTTGTCAGCTAGCAACAGTCGTTTTACCTTTTCACACACACTGTGTGGTGATCAATCTCTTATTTCCCAAAAATTAACTACATGTCAAATATCATATTTCTGTAGCAAAACAAAATGTTGATATATTATCTAAGCCAGGCTGTTAACTCATGGCAAAAGTGTACACTGCCTAACTATGTATTAACTCTGAAACACAGTAACGTTTAGCACCTGCCAGGGCAGGTATGCATTTTGAGCACTCCACATCTGACCAGTGGGGCATGAGACACAACAAAGCTTACAGTAAACTAAGAGTGCGGCTGTTAACGTGTAGATTTATTGTGCATGCAGAACGACGAAAGCTGCTTAGGCTGTGAGCAACAGAGCACCTTTGGGATAAAATGCTTTAAGCAACTCATGGGCTGTAGCAACTGCTCTGATTTAAATGGGAGGGGAAAGCAATTAGCAGACCAAAATCTATAGGGAAAAAGTGTCATGAAAAAAGGGAAGATGGGGGAACAAGATGATGGGTGGGTTGCTGTGAAGAACAGACTGGGAAAGACAACCCTAAAGCTGGTGTGATATTTTTTTTGCCTCACACTACGGACCCATTTTTGGCCAATTTACAGGGAACATGAGTTTGATAATATTTTAAAACAAAATAATGCATGCATTTTATACTGAGTGCAATGATCCATTATTGTTTAAACATATAGTGTAGTTACTTTAAGTAAAATCTGTATGGTCAGATTGTTTTGCATTTTCCATTACAGTATGTTTAGCTTTAATGTTAACATGATCACAAGAGAAATCGACATGTTGCTTCTGAAAGTACATGTACCCTGAATTGAACATCAGAATTACTGACAAGTGAAGTATTCCACATCACATTTTTGCATCAACTCAAGCGTTGTCCCCTTTCTCTCCTGCACTACTGATGCACAGCCTCTGAGACCTGGGATTTTCCCATGGGAACCAGGAAGTAATTGCACTCACATAAAAAATGGTGAGCTTGATTCAGAGGTTGCACTTTCGCTCAAAAAAAATGTTTTACTCCATTGACAGCTAGGTTTAGGTTTGGGGTTTGAGTTAGGGCTAGAGGTAATACAATATCCATTTATATTTATTAGGGATGGGTGTCACCAGCCACCTCATGATACAATGCAATTGCGATACATGACTCAATTCGATTTATCAAGATACATCATCGCGATATCATGTTTCGATTCAATTCTACAACAGAGTGTAAAGAACAGAAAGGATATTAAAAGACATTATTCAGTGGAAAATAGATTGCATAGATTTTGTCTTTACACACACACACTGAAATGAGTCAAACCAAACTTTTACTTTTAAGAAGCAGTGAAAAGATCTCGGTGCAGAACATCACCACTACACTACTCAAAACACTTATGATTGAAATCTGAAAAGTTAACAGCCAGTGGCAAATCATTGACATTTTTAGTTGCATATTCGAGTGATTTACTCCATCGAAAGGGTTGCGCACAGAGTAAAAGGCCAATCTTGGAATTTTAAGAATCTATATCAGGATCAATCAAATATAGCGATTAATCAGAAAATCCATATTTCCTCCTGGCCCATGTGACAAAGGCATGAGAGTCCTAGTGTGTTCGCGAGAAACTGTGAATCCTGCAGGCTCAGTCTTACTAGAGAAAAGTATCATGACATATTGGTGTTTGATTGTATCGACACAGCCCAACTAGTCACAGTATTACATACATTTAAAACTAATAATATAAGTTGTTTTTAGCCCCACTCTGTGGGCATTTAAATCGGAATCTGGAATGCACGCAAACCCATTAATTCAACTGCATTTCCAGCTTCGGACAGTAGGGGCCGTGAATCGAATTCTGCTAAAAGGAATATTTGGGGTTCAATACAAGTTAAGCTCAAATCAACATCATTTGTGGAATAATGCTAATTACCACAAAAATTTATTTCAAATCATCCCTCCTTTAAAAAAAACAATGTAATTGAAGGGGCCAATCTGTAAACGTTAAAATGTTCGCCGTTTTCAAAAGCATAGTCACAAGATGTAAACAATATGCATGTTTACATGATTTTTGTGTGATAAAATGACTAACCTTTTCTGTGTAAGGTTATATTCAATTTTATAGCTACATTGCCATGATGATGTAACGCCATAAACCCTTAAAATAACCATAACCATAAAAACAACTTTTTAAAGAGCTTTACAGTTTTAACATAGGCATTAATGTAAGTGCTTGTTTAAAATTAAAAACCTTCCAAAAACTAGCCTCACTGTACATACCTCACTGTAACCTCGATTTGTGCTCTTTTTTTAAGGGGCAAGTCTCTATTTTTTGTGCTAAACAATTATAATGCAAAAAAATGCTGTTGATTTAGCTTAACTTGTATTGAACGCTGTTTTAAACAAATAACGTTTTCAGAAGAAAAACTTTCGACCTACAAGGGTTGCGCAGTATACCAGAAATTTTACGAAAAAATGTATACACCAAAATAAAAGCTGTTTAACTGGATGCGTAAAATTAAAACAGTGACAGAAAAATATTACTACTGTATAGAAAAATTTCATATTCAAAATAATAGCAATTACACAACTTCTAATAATTTAAAAACAAATGGTTTTATTAGTATCAAAACTATGACTATTTATAATATAACAATAGTAATACTAATTTATTATTATTGTCCAAGCAATATCATAAAAAGGAAGTGCACTGAATATCAGCAGGCTATGATTCAGCCGTAGAACCCTTACGCCACAGGTAATCAGATTGGTTTCATTAATGTTTTAATTTACACTGTGAAGCTCTGAATTGCAGCATTTTATTTGACCAAAAACCAAATTAAAATTTAAAAAAAAAAAATTTTTCATTTGATAAACTTTTTATGTATTCATTTATTTAATCACTGTTTTGATAAAACATGGAACCCCGAAAATTTGACATTAAAAACACAGAATTTCCAACTGCAAAACTGTATGCAGTTCTTTAAAGTCCTTTTTCATTTTCATCAGTAATCTGAGGCTATTTATTTGTTGCCCAAGTATCGATTTTGTATCAATACCGAGGTACCAGTGTTGGAATCGTACCCGAATCCAAAATGTTGGTATCAGAGCAACCTTATGACCTATTAATGTACTTTTCATCTAATCCTGTTGATTTATCAAGATCCTCATGGCCTTTAAACTTAACTCCCAAAAATGATCCTCATTTATTTGTTTGTACACTTCAATGGTCTTACCCTCATTCAAATCTAAGCTAAAAGGAAGCCTGGTTTCACACAGAGTAAGGATCGATTCACACAGGACGTGTTCTTCCATTCTGTCCGCACAATTATTTAGAATTGTTATTCATTGCAATTGTTGGTCTATGAAAACAAATGGCAGACTAACATCTTTGGACATTACGGTGCACATTATGGTTTTGTTTTTGATTTTGTTTCCTCAGCAAGTTGAGACACAAGAGGGTATTCTGACACAAACCTAAGAAAAGTTAAAATTTCAAATAAAAGCGGATTATTTTTCAGTTTCAAAACAATTAACCAATAGTGTACATCTGGGGGCAGGATAAGCATATTTGCATATGGAAAAACATGCACTGTATCCTCCCCTTTTAATTTCAGTGGGTCTGTCTATGCAGTCAAATCATGCAAGCAAAGAGCCCCTTTCAAGCGAGCCTCCAACATACCATAATCAGCCTGCACCAAGATCTGTGTTGATAAGGCCCAGCGCTCCAGCTCTGGAGTATGCCATGTGCTCTTTAATAGACAAGAGAGCTTATGTCTGGAGCGGTTCAGATAGAAATGAAATTCAGTTGACAGATCTAGCATTAAAAAAACAAAACAAAAAGTCTGAATATTAATCTGAAGCACATGTACAGTTCTGCTGAACCCCTGATAGGCTTAAAGAGCACCTTGTGCAGCTGGGCTGCCTCTCCACATTACATGCTACCCGAGTAGACTCCTAATCCCCCCCTACACTTTAGCACCTTTATGAGAAATAAATGTTAATACTCTTACGACCCGGTCAAATCTTCTGCATGCAAGCGGCCCCAATCTGAGCATTTCAGACTTGATTTCCACTGAACACTCTGTGTCTCTGGCATCTGTTTCCTGTCTATCTGCTGAAGAAGAAGCACTTCAAAAGGGAGCAAATACCACTTCTCAGTAGATACTAAAAAGCTTTATCTTAAGGGGGGGGGGGGGGGGTCCTAAAAGAATATGCAGTAAGCAAGAGAAAAAAATAAATACACTCAAATACTATACATTGAAGAGGTGAAACCTCTTGGCTAATTAGAGTTCAGTTGAAGACCCTTTGAAGAAATGTTTGTGCCTCAGACAATCAAAGTAAACTTTACAGTTTTATTGTAGGTCTACTATTTAATTTTTTAACAATACTAAACTAAAAACACTGATATATTAATATTTAGATGTGTAATTATAACGTCACATGATAGCGATTATTTGATCCAACCTAATTTATTTGAGATAACTGTATATATATATTGAGCACTTTAACCATCTGGGGTCAACGGACACTGCTGGATTTTTTTCGTCATTACAGTAGAAACAACTTAAAATACTCTGTCATTTTGGGGCATACAGATAAGTTTATAGAGACTATAAAGGGTCTACTCTTATTTGTGTACACTCACAATAACAACAAACCTTGTGCTTTTGTAAAATAAAGAAAATACAAAGGGTGCGTGTGGCGCGGTGGAGGGCGGGACCGGCGCGTGATTACACACGCACGGTCCCGTATTAGGCTAATTGCGCCGTCAAGAGGGATAAAGGCCACTCGCGGACGGTGATCGGAAGAGAGAGCGGAGAGAGAGATTAAAGGAAAGAAAGAAAAAAAACGTACTCGCCGGTTCTCTGATACGCCGTAGCTTGTTCCTTAGCCACTTCTCCACCCTCTACAGGACAACAGCCGCGCCTCTCCGGGCAGATCGGAGGCAGTCCTCAGCCCCTGGCGGACGGAACGCCCCGCCGCGTTCCCAGGGTGTCGAAGGGGCCTCCCCCCGCCCCTGGCAGCGGTTCTCCCGCTCCAGGCGGTCGGCGGCGAGCCCCTCCCCGCACGCGGTCGGCAGTCTCCAACCCCGCCGCGTTCCAGCGGCCAGTAGGGAACTCCCCCGCCCCTGGCAGCGGACCTAACCGCTCCAGGCGGTCGGCCAGGAGCCCCTCCTCCCCTCGCGGTCGGCGGCCGTTCCTCCGCGTCCAGGCGGCTGGGCTCCTCCGTCCCCCGGCAGATGGCCGCGGCTGCTCCATTGAGAAGTGGCGAGAACTCCGCTAAGGCGTATCCCTCTTCCTTCCCGGGTTTCGGCACCAATGTAAAACAGTTCACGTTACGGGCAAGGAAGAGGCGAGAAACCGGCTTAACATATAAACTTAAAGGTTTAATGAAGAACTCAAAAGACAAACACATAATAAGACGGACGTCCGTAATTGAGCTCTCTCTTCCGATCACCGTCCGCGAGTGGCCTTTATCCCTCTTGACGGCGCAATTAGCCTAATACGGGACCGGGCGTGCGTAATCACGCGCCGGTCCCGCCCTCCACCGCGCCACAGTGCGTTTTCAGCAGTCTCCGTGTTCGCGAGCATATTTCTGAAACGCGTCACAAAAATGACCTGAAACTCTGCGAATACTTATCACATAAACATGAAACATATATCTAAAGAAAGATTTCTACTTTTAAATAAAACAATTCACATTTAAAACAAATATGCTCCAGCAATGTAATCTGTATGAAAAAAGTGACGTACAGTTTCTCCTGGCTCAGCTAATTATCCCTAATATGATCTCACCCACATGCAGAGCACACTATTCATACGCTAATGTGCTGAGACGATCAAATCAAATGTTGAACGCCCCCGACTGTGCCTTAAAAATAACGTTAATTCACTTTTCTGTGCATTTGAAAGACAGCACGATACACAAGTGAGAAAACTCCAGGAAGTGACGAAGAGTTAACATTTTCCTCAGAAGAAGAGCTGGACAGCGATGAACGTTTGTATTTTGAAGAGAGACTTGATCCAGCCGAGGATACAATTTCGGACGAGTAAGTCTTTTAGTTTTCATTAGTTGACATGCTATTTTATATAAACATGTACATATTTTACTAGTTGGACTGTTTCCAGACTTGCGATCCAGGATTCAGAGTATTGAAATATGAAATATGACTCCTAATAAGTAAATTTTAGTTACTTAAAAAAAAAAAAAGTCTTTATGTAAAGAAAATGTATAGTCAGATTACTTCTTTTAACTTAAAACTTGATTTTGATCATCAAGTCTCCTCACATTCATTCTCTTTGTCACATTCCTCAGTGATAGGCCCAGGGGAGGCATCTTTTGTCACCTCAGGTGTGAATTACATCAATATTCATGATCAGCCACGCCTCCTCACATATGACATTTCAACACTAAAATTGTCTTACAAAAGTTCAATTACAATATTGTTTTGTATGAATGAGTGAGTGATCAGGATGGTTTTCACATCATTTTGTATCAAAAACTCTAGGCTACAAGATCCAGTTCTCAAAAGTCCTGTGGACAAATATTTAGCATGACCTTATTTCAATGACTTAACATTTTTATTTTTTCAAAAACCACGCATAAACTTTATTTTCTCAAAAATACAAACATGAACATACATACAGGATGTTGCTCACATATTATTGTAGCCCTGTTTGTGCTGAATACAGTGTTATCACACTTTAGCCATTCATATGTTTTTAAGCAACTGAAAAAAGCGCAAATGTCAAGGCATGTCAAAACTTCAGGGCCCAAAACACCCTCAGTATTCACAAACTCAAGACAACTTCCAGTTTCTTTTTCAAGCATCTCAACTTCTGAGGGAAATGAAATTGAGTTAGTTAACAGTTATAAATATTTGGGTATAATCATTGATTGTAAACTGTGTTTCAGAACCCATGTTAGCAATCTGGTTTCTAAGCTCAAGATAAAGCTTGGCTTTCTCTACAGATCTAAATCATGTTTATCCATTCGCTCTAGAGAATACCTGGTGATAGCCACATTTCTTCCCATATTAGATTATGGTGATCTGATATATATGAATGCTTCTGCCAAATGTTTAAAGAAACTGGATGTTGTGTATCATTGTGCACTGTGTTTTTTTTAATGGTTGTAATTATAGGACACATCATTGTATTCTCTACTATAAAGCTAAATGGCCCTCTCTCTCTGCAAGAAGGTACACTCATTGGCTATTTTTCATTTATAAGGCACTTCTTGGACTAGCTCCTATTTATTTGAGTAGCTTTTTAACAATTACTCATGGCCATTATGGATTGCGTTCAAAGAACGTCCTACACTTGTTGGTACCCCGTGTCAAAACGGAATTGGGTAAAAAAGCCTTTATGTTTGCAGCACCTTCTGCTTGGAACCTTCTTCAGAAGTCATTGAAAATGACTACCTTTATTTCCTATAGACAGTTTGTTTCAACGCTGAGGGATGTGGAGCAGGTGGACATTGGTCAGTGCTACTGTTTATAAAGTTGTATTAGGCCTTATTCAGCACAGGGTCTTGTGTTATTTATGTATGTGTACTTGCCTTGTTGTCTTTTTATATGTTGGAAACTGTTTTTTATGTTTTTTAAATGCTGCATTTTTGGCCAGGTCTCTCTTGTAAAAGAGATTTTAATCTCAATGAGACTCACCTGGTTAAATAAAGGTTAAATAAAAAATTTTAAAAAAAAAGACCCCAGAGGATTAAATTATAATCATATGTTACTAATTAAGATAATCCATGACATAAACACCATGGCATTATGTGAGAACTCCAAATGAACTTTTAAAGTCATTGGCCTGCACTGCGCACCATACTCAGAGCAGTACCTGAAGAGCGCATGGAGTAAATGTGTGATGTACACACGTTGTCTGTGGTCTTTGACAGTAAATGCTGTAGGATCCTCCCCAAGCACCTACAATATGTGACACTAGGCATCTCAAACGAGACGACATCTGCCAAAATCTGGGATGTCCCGGCTAATATGGGACAGTTAGCAACCCTATGTGAAGATAATAGAATGGCGGATGTGCAGTTGGAGATGTCTCAACTGCATCAAGCTTTTCAAGCATTGTTTTGCTGCTGTCAAACATGAGCAAAGGTGATCTGATTACTTCAGATTCACAGATTATGCAGAAAATTGCTAAAATTATATGAGTGGTTGAATTTCCATTCATTCTTGCAATCGGAAGATTGCAAAATCCTAGAGGGACCGACTCTTGAGAGGTTCAAGTCTGGCCCAATCCCATTCCCCCTCTCTCTCCCCACCATTGCATGTCTCACTTGCCTATCAAGGATTTTGGCCAATCTTTTTGCCGCATGCATTTACTGTTACTCTAATGAATGAGTGCTTGCTCAGCCCTTGAAACACACAGTTTGGCCTCTGGAGGGTGAGTTGCTGGCAATTCTAAGCATTCACAAATTTAAACTTTCAGACATGCTGCAAGTTATATGAATATGCCAGTTGTTTTTAGTTTTTTTTTAAATGTTTAAGAATAACGTGTATGAATATTAAGCTGCCCATTTTCTAGAGTCATTACGATAGTTATTCTGACTCGCTGCACAGTGAGCACGGAGAGGATAGAGAGACTGCAAACAGGCATAAAAACGAATTAAACAACAAATAAACATGCAAATATGTGGTGGTGTTGACCAGAAAGGCATCAGGAGACAATGCTCTGAGTCAATAAACCATTTATTGACCCTTTTTTCCTCTTTGAATATATATGTATATTGTGCAAACTTGCATACAAAGGAGAAAATACGAACCGCAGTAAGGTTGCTAAAACATTTGACCCTCTCCATGGAGAGCCCACTTCCGGACTGACTAGCAAAACAAAAGACACCACATTTTTAACCCAAGGATCAAACCTTGACCCTCCCAGGGGAAAGATCATCAGAACACAAGATAACTACATAAACTCTTAACAATTAACATTAAAACAAAATAATCATCAACATAAATACAGAAAATAATGCATCTAACATCAACAATACATACACTATAAATGGTGATCGCTCCTCAACAGAAGGCCTAGTTGACCTAGTCCTAAATAACCCATAATTCCATGATTATTGTATAAAACAGGAAACAGAAAGGCCACACATTTTCTTAAAACCCACCCCCAGAACCATGCTGCAGTCATGAACCCAGAGAGAGGTAAGAAGAAAATCAAACAAACTTCAAATAAATAAAGCAAAAGAAAAACTCTTGTTGTATTTCTTTCTTGCATAATGTGCATCCTTAGACAACAAAAAGGCAACAAGTGCATATAATACAACTTATAAATAAACAAACATATAATGTGGGCATGTAGGACTCACAGGCAACACATCACATCATCACAGAATACAAATAAGTATACATGATGTAACGCAAGTTGTGACAATCAGACGTGTGTGGAACAATAGAGACTGTTGAGTGAACATGAGCGCTATAAGCTTCTCCCCCTTCAACATGAGTGCTCTCTGTGTCAGTCAAACAAGCGTACTCTCCAGGTGCTCTCAATATCTTATTCACTCATTTCAGTGCTATTCCCAATTTAAATTAGGTTCCCAATTTAAATCAGACTGATGTTGGTCGAAATGCCACTAATAACAGATATAACTGTTTAACCTTAAATAACGGCACCGTGTCTTCACGTATTTTCTTAATAATTGGTGACTTGTATTGCAAAAAAATGCCAAAAGGCGGTAAATAAATCATAAATACTAATGATTCCTCAAGAGCAGTTTGAGCTAGTGATAGACACTTTCTTATTTTTGAAAGCATCTCTGCTGTGTGTGATGCTCTCATGGTTTTTACTGTTTGCCAGTATGTCACAATGACCTTTGATATTAACAACAGGACTATTCATAACGGTTTTCAATACAAATAAATGTTAGCAATTCACAATTCATGTAATTTTACTGTGTGGGGCATAAACATAACTGTAGAATATAACTTGTAAAGGTGTGGCCAAATGTACATTTTTGTTTTAAAAATCGGTATCGGCCGATCTTAGTGTTAAAACTAATATTGGTGATCAGCATCGGCCTCAAATTTCCTGATCGGTGCACCACTATAATTAATACACACACAGAGCACACGTGAAGTTAATGAAGATTAATGAAGCTTATGCAGACCGTATAGTCTATTTATTTAATTTAAGCTCAGCCTTTTGTGGTTTACTCATCACACTAGGACATATCACGATTTTAATTTGATTGAGCATTTCTACATTAATTTCATCCCAAATATGTCAAATTCTGTGACATTCTGCATTTTTATAGTTAATTCAGATTTTCTCAATTGATTCCACGATTCCATCCGTGTTTTCCACAACAAGGAAATCATAGGGCCCTAAATTATGTTGCCGGTGTGCAGGAGTCAAATTGTCCCCCTATGACTCTTCTGTTCATTGAGAATTTTAATTGCCAATGCCTGCCTGGCAACACGACCACCACCAAAAGCAGTTTAAAAATCCACCCAGCCTAGAAAGTCCTCTGTCTTCAAGCGTTCACAAAACAGCATTAAAAATTAACTTTTTTACTCGTGCCTCTGTTTTAAAAGAAATTATTCCCTAAACTAGACTCGACTAACTTATGTACACCTTAATGGCTAATCCTAGCTAAATGTGCTTTATGCAAAAGCCCGCCCAAAGCGGTACCCAGAAATGGTGAATCCCATGGTACTGTCTGGATTTATGCACAACTAATAAACAGAAATGTTATTTTTATATTGCTCCAGTCATTCATTTATAGTATTTTCTTCCAGTTTCTACTAGGGCAGAGTCAAAATCATTTTAACTGTAATAGACCCAAATTAATCAGAATGGAATAAAATATCTAACTCTGGATCAAAAAAGCTTGTAAATCAGAATTAAATAAAATCAGGAAATCCGTATGGATACTCAGCCCTTCTTTCAACCAAAGTCTGAATGATAAGGATGGGCAGTTTTTCCCTGATGTTAGATGCCATTAGTACACCATTATGCAGGCAAATAACATGTTTCTGCATTTATGGGCCATTCAATAGCATTCTCTCAAAATAATTGTTGCAAGAAATATTTGAAATATGTTATTAAATTATTTTATAATAGTTGTTTTGCCAGTACTTGAATGAGAATGAGAATGCCAACAGATTGCTCTCTCTTCAGTTATATAGGACCTCTTTGGCATCTCTTATGCATAAAAGGAATTTTTCTGTCAATCTTACAAACATTTAGCATCTTTGCCATCTGAAATTTCTCTGAAAATCCCCAATTTTTCCTCCTGAATCCACAATAATCAAATCAAATCAAATCACTTGTCACACTACTGTGTACACGAGTGCAACAGCAGGTGAAATTCTTGTGCAGTTCCGAGCAACATTGCAGTCATGACAGTGACGAGACATAAACCACTTTACAATAACAACATATTTACACAAAACAATTTACATAACAAATGTACACATACTTACACAACAATTTACATATCAAATGTACACAATACACACAATGTAGAATACACATACACTAGATAAGGGTATAAATATATATATACACTAACTGAATTGGGAGCGAGAATATATTTGACAGAATGAAGATTAATAAAGTGCAGTGCTGATTGTTGATCGTGAGAGATCATGTGTTCAAAAGTCTTATTGCTTAGCCTGATGCTGCGATACCGCCTGCCTGATGGAAGCAGTGAGAGCAGCCCATGACTCGGGTGGCTGGAGTCTTTGATAATCCTCCGAGCTTTATTCACACACCGTCTGTTATACATATCCTGGTGGGAGGGAAGCTCACCTCCGATGATGTTTCTGGCCGTTCGCACCACCCTTTGCAGGTCTTTGCGGTTGTGGGCGGTGCTATTGCCGTACCAGGCGGTGATGCAGCCAGTCAGGATGCTCTCTACAGTGCTGGTGTAGAACCGTGTGAGTATGTGTTGGTTCATTCCAAACTTCCTCAGCCGTCTCAGGAAGAAGAGGCGCTGGTGAGCCTTCTTCACAACGGCCTCAGTGTGGACGGACCATGTGAGTTCCTCAGTAATGTGGACACCGAGGAACTTGAAGCTGCTGACTCTCTCCACCGGTGCTCCATTAATGGTGATGGGGCTGTGCTCTCTGTCTTTCTTCCTGAAGTCCACCACAAGCTCCTTGCTTTTACTGACGTTGATGGAGAGGTTGTACTCCTGACACCAGCGTGTCAGAGTGAGCACCTCCTCTCTGTAGGCGGTTTCATCATTGTCAGTGATCAGACCTACCACCGTCGTATCGTCAGCAAACTTAATGATGGCATTGGAGCTATGTGTCGCCACACAGTCATGTGTGTAAAGGGAATACAGGAGTGGGCTGAGAACACAGCCCTGCGGGGCTCCAGTGTTGAGGGTCAGTGATGAGGAGATGTTGCTGCCCATTCTAACCACCTGACGTCTGCCTGACAGGAAATCCAGGATCCAGCTGCACAGTGAGCTGTTTAAGCCCAGAGCCCGGAGTTTCTCATCAAGCTTGGAGGGCATTATGGTGTTAAATGCTGAGCTGTAGTCTACAAACAGCATTCTCACATATGTGTTCCTTTTTTCCAGGTGGGATAGAGCAGTGTGTATTGTAGCATCATCAGTGGAGCGGTTGTTACGGTAGGCAAACTGCAATGGGTCCAAAGAGGTGGGCAGAACAGAGCAGATGTGATCTCTGATCAACCTCTCAAAGCATTTGCTGATGATGGGGGTGAGGGCAACAGGACACCAGTCATTTAAGCAAGTGATTTTTGATTGCTTAGGTACAGGCACAATGGTTGATGTTTTGAAGCATGTGGGGACTTACAGACAGGGAGAGGGACAGGTTGAAAATGTCTGTAAAAACACCAGCCAGTTGGTTCGCGCATGCTCTGATGACGCGGCCCGGAATGCCGTCTGGACCCGCGGCTTTGCGAATGTTCACCCGTCGAAAGGATCGGGTTACATCCGCAACAGAGACGGAGAGTGAACCATCATCTGTAGTATCGGCCGCGAGTGCTCTCTCTGCGAGGGCGGTGTTGTTGTTGTCCTCGAAACGAGCATAAAAAGTATTAAGCTCGTCCGGGAGAGAGGCAACGGTGTTCATGGCGGAGTTTTTATTCTGTTTATAGTCCGTGATGGTGTTAATTCCCTGCCACATACTTCTGGAGTCAGTGGTGTTGAACTGTCCTTCAATTTTGTGCCTGTACTGGCGTTTGGCTGTACTGATGGAGTTACGGAGGGCATAACTGGCTTGTTTACGCTCCTCCGTGTTCCCGGAATTAAAAGCGGTGGTCCGCGCAGAAAGTGCCGCGCGAACATCGCCGTTAACCCATGGTTTCTGGATGGGGTAGATCCGTATAGTTTTTGTCGGAACAACGTCCTCTACGCACTTCCTGATGAAACACGTTGCGCTATCAGCGTAAACCTCGATGACGTCATCGGAGGCAGACCGGAACATCTCCCAGTCCGCGTGATCAAAACAGTCCTGTAGCGCAGAGTCTGATTGGTCCAACCAGCACTGGATCATTCTGAGGGCGGGTGCTTCCCATTTCAGTTTCTGCCTGTAAGCGGGCAGAAGCAGAACGGAAGAGTGGTCGGATTTGCCAAATGGTGGGAGGGATTTGTAGCCATCCCGGAAAGGAGAATAGCAATGATTCAAAACCCGGTCCCCTCGTGTGTTGAAGCTGATATGTTGGTGGTATTTTGGTGCTATTGTTTTGAAGTTGGCTTTGTTGAAGTCCCCGGCAACAATGAACGCAGCCTCAGGGTGCGCGGTTTCCTGCTCACTTATACTGCCATACAGTTCCCTAAGTGCCCAGTCTGTGTCGGCTTGTGGGGGGATGTACACAGCTGTGATAATGACCGCTGTGAATTCCCTCGGGGGAATAGGCCCAATAGGGAGTTAGATTGTCAAATATGATATGGTATTGCAATTACAATTAAATAAACAACAGTTTTCATTGTTGTTGGGGTCTTCAGCCTTTGTGTGGTGACAATCTCAAAAGGCCAGAGCAAAGAATGGGTAAAAAGCAAACACACCTTTATCCATTGTATATCGAATACATATTTAGTCCACAACAGATGCTCTCTGGCTCCTGCGGCCACCTCTTTATATGCAAATGACAAAGCGGACCCAATGTTTGTACACCAAGTATCAAAAATGAACATCTAAATTGTGTTGAGAAAATCACTTCTCATTAAAGCAGGAAAGGCAGCTTGTAGTGGGGAGAGGCAGTGAATGGCCTGATAAACAACTCCATATCAAAATGAGCAGCCTCAGTGACAAACGTCTTTAATATCTGCACAGGCAATGAGGGCACCTGGGATGTGTTTTTTAATGCCAAATCCAAGGAGAGGCTAAATATCGGCAACAGTGTGCTTTCATCAGACTGCTAGTTTAAGAAACCAGACACTTTAGTAGTCCATGTAACACAGGAGTGCATTAGTGTACGATTTAAATCTAATCAAGTATTTAAATTAACCACAGTCCCTGGTGCAGGAGTGTAATGGTCATTGTTAGTTTACTATGTTACAAACTAAACAGCCAAACAAATCCCAAAGCGTGCCCATCAGTCTTATTAAAGCGGAGTTTATCTGGTTGGTTTGCTCGTTTCGAACTGAATCTGAAGAGTTGACTACATATTAAAATGCACAAATGTCTGGATGGCAGATTAAAGAGGAGAGAGTCGATAATCTTGCCATATGTATGTAGTGTGAAATCCACTGATGATCAATATGCTTCAGAAGCCCAGATCTAAAGTGTGGTCTAAGGCCTCCCTCGGAGCATACAAATTCCTGCAGAATCAACTTCTCTGAGAGTATGTGGCCTGACAAAATAGAGGTCAAGCTTTGAGAGATGTGCTTTTATTTGACACATTGACATCATTGCATTAATGGAAAATATCCTGCAAACCCAACGGCAGTCCCTCTGTCCACAAACTAAATAATTTCATTTGATCCAAATGTCATTCCTAATCCGTTATTTTCATTACATTTCCTATTGGATTTTGTTCCATGGAACACAAATGGAGTTATTTAGCAAAATTGTGCAAAGATGCACTTTTCCATACAACAAAACTGGATACTGACCAGAGGCTGGCACCTGGCAAACATAATTTCTTGAGGGCGCCAAGCTAACTTTTGAGAGGGGTAGCACCGGTGCCACCAAGTTCTACAGCTGGTTGTACCAGCACCCGAGTTGGATGTATCGTTGGGGGGTATCTATAAAATGAAATTTAAATAGACAAAAACAAATAATATAAAAAATAAAAGTACATTTCCGGAGGGCCTGGGTAGCTCAATGAGTAAAGACGCCGATTACAACCACTGGAGTCGCATGTTCGACACATTAGGGGTTTCAAGAAATCAGGATACTTTTTCACAGTACTTTATCTGACATTTTCTGTTGGACTTGCACAACACATTTAAGCTGTTTAAACTATTTTCAATTTTTATGCGTTGTCAAGCCAGAATCAAAGTTTGCCTTGACAAAATTGATTTCTCTAGTTATAATATATTATTGATGACTACAACTACTACTCAATAGTAATAGATTTCTGTAATAAAACTAAACATGCTAGGTGGTCCAGTGAAACGAATACTTGTATATTATACTTGTATAAACATATGGAATAAAACAAAAAGTGAAATTACAGTGAATCTGGAGCACTGAAAATATAACGCTCTCATATGCAACTGAATGCGGAGCACATCTGTCACTCTGAGCACGAGATGGAATTACTCTTAAAAACACTGTATCATGAGCCTCATGTGTACTCTTAGAATGTGTAATACACCAATACCATACAAACAGAGCAGCGCATACACAATTTATTTAATAATTAATTAAATCAAAGCCCTTTGCGGTATAATAATTGCTCAAGGTCTTATTGCGCTTATCAATTAATTGTGCAGCCCTAATAAACAACTACATTTACAAGCAAAAAACTGCACAGTAGCTAGACAAGTGGAACGAGTCTTGATGAGTATGCTCGAAAGCCGAAAATGTTGCCAAACTTAATGTTCTTGATTTCAAATGCTCAATAAGATTTGACATTTACAGCCAAGATCAAGATTTTCAGCAAATAACTGATCCATATTTCAGTCAGTTCCTTGCACAAAGCTTTTGCATGGCTTGAGAAGACTTGCAATTAAGCAATTGAATCAAATGTACTACATTTTTGGTATTTAATGGTGATTGTCAAAACACCATAATTTTGCATTGACTTCATAATACATCTTATGTATTACACAAAATAAAGAAAATCAAAAGGGTTTGGAACAACATGTTTTAATTTTTGGGTGAACTACTCCTTTAATAAGGGTCATCATAAGAAAAAGGGCCAATAAACCAAATCTACTTGCACTCTAGATATTCAAGTCTGTATTTTTATCCATGCCAATGCACATGCCTGCAGTACCCTTTCCAGGATGTCCCGCTGTGCTGTGCCAGTTTGGTAATGGCTGTCTTGATGGTTGTGAGTGCACCAGCTGGTTGACTGGCGATGATGCTTCAACCCCAGCAGGCAGTCTCTATGCCCTCCAGTAGACCCCAACTCTCCATTTCTTACACACTGACCCAGACCACCATCACCCGGTGATGACAAGCCAATCTGCCCACCGAGACACTGCACACTCACCCCATATCATCCGAGAGGCGACAGACGGCCATCAATGACCTCATTGATTAAAGTGATAGTTCACCCATTCAAAAATTACACTTCTGCCATCATTTACACACCCTGATGTTGTTAAAAAGGACATTTTGGAACATTCACTTATATATATATATATATATATATATATATAAATAACATGTGTATAGTGACACTATACACACACAATAAAAGTGACTGGTGAGTGAAGCTAAACATTCTGCCAAGCATATCCTATGGTGTTCCACGGAACAACATGAGGGTGAGTAAATGATGGCAGAATTAAAAATTTTGGGTAAACTAACCTTTTAAATTTCCATCACTCGACCGATCACCCTTTGTGGTTCTCTCACTAGCAGATGGCTCATGGGTGACATCACTCTCAGCACGCTATGGACCGCAGACAGAAGAAAGCTTTTGCTGATAAAATTTGAGCCAAAAACTCACAAGACCAACACGGAGCTCACATTTGGAGATGGGTTTACCGGAGGTTAGCAGAGACAGCTGAGACTGCATAGCATGACAGACGGTAAGGCTACGATGAGGTCAGTGGTCCAACTTTTGGTTGAGACGTGATAGCTCTGCTCACACATGGCAGGACAGGGAACACACATTTAGCTTGATAATCACACACCGGACAAATGTCACACAATGCTGCGCAGATAAAATGACAGGAATGTGCCGAAAAAGTCAGTCTAAAGTGACACAAACCAGCAATGAATCCTATTTAAATGCATGCTCATCATTAATATAAATGAATGAGTCTCATGATCAAAAATGAATGTAGTTAGTCCTCTCAAGACCATACTTCATGCCATACTTCACAAAGTTGTATACATTTTTTGGAGAGAAAAAAAAACTTGTCTCTTTCCCATTTATATAATTTTCAAATGGCTGATGCGTGCTATTTTTCGAACAATTACAGAGATTTGATAAATATTAAAACTTGACATTTACCACCAATGTTTGTTAGGTCACAAGTTTATATATTTGAATACCACTGCTCTATAATTTAAGAAACAGATTTTAGAAATGTCTTTGGATAGATCTCAAAGGAGTATAAGAGTCCACCGCTACTGTATAAAAAGAATGGTCAGCAAAGGGAGAAAAATCTAATATTATTGAAGCCAGAACAACACATTCACAATTATGTAAAAAAAAAAAAAAAAATTAAAATAGGGCATTTTTTGTTTGTTTGCTTTTTAAAGCCATGCCAGCTTCTATGGCTATTTTTAATGGCACAAACTGGGTTATAATCAGACTAATATCATAAAAATTGTGTGACTGTGGCGACATTACTTTGTTCCTTACTCGCATTCCATAATTTCCGTGATGAAATGTCCCCTGAGTGGCCCTAAAATAAAGTTACATTTTCTCCCAAACTGACGATGTTTTAAAAGTTAATGGTCTGTTGAGTTTTAAAATCAACAAAACCTACTTTCCTACACTAAACCTTAAACCTAACCGATGGTGTCATAAAAAGCAAAAGTGACAAGAAAAAAAACGCAATAGCTAATGCAACACCATTTTGTGGTTCTTCTATGACCAGGGATGGATTACCGACTGTCCCAATGGGGCCAGTGCCCAGGGGCCCTTGACTACCCGAGGGGGCCCTGGTCTTTAAGGTTGCGTGATCCAGTTTTGCTATCCCCCGCTCAAAAACCCATCAACAATGAAAACGATAACACCCCCCAACAACTTTTAGGCATTAAATTGAAGAAACATTTTTTTTAAAAATCCCCCCTGCTCAACATCTTTTGGCTATGAAAACACCCTTCCCCCACCGGTCAACAACTTTCGGTGGGGGGCCCTTTGAGATAATCGACCCTGGTGCCTTTGCAAGTCATAATCAGTCCCTGTCTATGGCACTTGACTTGTGTCGAATCATGTGCTCTTCAGGACTCATACCTGAGCTACTGCACAATGCAGTCACTCAAACAAGCTTGTAAATGTAGTTGGTTATGTAATGCAAATGTTAAAATGTATCGCATTACAAGTCATGCGCTGTACTATAAGTGTTCTGATGTCATACGATAGCATTGTGTAAGGAACAGAGTGAAGTGTTTTTAAACGGATAATCTTCCACTATATCTTTTACCTGTGATTTTTTTGTAGCGTCTCTATTGAGTATTTCACCAGGAAACTGCCACAATAAGTACAATGAGCCATGTAAAAATAATTTTGCAAAATTTAGTATAGAAACATGATTCTATGAAACCAAAAAGAAAAAGAAAGTGTGTCAGCAGAATATACAATTTTTCTCAGTGTGCTTCCCATTTTGCCATCTATTCAGCAGCAGCATCTTAGATTTTTGACAGGAATGACAACGCGGTTGTGAGGTATAGACGTTGTTTCTTCAATGGGTTGTACAGTCATTTCAAGTTTTTGGATCATTCGGCTGACGAAAGATTGAAGAAATTTCAGTAGACAAAAAACTCCAGACAATCAGAGTCGTGAAATTAGTTGCAATCTAACAGCTTTTTAATAGCTTTACACAGAGCGTGTCATTGAAAAGACAGTAAATCTACCCAGCACAGCCTCATTTTCATCCCCATCAAAAATAACAAGATGGCGTGAAGATTCTGCGTGTAAGGTTTATATAGGCCGTTTCATTAAAAGCACATAGTTAGTGCATCCTGGTTTAAGCGCAGTGTTTAAACTCTGTAAAACCTCAGAGATTACGGTCACTCAAGCATTCCGTGCAAACTCCAGTGCTGAGCACATCTGCAGCTCCCTGTATCTCTCACTTAAGTGAAGTTGCATCAGCCAAGTGGTGAAATAAATCGAGCCGGGAAAACTGGTGCATTTGCTGAAGCGTAATAGGCCAGCATTGCACAACCAGCAAGGACACTCGGGAAAGACTCTGAAACGGAATTATTGAAAGCCCACTACTTTGCAAATTTCATGTCTTCTATTATTAAATTGTGCCTCAGCTGAGAGGCGTGAGGGATGTGGAGTGACGGTGCAGAACCAGGCGCAGTGCAGCAACTGTCACTCGGACGACCATGCATCTGGGATGAATCTGACGATGATGGATGTGCTGCCGATTGTTAGCATATTTACTCTCCCTGAGGCCCTTGCTGTGCTCTCGCACAAGGAGAAATTAATCTAAACAATTAAGCCTAGATAGCATCCAGTTCACAGACACTTCCAATAAATCTCTAATTAACTAAATTGACCAGACGGATCCTCTGGGTCCTTCCGAGACCTGGGCTACATATGTACGCAACACTTTCCACTGGAGGAACACATTTCCTGTCGATTGGCCCTGACAGTTTATCAGTGAGAGGCAGGCGACGATCCTTAATCCCAGAGAACTCATTGACAAGGGATTGGTCAACTGTCACGGCAGTAAAGCCAGATCCCACTGATATAAACTGCATGGGATATTAATGCAGTCAAAGAGGACTGTTATAAATAGCCCACACACAAGGACACTCTGGAAAACAACCGCTCAGGATCGAAAACATGCCAAGCCGGTTAATGCCTAATCAATACAGAACTATAGATTTCTTCAAAATAAAAATACGATAATTTACTCAGTTAACTTTTCCCAGAGCACAGCAACCTGAACGTTTCTACAAAGCACCAATGTGTTACCTTCATGATGGAATAAAAAAAACTATCATCTCCCAGCACAAAGGAATACTTCACCCAAAAATATAAAAAATTCCATTGTGGTGATGCCATGAGGGAGTGCAAATGACAGAAATCTTGAGACAACTACAAGTTAGGCATTTGTAAGTTGATTCCCCAAAAAGTGTAAAAACAGTGTTTCAGTGACAGTGAAAACATTGCTGTTTCTTTGAGGATCCTGACCAGACCAACAAAGAAACAACAGGCTTGGGTCTATCTATCGGTTTGTTTGAGCCAGGTTGAGGCAGTGGGTCTTTTTTGGAATTCCACTTAGTGATGCTAGTTTTGCAGAAATTACACACTTCAACTTTAAAGCATTTTTTTTATTTTTTTTACTTTTTCCAATCAAGACTGCCTTCCATCAACCCAGATATGCTCCTACAGGTCATGTCCATGCAATTATTCATAATTTTCACAACACAGCAAGGTCAGTGGCTTCTCATTTGCTCAGAGTTGGACCTTTAAGCTTAGCTGCAACAAGCAGTGTGCGCTGTAGGCAAATTACTGTTGCGTCTGAGTCATTGGAGGCTTTCAAAAGCATTTTGCCCTTTCATTTGTATTTATCCGGCATGGCTGCACCAAGGAGGTCGAGGATCCGGACATGCAGAAATAATCCATAACAAGTCCTGTCCTCTCAGGTCACCCATCCACGCCGCTCTCCTTCAGCAGGTGGTCAGGGTAATGCATTCATTAAAATTGATGGCAAATAAACTCTGTGTTATGATGCTGGTGAACAAAAGAAAGGCCAAAGAAAAAAAAGTATGGCAGATTGCGAAGCTTTTAAAAGCTGCCTTGAAAACCCTCATTCTCTGTTGTCGTTTTCCACTGCAGCTCTAAACAAGCTTGTCTCTGGTTTCCGCCTGGAATTATGGCCTTCAATGCTGCTTTAATTACTTATCCTTCTGTTAAGAGTTAAGAGCTTTCTTTTCTCCTCAGATCTATTCATAAGTGAAAAAAAATATTCTTCAGTTAATTCGCTCTCAAGGGCACTGGAACAGTAATGTTGTGACATTCCCTTGACTTTTTTCAAACTTGGGGAAACAAAGTGACATATTACAAAAGCAAGCATATTAAGCGAACATCTCATTCAGCCGTAGTTTTGTCAGGGTCTTTGGGATGGAGGACGAAGATGCCTTTTGGATTGTTCTTTTCACAAGGGCTCCTCCGTTTCAAATCCCTTTTTTTTTTTTAGACAAGGACTGTCAATCGTAAAAAAAATAAAGAAATTGTTATTACACATCAATATTTGCTGAGAAAAGCCCCGATGAATTTAAAAGCCAGATATTACATTTATGGCTGAGAAAAGCCATACATTTATCAGTTGCCAATAATCCATTTTGCAATGGAGTTTGAAAATCTGAAATGGACAAAAGAGCCATTTACAGAGGACACGTTCTTTGCGTCCATTTTTTTTTTTTTTTTAAGACACACGTCATCATTGCAAAGTCATTGGCATGTTGTGTCACACACACCGTTTGTTTTTTTAAGCATGAGTACCGCGTCGAGATAGAAAACAATTCATTTTAAATAAGTTTCGAAACCCTTGTGTTCTACTCCATTTGGCTGCACTCTCTCCAGCTTTTTTTGAGAATAATTAAGCATATTGATTGAACAGTTCCTGCTCTCTGCAAGTGTGGTTTACAAGGCATTGTCTTTCAGTAGCAGCTAGCATGGCTCTGACTGAATGTGTTAATTCAATTACAAATCGTTTCAAAAGGTAGAAATAATCCCATATTGTGGAATTTATGCACTGGTGAGGGGGTATAATTATTTTTTAAATGCAATTTAGTTTAAAATTAACCAAATCAAATTCAACTGAAAAGGCAGCAGCTAATGTAACTATTGTGTGGATGCATTTTTCACAGCATGAAATGTTTGGTATAAAAGGGATAGTCTACTTGTACATCAATGCAGTAATAGTTGACCTGGGCAGGTCCTTGTTTCTCCAGTAACTTCACTCACACATAGCATGTGAAAATAAATTTCGGCCCACTCTCCAGACCAGGGCTTCAGGAGTTATTATGTTGAGGTGAGAGGTCAGAGCCTTAACACAGCAATCCTGCAATTGGTTGAAGGCACCAATTGCTACGTGCAACCCATCAGCCTCTACCATTTGTTATCTAGAATTTTCCATTTCTCTTGATGTAACAGTAGCAAAAGATCATTTCATCCCACTGTGACTGGCAATACTGGGGGAGAACACTGATTTGAACACAGTCTGAACTGTGTTTAAGCAATTCAGGGTAGAGAGGAGTTCACGGACAGAGGAATGGGGCTCATCGGATGAAAACATCATTGGGTTACACTGACACAATGCCCAGAAGACGGAGAGGTGTAGATTACAGCATGAGAAACCCATCTGACCGACAGCCACTTCAGGGCTGTATAGTCAGACCCGAGTAGAAGTCATCACAAGAGATCTCGGAGACTACATACAACCTCCAAAACAACCTGAAAGATATGGCTTTGGAGATGCTATGACAGCAGGCCATATTAGGTTGTCATAGTATGTGTCCATTTACTAAGAGTGATGGTCTTCAATCAGTTAATGACCTGTGATAAGGAATTTGGTCATTAAAGAAAAGCTTTAGCCAAAAACAAAAATTTTAACATCATTTACTCCCCTTAAGTCATTTCAACCCTGTAGTATTTCCTTCTTTAAACATATATTGAGAAAGAACACACAGCTGCTCTTTCCTATCCACCAGATCCCTCAAATTGAATTTATGCTTTGTGAAAAATGTAAAACATTGCATCAAATCAACACAAAATCTTATAGGGACGTAACAGTGACTCTTCTAAAGGCAGAGTTGGGTGTTCTGTATGTTTTGCTCTCTCTCTTTAAGTAGGTAGGAATGGATGAACTTGAGCGATCTCCACGGGATTTGTACTGGCAAATCAATTAGCTTGCCGGTTTAAAAGGCTGCATAAACCGGATGTCAGGGAGCACCTTCTAGAGTGGATTTGCGAGAACTCTAGGACAGCGTGTGAGAGCTCCTGGATTCTCTTCCCAGTCACCAGACCAAACTGTGTTTTGTTTCCTGCCTGTTTGTTCTTTGGCTTTGCTGTTGAGTTATGTGACTCGTAAGATGATTGAGTTTGGAGAGTAAGAGAGGCCTGCCATTTTTGTTTGTCTTAAGTTTGTATTTGTTTATGGTTAGGCAGTTAGGTTATGCATACATTTGTTTTCATACATTAGGTAACTTATTTTAAGTTTTGTTTTAAAGGAGACCAATTATGCCCCTTTTTACAAGACGTAATATAAGTCTCAGGTGTCCACAGAATGTCTGTGAAGTTTCAGCTCAAAATACCCCACGGATCATTTACTAAACCATGTATTAAATGCCTCTTTTTGGGTGGAATCAAAAACACGCTGATTTCGCATGTGTCTCTTTAAAATGCAAATGAGCTGCTGCTCCCCGCCCTCTTTCTGGAAGAGGGCTTTGCCTTTACATCGTGCTTCAGATATTACAGCAACAACAAATCAGAACAAATATGACTGACAGCGTAAATACCGGAGTTCAGCCATCTATGTATGAATATATGTACTGTATATCTGGTCTCTGTGAATACAACTAGAGACAATGGTTACTTGAGCTGCATTAGTCGTGGAATCAGCTAACAACCACATTTGGAATGGCGATTTACAAACATTCACATAATATAAAGTGCGAAACTTGCATCTTCAAGATATAAAGCTGGAACACGAACAGTTGGTGCGGATCCATGCTTGAGAATAACGTTTTTGGAAAATCCTGCTTTATATTGACACTCATTCACAAAGCAGTCCAGTGTAAAATTATTTGCACAAACATACACACATTTTTGTATGTTTTGGGGCACATTTCCTTCAAAAACTAAACATACATTGTGTCTTCAGTGGCTCTGATGCCAGAAGTACATAAAGACTCTTGTTCACTTTTACACCCAACAACAGAACACTTATGACGCTTACGAAGCAGAGACATTGTTCACACTGTATCTGCTCCAGTGCGGATAAAAATGGTGGAATGTGTGTAGATCACTCAGGAGGATCTATGATAATAGGGTGGAGTCCGTCACCAGTTGTGGGCGAGGCCTGCTCTAATGTTTTAATTTAATTTAATTTAATTTTTAATTTAATTGCCCAATTGTCACACATTATACATACATTTCTGCATATATACAGTGAAATTATTTATTTTTCACATATCCCAGCTATGCTGGGGTCAGAGTGCAGGGTCAGCCATGATTCGGCGCCCCTGGAGCAGATAGGATCAAGGGCCTTGCTCAAGGGCCACACAGTGGTGTCTTGGCAGTGCTGGGGCTTGAACCCACAACCTTCTGGTCAGTAATCCAGAGCCTTAACCACTGAGCCACCACTGCCCTGTGGTGTGACAATGTGACATCACTTTAGAGCAGAAACGAAAACCATACATTTTGACACACTGTTTTTGATTAATAGAAATTTAAGAAAGAGGAGTGGGTGGACTTCTAACATTTTAGGGTGGTTTTGTACACACACTGCTGAATCACATTCATGTACAAACATGTAAAAGTGAATTTTGCGTTATAGGTAACCTTTAAGCATTTCTGTTGTTTGGCCTTTGGTCATTCTGAAGATCTCAAATTTTCTTATTTGTTTTAATAAACTTACAATTTCTTGATTTCAATTGTTATTGTTCTTTTTGGTTTGATAGTTGGGATGGGAATCCACATGCACAATACATATGACACTCCAACCCTAGAATGGGGAATGTAATAGTCATGCCAGGTTTGACATAACTTACACCAAACGCCATTAGTAATTGTGCCACATAATCAATCGTAAAGCTGCAAGTTTGAAAATTATAACTGCAAATGATTAGACACCTGCAACATACAGAATCAATTCCTCACAACCGTATGGCTTCTCAATACTGGGAATTTAGCGCATGAGTTATACAGACTAGTTTTGATACTTCTATGGTGCTTTGTACTTTCTGGATATAAGCAGTATAAAAACTAACATTCAATTTCTATATATAGAAAAACATATCCTTTTTGTGTTCCCTAAAGGAAAAATAATGCATGGTTGGAATGAGTTCATGACAAAAGTTCGCCCAAAAATGACAATTTTAAGAGGGAAAATCCCAAAATGACAGCTTGCAAAAAGGCTGGAAACTTCAAGAGGAACCGAAATTATAAGACCTACATTTTAAATTTACAGCTCAATAGCAGTCAGATACGTCATATCCTCCCTACTCACTTTAAGAGCAAGTTAATATGATTATAAAAAATATAATGTAAAAAAAAATAAAAAATGTAAACTAGCAGACTGTGACTAAATGGTCATAAATGTGACCAAATATAATTGCTACAATATTTTAAAATCAAGTCAACATCAGCAACATTCAGTAACACTTTGTGTGTGTTCATATCAAAGTCCCTGTTCATGTGCTGTTCCGGCAGATATCATTTCAAGATTTACTGAATTACATTTTTAGAGCATGCCAGTGCCTTTTCCACCTTTTCATTGAGATGATCTCACTGCATGCAACAACATAGCGTGAGCCATATTGTATGATACACGTGAAGATACATATTCACAATGAGTGTTCTTTAAATTAATTAATAAATGTTAAATTACCAATAAATTAAATTACAAACATTATTGATTATTGTAGAGCATAATGAATATAACGACTTGAAGGGAGAACTTGGGAGATTATTTAAATTACTTTTATTGATTGTTGACTTAATGTTGATTTTTATTGATTGTGTTGATAGAGGAAAAGGAAAAAGTCAGTTTTAAATATATACAGGCTTACCTGAAGTTCAGAGGGGGAAGTAACAAATTACAACTACTCATTACAGTTCTGGAGTAAATTTTCAACTTAAATATAAATAAATAAATAAATAAATAAATAACAGTACTTTCACTTGAGTTGATTAAAAATTAAGAAATCAACTTCGCTACAGTTATTTTCACCACAATTACAAAGTACAAAAAAAAAAAAAAAAAAAAGATCTAAATCTGTTTGTAAACTAAAACACGCTGTGCACAACGGAATCCCGCAAATCTTTTTTACTTGATACTACATGTCTAAATTCAACTTTTAAATACCATAGAAAGATACAATGCCAATGGTGTCAGAAATTAATGGGGATTCGGGGCAAAAATACCACCGAAATTGAAAATATTGGGGGAAGGGGGAATGCCCAAGCAAAGAGTTCCTGTGTTGTATTAATAATATCTGATATAGGGGCCTAGCTACCACCTCTGGAGTCACAAGTTCGAATCCAGGGCGTGCTGAGTGACTCCAGACAGGTATCCTAAGCAAGCAAATTGGCCCAGTTGTAAGAGAGGGTAGAGTCACATCGGGTAAACTTCTCATGGTTGCGATTAGGGGTCCTCGCTCTTAATGGCCACATGGTAAGATGTGCATGGATCACAGAGAGTTCCATGAGCTTCGCGTACTGTGAGTCTCTGCGGTGTCATGCACAACAAGCCACGAGATAAGATGCATGAATTGATGATCTCAGAAGTGGAGGCAACTGAATTGTCCTCTGCCATCCGGATTGAGGAGAGTAACCACACCACCACTAGGACCTACTAAGTAGAGGGAATAGGGCATTCCAAATTGGGAGAACAGGATAAAATAAAAATAAAAAAATAATATTATAATAATACCTGATTTAGTTGCAATTACATACATTGCTATCTTTTGACTTTTCTCTGAACAATTATTTTTCCCGCAGTCCGGTTCTTCGCACCAATGTGCGCACAGACGGCCTCTCCAGTTCTATCAATCCACATAAGTTTGGTATTGTACTCCTGTGTTAAATTCCGTAACCGTTCGTCCCTCTAGTTCAAAATAAACTGTCCTAGCGGGTAACACACTCCCTCATGGTGCTGTACTGTATTGATATTGACTCTATGATAATCGCATTATATTAGTTTTGTACATTATGACAATTTAATAGCCAAAATACTTGGACATACGCGAATGAGAGTAAACCTGAAATAGGAATGTGTTTCAGTCACAATCAGTGTTGGGTGCAATGCATTACTAAGTAATTAATTACTGTAATTAAATTACTTTTTCCATAGCAGAGTAAGGGATTACTCTTAATTTTTCTGATGTAATTGTGTTAAATACTGTATAGACTATAGAACAATTCTATATAAAACAAGTGAATTTTAAATAAAAATTAAACATCTAAATGTTTAATGCTGCCCCCTTAAATTCTCTGGACAGTTAATTAATAATGTATTTTATGTGATTTATTTGAAAGAATTAAAAGAACAGTTTCTTGTCTTTCCATGCTTTTTCATCTGGTCAAGGTTGATAAATTGTTTAATAAAGTAATTAGTATTAAGTAACACAATTAAATTTCAGACAGAGTAATTAGTACAGTAATCTAATTACACTGTAGATGTTGTAATTAGTAGTTAGTAATTAATTTATTTTTCTTTTCTTTTTTTAGTAACTTAACCAGTACTGGTCACAAAACTACACATCATGTAGTTTAGAGATGATTTAGAGTAATTTCGAATGTTACAAATTAATATTTCTAATTAAATACATTTCTTGTTTGTCTAAGAATCCTCTTGCAGCAATGCAGGTCTTTGGCATTTAGAAGCTGCTGGTTCAGGACCTGTGAGGAGACTGTTTCTCAAACTAGAGACTGTGATTTACTGTGATCTGTCTTTTTGTTGTGCATCAAGGCTGTCCCTCTCTATCCTGATTAGAGATTCTTTTTTCAAAACAGTAATGCATGGAATAGCCTTCATCTCTCTAAAACAAAAGACTTGAGTAAATAGTTTCTTTTTCCTTATTTTTAAAACCAAAATTTGACTTGCAAGTGTAAAGCAACTTGGAAGAACTCAATACCTCAGCAAATGTGGAAAGAACCCACTGTATTGTGATTTCCACTTGGTAACACAACCATTTTCAATTGTTCTAATAATAAGAACATTTTCTTGAGTTACAAATTAGCACTTTAGGATGCTTTTGTAAGGAATAGGTGACACAGTATAAGTTTGCCCTCACAGGTAAAGAAAAAATAATATATACAGTGGAATAATTACCACTTAAAACAATTATTTCAAACCGTAATAATAATTTGCAATGAATGATTTTGGCAGAAATTTTAATCAATTAAATGCATCCTTAGTGAAAGGAAGCATCCATTTCTTTCAAGGACAAAAATGTCTTTGTGTTCTAAAAGTAGAAGTGTATATACTATATATAATTTTCACTAAGTAACTTGTAACAATTACTTCAGTAGTTTTTTGTAAATTACATTTACTATTACATGAGTCCTAATATTTCTCAGAACTTCTACTTGTACTCAATAGAATTATTTCTTCATTACCTGTACTTAAGTTAAAAAACTAAATCAGTACTCTTTCCAGCACTGTGGACATATATCAGCAATTACATAGCAATCTACAGTTAGTGAATTACTGCTCATTTTGTGACATGAAAAAGTTTCTTTTTTAGAAATAACTTTCTAATGTTTATAGTGTTATATACTGTAAATGATTGTAAGAGTGCTTTTTCCCCCTTGTCTGTTTATATGAGCAGCTGGGAGCACACACATTTCAAAATAAGAGTCCTTGTTGTATTCCAGGCTTGTTTATAATTAAAAATCCCAGAGTTATGCAGCAAATCTTTTTTTTTCCCTGGTTATTATTGGGATTTTGGTTGCACAATAAACTGCATCCGGGATTTCATTTAATATGTAGTCTTGTAGCCTCTGTGTCTGGGCCACGCATTGCAGTAAAGAATGACTACGAACAATTTTAGCACTTATAATTGTTTTTTGTTTTTTTTAATCGAATCGTCCAGTTCATCCAATTCAGCTTTCTTTTCTTCGGCTTCTTGCTTCTGAATAACCATCTAAAATAAACCAATTCAGTAATTTTGCCATTGGGCTCAAGTGTTTTCATTTTAGGAGCCAATGGCTCAGTAGTTATTTTTTAGGCCGGAGCCCTGACTAACTGAGAGAACAGCTGATGGGGACAACAAGCACAGCTATGAACCACATAACACTTAAAATGTTCTCTGGAATAATAGAACAATGCAAGCTCACAATATATTGTTGAAGTCTGTGGTCTACTTGTCTTATATGCTATAGTGCTACAGTATATTGGTGTCACTATTACACAACAGATATAGCTGAAATGGGTGTCTTGAGGAATCCCTAAGAGGGGGGGTGATTAAGGGGAGCGGCATGTGCCCCAAATCAGAAAATTAGCTAATCAGAAACCAGCCAGTGAATCATTTAGCATGTTCAGGTTTGCTTCTACAGTATCTTTAGAGTGGGATTTTATGAAAGAGGGTGTGAGGTTGAAGCTAACAGGCTAATTACTGAAATTTCTAAGCTGTGCCCTCACAATTTCTGGTTCGATTTTGGAGTCGCAGATCACAGCCACCTCGATGCCCACTGTGGTTGGCAATACTGATTAATTTCAATCAGTTCACCGATGTGATCTGGGTCAGTCTTGAGCCATCACAAACACAACAATATTTTCAAGCATGTTTGATCTTAACGATGATCTGCTCCGGCCAATCACATCTTATCATGCATCTTTGCACAGGAATGGAAGACTACAATGTCATAATTATGGGGTTTTATTGTAATAAACTCACAAAAAAAATTTACAAATAAATAAATGGTTGGAATGCAGTACATTGTGCCATTTAGTTTTTTTGCCAAACAGATAGGAATTGCTGCCTACATCTTCCCAATCATTGCTTGTGACATTTTTCCTTTTTTCGTCTCTTGATTTTCCAGACAAAATCAGTGTTCAGACAACTTGAACAGCGAACTAGCATGAGCCTCCATTTCTGGAAAAATTTTGTAACCACACTAATTTCTCAATTAAACAAAACAGTTTTTCACAATAGGTTGGGGATTTCTCTTAATTAAACACATGTAATTATGCACCTCATCTACGTTCTGTTTATTTTTATTTTACAAGAACTCTTGTTGTGTTATGTGAGCAGTACAGTGATTCAGTTAGTCTGACAGTCGTTTAGTGAGGTCATGCCTTACTTGATGGGGCTATGACACAAACTAGGATCACTAAACCACAGCAGATTTAGGGATGCCAACAGCCCCACCTAGCAGGAAATCCAAGACCACAAATAAATGTAGCCTTTTCCCTCTCAATCATATCATTATTTTATGACCGTGTGGCAGTTTTTGCTATATGAAGTCACGTCATTTTCCTCAGCAAACGCCATGTGGACCACAGGCATAAGATGATGTTTAAAACTGAAAGTAATCATGCATTTCATTTGGGGAATTTATTTTAAAAGTTTGCTGATACTCTATGCTTGGAGATGTTTGTGTGCAAGATCAGCTGGGTAGAAAAGCCAGCCCTGACTGTGAACCGCAAGCGCATAATGAAAGAACTCGGAGAGGTTTGAGGTTTCATGGTGCTTAACTTGTGTCCCATGGTAGGAAAACCTGCCGGATGAATCACATGAGTTTTTCAAAAAACAAAAGAACTTAAAGAAAAATGACATCATTTGCAGTCCACATGACTCCTACATTTCTGTAATTTCAGAAAAAAAGACACAGGGAGCACAGCAGCCTACTAATCTCATCATAAAACAATATGTCCAGGGTAAATGCTGAAAATTCCTCATCTCTTCCATTCCACAAGAATCTCATCTGTGCATCTGCATGATGGTTAGCCAATAACATTAGTGCAGCTCAAGCTTGGTTATGAGCTGATACAGCTTAGCCGGCACCTCCGCTCACCTGCCTGTTCCCTCAGTCCTCTTTTCCAGTTGTTCTTCTATATATCTGACTGTCCTCTCTCCAGCTTTAGGTGGAGCAGAGTCTTCATGCTGGGGGAAGGCAAAGTACTGTATATTACTCCCGGAGCACAGTATCGAGGAGTTGGAGAAACGATGGTAGCTGAACACACAAGCAGAGAGCTGCTCTGTACCCGGCGAGCGGAGGAGGAGGCTGGGGCATCAGGAGCAGCCGTGCGCTTTCATTGGCTGCCTCCACCAGACGAGTTATATTGCGTAGACCCCGTTCAGCCACTCTCAGAACAGCGAGCGAGGGCTATTTTATGAATGAACAGTGACATATATAAGGTGTGCCCATTTACTCACCTTGAAAACATGGTATTAAGTACACAGATAAAGTGATAAAACACCTTAGGGAAAGATAGAAATACAGTACCTGCGATACACATTTACAAATGAACTGATTGGTTTACACAACAGTAAATCTGAGCAATAACATGCCATTAAGTTTTTCCTGTCATTAGAACAGCATGTAAATAAAAAGAATGAGATGTTTAGTGGAGGGGACACTGCAGACAGTTTCCAAGCATATAGAACAAGGAAGCTGTAACAATTAATGGTTAATGTTTAGCGCCAATACTGTATGTTTTTATGTAAATCATTAAGTTATCCTGTCCATCAATGCCAAAGATCCTAGCTGACTTTCTTTGAAGCTGATGCCTGGCAAAGCAAAAAAAACAACAAAAAAAAAGCACATTTGGGATTGGAGACATTGTAGCTTGAATCACTAGTCAAGAGTGCCACCTACAGATGAACATGATTTAAACTAAAATACAAAAAGGTAAATGTATTCTTTAGCATACTATGGTGAGAAAGCAGGCTAAAATGTGACTGACAAATGTTTAGATTTTATGCCCTGGACTTTTGAAATATTACATTTACCACTTCACATCACCTTAACACATGTAACATATTTCCAAAAATCATACAGTAAAGATTTTTGCCACATCAGCATTGTGACTGGCACTTCTCAATCTTAACACATGCTTTGAGAATATTCAAAAACAACAGAAGAGAACAGAGAATATCACAATGGTATTAATCACAAGGTCAGTTCATATCGCAACAGTTGAATTCCCGTTTACAACAGTATACATGCGTTTTCACTCTTAAGATAAAAAGTGTACTTGCTGAAAATCATGTCTTTGCACACTGAACAAAGACCACTGAAAAACAAAACATGCAGTTTAACGCATGCTCTTGCAAATCAAAGACTGACATCATGCATTCCCAGAGAGCACGAAATTCAACAGAGATGTTTTTTGTTTTTTTAGAGTAGCGCTTATAACAGTACAAGAACATTACCCATTTTGTGGGTAAATAGTGCCACCTGCAGGCAAACAAAATGAGTGAATACAGCTTTATAAACAATCTCGCTCCCACATTGTGTAATGTAGAGGTGGGGGGAGAGAAAACAAAATGTGTACAAAACACCAAAGTCCAATGAAGATGACTGAGGAACAAGTAAATCAAATTCCAAGGTAACACTTAGCAATAAGTTTCTATTCATTCCACTTCAAAGGAATATTCCAGGTTCAGTTCAAGTTAAGCTCAATCGACAGCATTTGTGGCATAATGTTGATTTCCACAAAAATGCATTTCGACTCGTCCGTCCTTTTCTTTAAAAATAAAAAAGCAAAAGTCTGGGTTCCAGTGAGGCACTTACATGTTTGCCCCATTCACTTCCTTTGTAAATGTTAAAATACTCACCGTTTCAAAAGTACATGACGTAAACAATATGCTTGTTAACATGGCTTTAGTGTGATTAAATCACTTACTAAGCTTTTTGGTGTGAAGTTATATCAAATTTTACAACTTCGTTGCCATGATGTTGAAATGCTGTAAACCCTAAACCCCTTACATGATTGTAAAAATGGCAATTTAAACAACTTCACAGCTCAAATATTACACACATTTTAACCGAAGAATTACAGTAAGTGCTTTTATAAAATTATAAGCTTCACATTTCTGCCTTTAAACACACCAAACATGTGATTCATTAATAATGCATAAACTAATGTACACATATACAACTTTTAAATGATAAAGTCTGTATAAGTGCTGTCCATTGTTAATTCATGATAACTACTGTGTTTACTGATGTTAAGACTAACCGTAATGATCAACCAAGATCACAAACCAGAGTTTAGAATTGAAATACACAAATAAAATATCAGCAGTTCCCTGCTGATTTCCATCCCTAGCAAAAAGAAGGGTATAAGCAAGAAATAATATTGTGTGTAGGACTTTTATTGAACTCTAAAAAAAGAACCTATAGACATGTCTCTGACATGACTGAATACACATCCATCCTCTAGCAACACTCTTCAACTCCTCATTATACATGCCGACACACCTCCTGGACACCTCAATCAAGCCTTTCTGAGATGCAGGCCAGTGAAATGCACACACTAAAATCATATCAGCAGTGAGGTGTATACAGAAAATCCAGAGAATTGCCCCGAATCTCAAATGATTTGACCGTGACAGCCTCCTGCCTGTGGCCAATCTAGACAGCCACTTCTGTATGAGTGTCCATCACAAGGAAAACTGAGGAACCACAAAATGGCTTTTGGTTTCCTGCGGTCCGTGCTGATCTCACAGTCGCTGAGAAGAGGAAAAAGACGGAATGGAGACCTGAATGTCACAGCTTATTGAACAGTTTCATCATCTCACAAAAAGGCGATGTAGTCCTGAGGTACTAACAAAAAATATCATGGTTTTGGTTCTTAAGGTAAGTATCACTTTTAATACCTCACTATTGGAGGTTAGTTCTCTAACTTCTGTGTAAAACTATTTTATCCCATCCCATTAGTAAGCCATTCATAGGCTAATTTCCTTGAAAAAAGTCAATAAAAGTATCAAGAGAGACAATAACATTGGCTCGACCAATGGAGTGAGTTGGGGGCTGCACTATCTGTTTGTTCGATCAACAGCAGGAGGTGGTGTATTCAGAAAGCTGTATTGAAAACAATGCTTATGTTTGCAATTCCGTTTGGTAGCACTAGTGGTGCAGAAGTTATATAATTCAGATTTATACTTCTGGGTGTAAATCTCCCAGCACCGTTTGTGCAACAGACATGAATTTTACCTCAAATTGTGCAGCTGGTTGAGAAAAGTTGTACTATTACTTTTCTAAGCAATTGACTCATAATTTTCACCTGCTGGACAATAAAACAGCCAGAAAAATCTCAAAGCCTTGTACCAAAGGAGGGACCTGAACCATATGTAGAGACCAGAAAAACAAGACATTTAAGAGTCTTTTGCCAGCAAGTAACAACTTCACAACCACCCACAAGTACACAAACTAGTGCCGACCGATATATTGGCTCCAACACAAACCACTTTAAATCTAGTTGTTATGGTGCCATAGCAATACTATGTATTTTGGACATGGTAATACCATGGTATTCTTAGAAGTGACTTGAAGCACCATGTTAAGTCTATAGGATATGAATGTCGTTTTCATTCACTGCCATGGTACCACCAAATTAATGTTTTGTAAGGCTGATGGCAGCATCTCTATACCTACTTGTTAAGATGTCAGTGTTGTCATTCATGTAATGGTTGAGTTATTAATGTAAGGTCAAACCTAAATAAATGGACACTTCAATGTTAGTAGGCCTGATTTCTAATATTTTGGGATTTAGCAGTTTCCATAATAACTAGTTCATAAATACAAAAGAGCCACATAAAAATTCAAACGAGAACCCAAACAAGAACAAAAAGCCTGAGATCTTTTCCAGAATGAGAGCAGGTGTGTGTGCGCGCGTGTGAGTTTGTTGAGACCCAGCACTGATAATAAAACCCCTTCCAGCCTCAGAGGAGCCATGATGTGTCGGCAGCTGTCAGGCGGCAGCCGCTCAATGCCTGGTCACACTCTTTCTCCCACACAAAAAGTGTTTGGAGTACCGAATCTCAAGAAGAATACAAAAACCACTAGGAGTTGCCATTATATAACAGGCTTCCATAGAAAGTTCTCTAAAAAGATAATTACACACATTTACTCTAATGCAAAACATATTTTCACTAATTATAGTGTTGGTCCTTGTATAACGCCCAAACTATCATCTTTAACACTCTGTAATCTCTGAAAATAGTTTGGATTTGCTGCCAATGTGCATGTCTAACTTTAAATCCTTAAAAGTAAAAAGAGGTTTAGAGGACATGTTGTTGGCATGACAGTTTGAAAATACAGATTTAAAAACTCGACTGAATAAGATGAGGTTGAAAAGTGTAATGCTAAATATGGTATGCTAGTGCTTTCACTATAGTCTAGGCTCGAGTGATATCAAACATTGACATTATATTAATTTTATATTGTTGCAGATATACAATTACAAAACTACGTAAATTTCATTGATATTGTGTACTTTCTAAAATCATTTTAATAGTGACTCAGATTTAAACCTCAGCAGAAAATATGGAGATTTAGAAAGTTTAGATTAATTATCTAATAAAATATTAATAATCCCATCGATTTTTTTCACCCATCAGACCTTTCTTTCAATGAATTGAGAATTGATTGGGGTAAATATCCTGCTTATCATGATTTCTCACACACACACACACACACACACACACCTTACAAAATCCTTTTGCCCTACGCAGCAGAAATGAACAGGCATAACGACAAGGTCAACCACATCTGAAGTTTAAATCAAACCAAGTTTCCAGAGGTACAATTATAGTAATTTTGCTACAATTGAAAGGAAACAAACAAACAAAAGTGGCACAATTAGTCGACAAACCGCTCACATCCTGTGTGACAAACACATGCAACCGACATGCTGAGAAAAAAAGAGGGGAAAACAAACATAACTGAGAAAGATCAGAGATGAAGACGAAAATAAAGAGAAGAGCCAGCAAGGAACCTATGTTTGCCTCCGTCTCTGACTGAAAATTACAAATGAGTGAAAGAGAAGACAATTAAGGTACATTTGACAGGCCTCGGTGTGTGTTGGACTAGGGGTGGGGGGTGAACAGTTCATTTGCAAGTTAGAAGCTTGTGATTAATGTCCTAGAGCAGCTATAGAGATTCATCCCTCCCACCAAACTCCCCTATGGAGAGGGATGCCTAAAATTACAGATATATTCTCTGGGCAGTGCAGTTCAAAAACAACAAGCAAATAAAGAGGCTCAGAACATGTATATATTTTCATATACTCCATCACCTGTCCATTACCCATCTCATCTAAACAGTCTGAGCAACATGGAAATTGCATGCAAAACAGAACCAGGAATCAATTCTGCCTGCAAGTTCCCTGTCCGTGGAGCCGTTCACCCACTTTCAAGGCTTCAGGCGAGGAGAAAGTAACACAAACCCCACTCTCCCATTAGCATTTCAGATGTCTAGTGCCTCTAATGGAGTCCCACCAGAAGGGTCTATGGTTTCAAAGGATTTGAAGTAGCCCAGTAGAATACAATGTCAGGGTTAGCTGATGTTGATTATGGTGCCATAACGTCACCAAGAAAACTCAGGGTTTATCCTGTGGCCGCCTAAAGATAAATGTGCACACCTTAAACGTTGTTTATACTTGAAAGTGAAACCATGCTATGTGTAACATGAGACACACGCTGTCAGCAAACTATGTGCAACACATTAACCAATGTGACATAGAATGAGGCATGAATTTAACAACATTAATTAATATAATCCACAAGATCAGTGGGGAAATAAATGCATTTTAACCACATTGCGATTTAAAATAATATATATATATATATATATATATATATATGCAGTTATTATGTCATTTTTCATGTTAACATTCATGGCGCTAATGCCAACACGCTTTACGTGGCAACAATATGCAACGGCTACTCTGCACTCTAGTGTGTTCGTGCTGACTGATGTCGACTGAGTGTTGAAACAAACCAGAAAAGATGTTGGGGACAAATTAGGTGGAGCACTGGGTCGGTCACACCCACCAATGACATGGACCAATGGTAGTAAAGGCTTTTGCTCACCAAATGCGATTTCTCGTCTTGATGAAAATTTTGAATAGAAACAATATTCTTATGGAGCATTTAACACCTGAAATAAACATTCAAGTGCCAACAAAGCGAGGCGTTTGTTTTTTTACAGTGATTAAGTGCCCTGACCAATACAACACAAGCCTTGAATCACATGTCTGAAGCTGCTGCAATTACCAAAACCTGTGCATCTTGTTGCGATAAAAAACAAAAAGCTGTTTTGATCACCGACATTAAATGCAAAAGGAACTCAAGAAAGGAATATGCAAAGGCCTTAAAGTGTTCTACAGCCAATAAGAAGTTTTCCTGAAAGTTTGACTTGGCAAGAAAAAAAAAAAAAAAAAAGAATTTTGTCCAGATTTTGTTCAAAATTACATCACACACATTTTTTTTTTTTCAGATTTCACTGTCAAACCTTCACTCGTGCGACTCACTGGAAAGTGCCTCGCAAACTGTGCAACCCATTTGAATTCACCAAGAATGTTCTACATTAAGCGCTATATAGAAAGTCAATCATTTCAAATAGGTCCTAATTTCATCCACAAAGTCCACACATATTTTCTACTCATTGTTGTCTGTACAACCATTCAAGGTGACTACTGCACCATTATTTGATTAAACGATCACTTTGTTGCCCTCCGGTCTTTAGCTTTCCTTAAATGTCACATAAAAACTGAACTGCGGTTTGTCGCCTTGCATGTCAGTCAAACAGCCTCTCACTGTTTACAATTTAAGATGCAAATGTGAACCAGACTTTATGAAGGCACTCAAACGTCTGGCTCTGCCAGATTACTCCCATGAGAGCATGAGAAGGACATTTATTTTCTTCATTAGGAAAAACACACACACACACACACACACACACACACACACACACACACACACACACACACACACACACACACACACACACACACACACACACACACACACACACACAGTACATTTTCTGCCTCCATTCAAGTCACAAACTTAGACAGAGCAAATAACCTTCAACCTGCTTTGCCTTTTTACAATTGAACTGAATACTTTTTCACACTATTGAGCTTAACTTGCAAGCTTTCTGAGGTCAAAATGCTTTCAATTATGTGAGACCTTCAAATAAATGACATATGGAAACTCCCACAGCTAAAGAGAGAAAGGCTGTGGTCTGAAAGCCCCTCTCATTTGTGTGGGTCCAGTATAATTCATGACAGCTGTAAACGGTTGCCTTAGTCAAGTTAAAATATTTCTAGTTAATTACTGGTGTCAGAAAACAGAGCATGCAGCATTTCTGTGATTAAAAACCAACAGCGCTTGATTCAGAACCCACGTACACTGGCCTTTGTTTTCTTTGTCAGTATTAATGTGAATTTTTAATTCAAACACTGATAATATATCTACTACAAGTTAAAAGTTTTGACAAAACAAAAAAGGAGGTGAATTTCACTTCAGATTCAAAATTATTACAATCATTAATTAAATCCAGTGTCAAAACTTTTCATTGGTAGTGAATGAAATGAATTACAGGATTATAATCCATTGTATATTAACACGTCTTCCACCATTTTTCATGAAGCCAACTCCACACCAAACCCTATTAACCAGCTCATAACAAAAACAGTTGAAGATAACACCGTTTGTGCAGCAAATTCAAAATGTGTGTGTGTGTGTGTGTGTGTGTGTGTGTGTATATGTATGTGTATATATATATATATATATATATATATATATATATATATATATATATATATATATATATATATATATATATATATATATAAATAAAATATGCCAGTTGAGAGGTAACTTGCTTTAGAGTTCAATATGTCCAGCCAAGATGACCCCATGGTTTCAAAATCTCTTCAGCATGAAGATTCATTTCAGACAGGCATGCTGAAAACTACCAGATGGCCACGCTGAGCGACCAGCCAAACCGGTCAGCATCACAAGAGGGCCATTGTGCCTTTATCAGAGGACAGGAACAGGCTAAAGTATACATACTGGCTCCGGTCATTAACCCCTGCTGATAACACTGATCTAGCAGACAGCATTATAGAACGTCCAAAGAATGCTCAAGAAAACCACTGTAGCTTCCTCCCAAATTTGGCACATTCTCAAGTTCACAAATTGACATTTAAATCTACACTATGAGATCAATTACTTAAGTTGAATTAGCCATCCTCAATCACATCTGCAGAGTTTGCAACATTTGTATCAAATGATGCACTTTAGAACTTGGGAAGGGTCTAATAAGAACATCAAAATAAAATAAACTATTGTAAAAAAAAAAAAAAAAAACTTTTGTAAATATAAGTGAGAAATTATTCTGTTCATTCATTAAGAAACTATTTTGTTTTCAACCAGATTCAGAGCAAATAGGTTTGACTGCCATCTTGTGGGACTAAATGAAATTTACCTAAAATATTTCCAATCTTATATTTCTAACAAATACAAAATTCTAACAGGTATAAACATTTTTTTTTTTTGATTAGACTGAAAAATTAGTTCAATATACTTCAATATAATGGTAACACTTTACAATTAGTTTCCATTTGCAGGGCCGTCCCAGGCACTGTTGGCGCCCCAACCGAGATCAAAATCACTGAGGGTGCTTCTGAAAATAGTGGGGGTGCTCTGTATAAAATGGAGATGTATCGTAATTTTATATATATATATATATATATATATATATATATATATATATTAAATCATGTTTAAATGCTACTAAACAAGATAAATAACAGTTTTTTGTGTACAAAACATGTATTGCTTAGTTTTTTTGGTCCACATGATCAGTTGCTGAAAATGACAACAAAATTGGGACATATTAATTTGCACAATCATACACGTTTATAAGTTTTGATGCAGCAATTATGTGTTCACAAAATGCAGTGATTTTTGGGTGTTTGCTGGGATTCAAGGAAATCTGCTTGCCAATTTACAGTATTAGTTTTACATATTCAATTGAGCAAGTGTGCAATTATTTTGGTACGGGGCCACATCAGCTGTTACGTAGAACATGGAAGAGAGAAGATACAAATTTCTGCATAGTTGTATCTTTTAAGCCCAGAAGTAGGAGTGCACTCAAGTGTTTACAGACTGATGGGACCATTCTGTGATTGCTTGAAGTTTCGCTGCTACTTTCCTGTCACGTGTTAGTAAAACTGAATTAAAACGGAATAAAATTATTAACTGATTATTTTACCATACTTCAATGCAGTGGTAATTTAACACTCTACATCAGGTTTAATAGTAAAATAAAATATTTGGAAATTTTGGACTCTTAAAGACTTATTTTAATGTTGGCCGCAGAGTGGATAAAGTGGTTTTATTCTCAGAATATTATCAACCTGTGTACACGCTCATGGGTCATGATGTGGGTCTCATCAATGGTTTGTTTGGCACCCCATTCAGCACACAACTGAATAAAACAGGCAGCATGACACTGATTAATGATTACTGCCAGATCAACATTTACATACAGGTGTGAGGGACTTCAGCATTTTACATATAACACAATGAACAAACATATTCTTCTCTCACTTGGTTTTGCTCGCGCGTCCCCTCAGTGTGTGAATGATGTGAAGATCTTTTGAGAATTTATTAAAGTTAATCTCTGAAAAGGTTCTCGCAGACTTGGCACTAAACAGCACACGTAGCCTCACGAATGGAAACGGAGCGGGGCTGCATCACACTTTTCTTTGAGCAGAATATTGCAATATTGAGCGCTATGTTTTTTTTTTTTTTCGAAGAGGAGAAAGTGCGCGCAATCGCATGCATAGTTGCCAGATTGCAAAAATTAAGTATGACATAAGGTGAAGAAGCTGAAGATTGGTTTTTATAATCGAAATAGGGCCTGCCTTAATTTAGCAGCTAGGAAAAACTTGTACAGACTACATTCATAAGTGTTCTAGATTATGGAGATATTAGTTACATCCATGCTGCTTCCTCTATAGTTCACCGTCTAGACTCTGTGTATTATTATTATTATTATTATTATCTTCGTTTTATAAGCAATTCTTTGTCTAGTACACATCATTGTGTAATTTATAATTTGGTCTCGTGGCCTTCATTAAGCTCAAGAAGACAGCATCACTGGTATATTTTGTTTTATTTATTAAGCCATACAGGAAAAACTTCATGTTCATTATTTGTGCAATCTTCTGTCACTCATCAATAGCTGATTCTCGCTCCTCAACTCTACAGGGTACCAAGGATTTGCTCTGATCTTGGTAAAACAGCTTTTTCTTATTATGCGCCTTGGTCATGGAATTCCCTCCAGAACACATTACATCCTAATCACTTTGTTACCTTGGGTGAATTCAAATCTTTGATCAAAAATTGTATGACTGAAGAGTGCAATTGCTATGCATGAGCTGGATTCTGTAATTGTAGTCCATTGTTTTCATTAATGTGTCTTATTTTTGTCTTATGTCTGTTTTCTCTGTGTTGATCTTATAACTTTTTACCTTGTATGGTGTGCTTTCTTGACCTGGTCTCTCTTGAAAGAGATTTAATCTCAAGGGACTTTTTGCAGGCAGAGTGTTCTGTTTACACAAGTACCTGTTATCCTATAGCCACTGGCAGCCAACTGTCCAGCCATGTATTCTCCATCAGAGTTGTTGTGAGAGCAGCCCCATGTCCTCACCCAGACCTTCTGTGTGCCAGGAATCACACTGTCAAACAGAGAGAAACATTAAATGCATTAAATCAATGAGTGATTTATGTGCCCATGGTTGTGTGGATATTCCATTCCTGGCAGGACAGATAAAAAAAAAAAAATGAAACTATGTTGGAAAAAACAGAATCCACACTATCAGTGGAAAACTGCCGTGTTTTAAATACATTTAATGTGCACCTGTGAAAAGAACTCAAATATTACTCAAATAAGTTGTGAGATGGAATGAACTTTCATAAAAACTGGGGTTCATTTCCAAGCTTGATCCACTAGATGGCGATAACAGTCAGGATTTCACTGTTTTGGGATATTAGACCGTTTTTTAAAATGATCTAGCTCTTGGAGGCATGAGCGAGATGGAAATCTTCTTCACACTCAGCACTCTGAAAACTCCTTAAAAGTTCAGTGGTGTTGAAACTTGGTGCCTGTGTAGGCTTTTGACTAGTGTTAATGTTACATTTGTATTGCAATTACATTCTGGGAAACCGGAAGGAAAAAAAGAGGAACAGTATTTGTGATTTAGGATGCAGCTGGTTCTATAAAAATGCCCTCATATTCCTTTTAATTCTAAGCAATCAAACCTGCTGATTCCCAAGATACGGTTGTCTATACCATTTACTGGGGTTGCCATGGTGTACGCGTTACCAGTTTTACGACCCCATAATAAATTAACCTAAAAGTACACACACTGACAGAAGATGTTTAATTGCAGGTAGTGAATATAATGTGCATGGTTGTTAACTGTAAGATGTCTCAGATTCAGAATGACACAAGAAATGCTGTTAGACACACAGACACGTGCTTAAAGAAACACACTTCATTATATTTTTAGGAACTGATGATAGAAAAGCCATTTATGTGCATGTCTGACGCACTATTTGTTCGGCATGCAGTCTTGTGTCTTGTATTATGTCCAACACCTCTCTCTAATTCCAGTGAGCACGAGGAGAGCGGATAAAACGACCCACGCCACCAGCAGTCGAGAGAATCTGGGGCCTGAACGATTGTGAAGCTATAAGAGTGCTATTGTGAGACTGTAATTGTGAAGCTGTAAAAGTATTATTGTGAAGCTGAAGAATCACTGTTGTGAAGTCGTGAGCACTGCAGTGGGTCCATTAAAAATCCTTACCTGAGAGGAGCAACTCGTCTTCCGTGTCCTCCTTGTAAAACCTTTACAAATAAAAAAACAGGTCCGCCTTGAACCATGATTTATATTTCAGTGATTATTATCATCATCATTATAATTATTATGTTAGCATTTATAATCATTTTTAGATTTTGATATTTTATTAATTTTCCACTTGTTGTCATAGACAGATACTTGCATGACGGTAAATGGGAATGTGGTTACATATGGGGTTTTGGGGGGGATTTTTTTGACCACTTTGTTATTTTAATTCTGTATTTTTCATTTGAAGTGCAATCTGAACGTGCCTCAACGACTACCGTCCCGTCACACTCACACCCATCACCAAGAAGTGCTTCGAGAGGCTCGTCATGAGGCACATTAAGAGCCAGCTGCCCCCTCACTAGACCCACTGCAGTTTGCATATTGTCCAAACCGTTCAACAGACGATGCCATCGCCACTACTCTCCATCTGGCCCTCACCCACCTAAATAAAAAGTACTCATACGTTCAAATGTTGTTCATAGACTTCAGCTCAGCATTCAACACAATCATTCCCCAGCACCTGATTGGAAAGCTGAACCTGCTGGACCTGGACACCTCCCTCTGCAACTGGATCCTGGACTTCCTGACTGGGAGACCTCAGTCAGTCCGGATCGGGAACAGCATCTCCACCACCACCACACTGAGCACTGGGGCCCCCAAGGGCTGTGTGCTCAGTCCAATGCTGTTCACTATGCTGACTCACGACTGTGCAGCAATGCACAGCTCGAATCACACCATCGAGTTCACCGATGACACGACCGTGGTGGGTCTCATCAGCAAGAACGACGTGTCAGCATTCAGAGAGGAGGTGCAGTGTCTAACGGACTGGTATAGAGCCAACAACCTGTCTCTGAATGTTGACAAAACAAAATAGATGGTTGTTGACTTTAGGAGAGCACAGAGTGACCACTCTCCACTGAACATCGATGGCTCCTCTGTGGAGATCGTCAAGAGCACCAAATTGCTTGGTGTTCACCTGGCGGATAACCTCACCTGGTCCCTCAACACCAGCTCTATTAACAAGAAAGCCCAGCAGCGTCTCTTTCTTCAAGGCTGAGGAAAGTACATCTCCCACCCTCGCTACATTCTATAGAGGGACTATTGAGAGCATCCTGAGCAGCTGCATCACTGCCTGGTTTGGGACTTGCACCGTTTCGGACAGCAAAGCCCTGCAGAGGATAGTGAGGACAGCTGAGAAGATCATCCGGGTCTCTCTTACCCCCCCCCCCCCAAAGACATTTACAAAAAACACTGCATCTGTAAAGCCACCAGCATTGTGGACGACCCCACACACAAACTCTTCACCCTCCTGCCGTCTGGCAAGAGATACCGAAGCATTCGGGCCCTCACGGCCAGACTGTGTAACAGCTTCTTCCCCCAAGCCATCAGACTCAATACTCAGAGACTGGTTTGAGAGACACACACACAAGTGTCATGAGTTGCACTTTAATTATTGTCACTTTATTACTGTCTGCTACCTCAATAACTGCTATGTGCATAGAACACTATCTCATAGTATGTTATGTTATGTTTACATTTGGCATTTTTAGAAACTGTCATCTTTTGCACTACTGTGTACTGGTCGGCGCTGCACTGTCTCTTACTGCGTCTATTGTCCTGTTCATTGTTAGTCATTTATTGTACTGTCCCGTACTTTTTGCACACGTTTGCATGTGCACTTTATATAGGTATTTTATTTAGTCTGTGTAGTCTCATGTGGTTGTGTGTTTTTCCTATGTTGTTTTATGTAGCACCATGGTCCTGGAGGAACGTTGTCTCATTTCACGGTGTACTGTACTAACTGTATATGGTTGAAACGACAATAAAAACCACTTGACTTAAATAAATGAATTTCATTTTCAATGCAAAAACATTCACCTCAGCCGGTGTAATTGGATAGTGCTTTTTTTCCCCTTTTTCTATAAAAATATCATGAACATATTTCTTGCATATCACCCAGCCCTAGGAGGGAACAAAACTAATTTAGTCACACACATTCAAAGTCATTACCCTTCTGAAGCAGCTAAACTGGGTCCTGGGATAAATGGTAATAAAACACCAACATTAAACCCTCAACAACCCACAATAAGTGATGCATTTGCCCAAACAATGAAAACCCGACCAGTAGCCCATGATGGAGAGAATGAGCAGATGAAGGTTCTTTGCCAAAGAAAAGAAGTTTCATTTAAATTTTTTATTAAAATAAATAAAAAATAAAGTTCAAAGTTTGAAATCAAGCTGCCTTGCGTTATTGTGTAGGCTATTGCTTAATGAAAATTACCGCATAATACAACCATCAGTAATACCGTTAGTCGGTTTGAACATTAACACCACACCGGTGTGACAATTATGATACCGTGGCAAATCTACCATTTACAGATTACCGAGGCACAATGCTCTTCCTTGCGAACTGGCGTTCATGAGGAGTATACATTATATACACTCACCTAAAGGATTATTAGGAACACCATACCAATACTGTGTTTGACCCCCTTTCGCCTTCAGAACTGCCTTAATTCTACGTGGCATTGATTCAACAAGGTGCTGAAAGCATTCTTTAGAAATGTTGGCCCATATTGATAGGATAGCATCTTGCAGTTGATGGAGATTTGTGGGATGCACATCCAGGGCACGAAGCTCCCGTTCCACCACATCCCAAAGATGCTCTATTGGGTTGAGCTCTGGTGACTGTGGAGGCCATTTTAGTACAGTGAACTCATTGTCATGTTCAAGAAACCAATTTGAAATGATTCGAGCTTTGTGACATGGTGCATTATCCTGCTGGAAGTAGCCATCAGAGGATGGGTACATGGTGGCCATAAAGGGATGGGCATGGTCAGAAACAATGCTCAGGTAGGCCGTGGCATTTAAACGATGCCCAATTGGCACTAAGGGGCCTAAAGTGTGCCAAGAAAACATCCCCCACACCATTACACCACCACCACCAGCCTGCACAGTGGTAACAAGGCATGATGAATCCATGTTCTCATTCTGTTTACACCAAATTCTGACTCTACCATCTGAATGTCTCAACAGAAATCGAGACTCATCAGACCAGGCAACATTTTTCCAGTCTTCAACTGTCCAATTTTGGTGAGCTCTTGCAAATTGTAGCCTCTTTTTCCTATTTGTAGTGGAGATGAGTGGTACCCGGTGGGGTCCTCTGCTGTTGTAGCCCATCTGCCTCAAGGTTGTGTGTGTTGTGGCTTCACAAATGCTTTGCTGCATACCTCGGTTGTAACGAGTGGTTATTTCAGTCAAAGTTGCTCTTCTATCAGCTTGAATCAGTCGGCCCATTCTCCTCTGACCTCTAGCATCAACAAGGCATTTTCGCCCACAGGACTGCCGCATACTGGATGTTTTTCCCTTTTCACACCATTCTTTGTAAACCCTAGAAATGGTTGTGCGTGAAAATCCAAGTAACTGAGCAGATTGTGAAATACTCAGACCGGCCCGTCTGGCACCAACAACCATGCCACGCTCAAAATTGCTTAAATCACCTTTCTTTCCCATTCTGACATTCAGTTTGGAGTTCAGGAGATTGTCTTGACCAGGACCACACCCCTAAATGCATTGAAGCAACTGCCATGTGATTGGTTGATTAGATAATTGCATTAATGAGAAATTGAACAGGTGTTCCTAATAATCCTTTAGGTGAGTGTGTGTGTGTGTATATATATATATATATAAAAAACATTTTTAAACAATATCACAAGCAAGAGTGCGATATGGCCCTCAGCACTGCTGTGCTTTCGCCGCAGGCCGTGTGCAATATAGTATGATTGCAAGTGTGAAATTGCTTATATACAACAGTTCAACAAACAAGTAAATAAAAAATAAAAAAATAGGAAAAACTGAGTACGGTCATAAAAATGCATTTGTGCATGGAACTACTAACGCGACGGATCAGAATCTGCTGTTGGTGGTTCAAACCAAATGATGCACCCAAACCTTTGTTAGTAATTCAAAAATGTCACTTAATACATAATATAATGGATTGTGCTGTTTCAAACAAGTTATTGAATAATCAAGGATGGATGTGTGTGTGTGAGTGTGTGTGTGAGAGAGAGAGAGAGAAAGAAAGAGAAAGAGAAATCACCTGTTGCCACACCCAAGCAAAAATGCATTCAGCTTTCTCAGTGGAAAAATAGCCGTCCAAGCGGGGGTATTCCTCTATTTCGAGGTAGTAGGTGCACAAGAGTCATTCCCTATAGAAATCACAATGCCCTCCGCCATTTTAAACAGTATGTATCCAATGTGGAAACTCTGGTAAGAGGTAAGCACTTGAGTTGTGTAATTAATCGGTCTGTTGTGTCTCAGCTGTGATGAGCCTTCATGCTTAAGTTGTTAGTTTAAAGCTATTTCCTAACTTTAGTAGTGATACAAAAGAAAAAAAAAAAAAAAATCACAGAGCACTGTTCTATGTAAAGAATAACAGATTCACTTAATATCACCAACTTGCTCATATTACACACAAAAATCTTTGGCCACCACCTGCTGGCTAACATATGTAATGTAAAAATAAATAGATGTAAAAAGAGGCATTACATTTTAAATGCAGTTATATTTAATGCGTTATAGCTTTATTAAAGTTCAAATAATACAGAAGCAGCTCATATTATTAACTATAAAATCAGAAACTGGAATTTCTCTGTGTGGTCGGTGCCTCTTCTATGAGTTGCGCAAATATCCTGATCTAAGGGGGGGATTGAAACGGCACCCGGCTGAGAGTGACTCTGCCTCGGGGACGCTCATCCCTCGATGTGGACGCTTAATGCAGCTAGATTAGAATGCGATTGCTCGCGACTTATTTAATCATAATATATGTCACTGTGCATTACTTATCGTGAAGAAAAATGGCAATAAGCTTTATTAATATGAGAGCACTTTGCACATTAGTTTGGAAATAGTTTTATATTCATTCTATTGTATGCTTGTTTATTTAGGTTTTTTTTTTAGTACTTGGTAAAAACTTAAAGTAAAAGTTGCAAAAGTTGAAGTAAATCTTATATAAGTGTTATATAAATACTTTAAGCGTTTTGCTTACATTGTTTTGCTATAATTCATAAAAAATATATATAACTTGAAGTGTTGCTCAATGGCACATTATTGTTCTTAGTTCTGCTGCTGCTAATGTTTTGTTAACTTTGTTAATAAAAGAGTGTTGTTCAGTAACCTGTTTTTGTGTTTTGCTTTGGTACCGAAAATGGTATTGAATATCGTGAAATTTCACTGGTATTGGTACCGACTACTGAAATTTTGGTACCGTAACAACACTAGCTCTCACACTTTAGTTTAGGATGACGAACACAAAGCGGAGTGATGCACACAGTGAAGTGTCGCAGTGCTGATGGTGTCAGACCATCAGTGCTCATGGAACTTCTCATCCAATCAGATTCAAGGATCGGAACTAACTGTTGTGTATGTGTGTTTGTATAATAAATAAATTATATATATATATATCACAATTAATTGTTTATTTTTTCATTTACCAAACAATTACTAAGTGCAGATTCAAAATTTCATCAAGTATTATTCAATAACTATGGTTTCCACCCCAGGCATCCGAGAAGTTCCACCCCAGGCATCAGAGTGCATGCAAAATTCATAAACACTCAAGATCAAGATAGAGAACATGAATCAAATCAAATGTAATTTAACCCTTGATCACAGCAGCATGTGCACCAATAATCCTGGCCTGTGAAATTCTGACTATGCCTTCCATAGTGACATTTATTGTATTGTAACTGCCTGATGCATGTCTCACCTGTCTGTCTGAAGTTCTTCTCCTGTGGGTTCTTGCTTTTGTTTGCGTGCGCGAGGCACAATGCTCTTCCTTGCAAACTGGCGTTCATGAGGAGTGGGGTCATGCGAGGTCACCATATCCTCAATATCATCAACAGGAGACTCACAAACAGACGGCATGATCTAATATAAACAGATGCACCAAAACATGGCGGTTTACAATTATTTATTTTATTTTTTACATCAGTTCATTGTAAAAAGTTCTGCAGTGTGACAATTTAATATTAAAAGTACAAATATCTCATGTAGTCGCAGAAATATGACATCATGTTAGGCAGTTTACTATGATAGACTTCAAAACAACCCTGGTGGAAGGTTTATTATGGAAGTCCACCTGGGACTTACCAAACAAATATTTATTAGAAAATAAAATTAAGGAAATAACTTTCAAAATCTTACACCGATACTACCCAGTTAATATTTTTCTTGTTAAATTTAAAAAGGATATTGATTTGAACGTTCTTTTTGCAGTACATTGCCTGAGAACTTATTTCATTTATTTTGGCATTGTGCTCATGTTAGGACACTTTGGAAAGATTTGACCAGATTTATAATTGATAACATTGATCCCACTTTCTCTTTATGCTTAGAAAACGTTATATTTGGTTTTACTAATATCCCCTCAAGTAAAAGGAAAGAATACTATATTATAAATTTAATTTTAATTTAATTTTTGCTAAATTTCATATACATAAAAGTACAGTAAATCCCAACCTTTGTTTTTGGTTCTTGAAAAAGAAATTAAAATATATATCAAGACTATTTTTCATTCACTTAATAAGAAAGCAATTAAAACTGTTTCTATATGTGAGTCCTTCAATATATTTACATAATATTTAGCCTTCCCCCTGGCTGTATTCTTTCTCTTTATATATGTATTATTGTAGTTTTGACTTTACATTGACTTTGTTTGTTCTGAAGCTTAATACAAAAATAAATAAATAAATAAAATTAAAAAACCTTCAAAACAACCTCTAGAGCACTAAAAAAGCTATATAATGTGTTTCAAAAAACATGCACTTAAACTTTGCATCAGTATGTGGAGTCTCCAGCGCGGGAGTCCACGTGTTTGCCTTAAACAAGATGTTGATGAACAATTTAATAGCGGGAACTTACCGGAAAGACGTGAAATACTATTTTACTATGAACCGCTGAAAAATTGTGTAAGCCTGAGGCAAAATCCTCAGTTGTGCTGCTATTTCAATTTCTATGTGCGTGTTGTTTTGCTCTCAAACGGCCATTCTGAAGCGTCACTCTCTGACCTCTGTTAAATACGGCAAGCGAAAGAGGACAGTCTTTATGGAAAGTTCAAAATGGCAATGCAGACTACCACACTACTCTTATTATTTCTTCCATGATAGACAGTCATAGCAGTAGTAGTATGCCATTCTGAACTTACTGATTTGCTTAGTGATATATGGGTGATAATTCAGTTTAGGGCACTACTTGTGACTACTCAAAAGTTTGAATTTTATTTTTATTTATTTTTTCATTTTTCATGTAATGAATGCTTTCTATATTAAACCATTTATCACATGTCCTGGAATAAAGAGCTCATGACCTTGACCTTTAAATGAATTGTGGTATTTTAACATGCATATGGTGACCAGACATCCTCGCTTTTGGTGACCATCCAGATTTAGAACCATTTTGTGGCCCAAGAACAATGACGGTCTCTATTAGTGTGACAATGACATATCAACAAAGTATGACGACAATAAATTGCACATACTGTAAATGCATGTTAAATATAACCAGTGTTGGGTAAGTTACTCTAAAAAAAAAAAAAAGTAATTCATTACTAACTACTAATTACATTTTATACAGTGTAATTAGATTACTGTACTGATTTCTCTGTCTGAAAAGTAATTGCATTACATATTACTTTCTAAAACCCTTATCAGCCTTGACCAGATGAAAAATACAAGGATGGACACGAAATGATTCTTTCGATTATTTCAAATAAATAATATAAAATCAAATAAATGATTTATGAACTGGCCAAAGAATTTATGGGGGCTGCATTAAATTAGAAATGTACATTTTAACATTAGATGTTATATTTTGATTTTAAATTCACTATTCTATATACTGTTTTATATAGAATTGTTCTATAGTCTAGACAGTATTTAACACAATTACATACAGAAGTAACTAATTCAATTACAGAATTACTTTTACAGTAATTTATTACTTAGTAATGCATTACACCCAACACTGAATACAACTACTAAATCAAGAAAGTGTAAAATTATATATAACTAAGTCAAACAATAGTGACAGAGGCCATTAAATATTTTACAGAATCAAAAGAGAAGACGCAGTGACCTGCACACAGGCTCAAGTGAATCAATTAATCATTTATTATAGTTAATTAACATGGATTGTCTGAACAAACCAATTCACTGAAATGAATTGAGCTTCCCAATGCTTCATAAAAAACGTTTTTCATACAGGACACATTTGCTGCGGTTCCGAATCCGAGTGCGATTTTTCCCAGCACCCCTGGCAGCGTCGGTCTCTTTTAAGACTCTTATGATTTTGTCGAAAGCCACTACATTTTCGTACATCTGGCATTATCACAAATGCTCACAGTGCACATGAAGGAGAACACAATGTCGCTACATTTGTGTATTTTCTATTAATTTTCTGGGAGACAAGCCAAGTTTGGAGGTGCATGTTAAGACAAAAACTTTTAAAAGAAAAATTTATAAATGCACACACTTACAAGCTCATTTTATTACCAACATTTCAGCAACAAGCCTTTGTCAAGATACAATTTCCTCACAATGGAGAGCAGCATAAATAGTCAATTATTGCACACAGGTGAAAGCAGTGACATCACAATGGGCATTTAGTAATTGGCTAACAAGCCTGTCTCAACCAATTAAGACAATTTTGATTTCAGGTTGATTTTTATGTCACGAGAAACATTACATAACATTACTAGATGAAATTAGATCATAAGATACATCATAAGATACTCATATACATATATATATATATATATACACACACACACACATACACACACACAAACACTCAGAGATATATAAATATATGCACACAACTCTCAATTGTTTTAGAGAACTTCCAACCTTCAATTCAGATGTGTACAAAATATAATTAATTTCCTAATTTATAAAAAACAACTCAATTCAAAATCAACATTCAAACCATGCAGCACCAAAGTTTTTAATCTGTGTACCCAAAAGGCTACTCGCTTCTCGCTTGATTGTTACACTAATGTTGTAATGTGGTCTTTATAAATGTCAAATGTTAATATGAGTGGATTATCTCTCTCCACGTGGAATGTGAATGGGTTGGGACACCCCATAAAAAGAAGGAAGGTTATTCCTTTTCTTGAACGTAAGCCATATGATGTAGTGTTTCTTCAAGAAATGCATCTTTCCTCACAGGAAGCTGAAAAATTTGGGAAGATATGGGGTGGGCATGTTTTCTTTAGTGTTTTACTTTCTCGAGTAAGAGTAGGGGAGTCATTACATTGATAAGGAAACATCTACAAATCAGTAATCAGTCTCAAACAGATTAAAGATAAATTAGGAAGAGTCATTATTGTTTTAGCAGAAATTCAGGGTCAACGGTTGATTTTGGCTAATATTTACGCACCTAACGTTGATTATCATGGCTTTTTTTATAGATCTTGAAGGGATTTTGCAAGCCAATGGCACCCCTCATGATATAATATTGGGAGGAGACTTTCATCTTTTGATGGATCAGTACTTGTTTTTTGTAAAATCCTGAATTTCAGCAAGTGTTAAATGATGAAATTAATGTTTATATGGAGACCAACTGGTCTTCAGTATCAACCAGGGCTGGACTGGTAATCTAGCACCGGGAATTTTCCCGGTGGGCCGACGCTCTTTGAGGCCGATCAGGGGCGGACCACAAAACGACACTGCGATATACAGAAAAAGAATAAGAATAAGTCAGCGAACAAAGGACTCTTCTCAGGCCAGCCCTGGTATCAACCATGATACAAGCCTGGATCAGTCTGATACTTAAAAAGGACAAAGATCCAAGCGAGTGTAAGAGTCACCGCCCAATTTCCCTGATCCAGCTGGACGGTAAAATTCTGGCTAACCGAATAAGTAAAGTTATTACATCTCATATAGATCAGGTGGGGTTTATTCAACGCTCAGCTCTTCTGATAACATCAGGCGTTTCATCAATATTATGTGGTCAGTGGTGAATGATCAGACTCTGGTAGCTGCCATCTCACTTGATGCTGAAAAGGCATTTGATATGGTAGAATGAGATTATCTTTATAAGATTTTGGAAATATATGGGTTCGATAAAACTTTTATTGGATGGATTTAGTTACTTTTCAAATTGATTACTTTCTTATAATTATACTCTGGATAGGGTTATCTGGCAGTGTTGCCCTCTTTCCCCCTTATTGTTCTGTCTGACCCTGGAACCATTAGCAGCTGCGATAAGGAAAGAGGATGATTTTCCAGGGGTGGTGGCGGGAGGTATGGCGCATAAGATTTTGCTTTATGCAGATGACAATTTATTATTTGTCTCCGCATACAAAGTCAATAGGTCTAAATCCGAAGCTCTGGCTCTGACAGCATACTGCCCAGTATATATATATATATATATATATATATATATATATATATGTGTGTAATTTTATTGTATTATTTTCTTTGTGTGTATTCTATTTGTGACCACAAGGGTGTTCATTGGGGGCCGGGTGGGGTTGGTGATTGGGGAGGGGAGGGGAGGGGAAGGGGTGTTAGGGGGGTTGTTAAAGGCTGATTTAATGTATATATGTTGTGTGTTTTTTTTTTTGTTATATGTTTGAGTCAATTAAAATATGTTAATTTAAAAAAATGGACATTGTAAGAAGTCTTCTGTAACAATGGTTGAGTGGGATCCATGTGTGGTTTATTTAATACAGCAAGTTCAGAGTACAGACAAGCATGGGTCAAATAACCAGGGCAATCAACCATATCAGAGGCAGAGCAGTAACGTGGTGAAACAGGCAGAGGATCATTTAATAAAAATAGTCCAGGCAAACACAATGGTAGGCAGGCAGCAAACAGATGTAAAGAGGTAATCCAAGGTAGAGTCAAACACGGGTAGAACAACACAGAAAACAATAACGCTCTGAAATGTAGCTGGTACAAACAAGACTTCGCAATGAGTGAACAAACACAGAGGGCTTAAATAGTCTGAGTGTTGAGGAACAGGTGCACAGTAATCAGTACAGGTATTCATGACAGACACGTTATTAAGTAAATCACAGCTTTTGTATTGCAGCTGTTGAGGCTTCGTTCAGGAGTGGGTTTGGGTAATAGCAATAATTGATCATTATCAAAGATAACTATCAATAATCAAAATCAATAGAATATTAATAAGAATTAATATTGCCAGAGCACCACCCTGGAATCAGGGACTAATACCCAGAAAGTATAGCAGTCTTAATATAGGATAGGAGAACATCGATATTCAAAATGGGAATAATGAAGGCTTGAATCCGAGTACTGACATCCCCTGCCAGCCCTTGGCACAGGTGCATGCAGAACAATACCAAAACACTAAACGTAAGTTTATTGATGCAGTATATTAATATCAATTAATATTCAATACAATGCAGTCAATAAACAAGTCAAACCACTTATTTAGAAGCCAAAACTCGATCCTGGCTAATTATAAACCGATTTCAAATCTCCCGTTTATGTCGAAAATACTAGAAAATGTAGTATCCTCCCAAATATGTTAATTTCTACAGAGAAATAGTATATACGAAGAATTTCAGTCAGGATTTATGCCCCATCACAGTACAGAGACTGCACTTATCAGAGTTACAAATGACTTGCTCTTATCATCTGATCGCAGCTGCATTTCACTTCTAGTGCTTCTAGATCTTAGTGCTGCAATCGACATGATAGATCACGACAATCTCTTGAATAGGCTAGAGAATTATGTTGGCATTTGTGGAGTTGCATTAGCATGGTTTAGGTCCTATTTAGCAGACTGCTACCACTTTGTCTATGTAAATGAGGAATTGTTAAACCAAACAAAAGTATGGAGAGCCACAGGGATCAGTTTTAGCCCTCTGCTTTTCTCCTTGTATATGCTTCCCCTGGGAGGTATTATCAGGAATTGAGGAATAAGTTTCCACTGTTATGCTGACGATACCCAAATGTACATTTCTTCAAAACCTGATGAGATTTCAAAATTAGCAGAGTGTATCAATTAAATAAATGTTTGGATGGCCAGAAATTTCCTTCTACTCAGAGGTACTAATTATTGGACCTAAAACCTCTAAAAATAAGTTGCTAAAATATAATTGGATGTACTGTTACATCATCTTCAACAGCGAAGAACTTAGGTGTTATATTTGATACCAAACTGTCCTTTGAAAATCTAATTAACAATGTTTGTAGAACAGCATTCTTCCACCTAAGAAATTGTAGAAATGAAACACGAAGACGAGGGCTTTGAAAAGGTGAGTAGCTTTTAATGACCACTGTTCTGTATATAATTTCCTTCATATATTTTAACTTTCTTAAACACAATGAATGACTGCATACATCAACACTGGATTGACGCATGGGTGTAGCTCTCTCACTTGACTGGAGGTTCTGTGGCCACTTTTATGCCGTTCTCTCCATACTCGCTGAAATTAGAGACAGGTTTTAGACATAATTTGGCTCAGGTGCAAGCGCCCTTACCGCTTTCTCCCCCGGACGAATGCTTGACCACGCCCCCGCTGCCACATACCCCCACTGCCCAACTCAGGCCAGGGCGTCATCCGGCTTGCCTACCACTCCCCCCCCCATTTCTGGAGAGGAAGACAGCGACAGCCATTTGCACCCCCGGTCTGTGGACCACCTCGAATTTAAAGGGCTGGAGAGCAAGATACAATGGGTGATCCGGGCGTTAGCATCCTTCATGCGGTGGAGCCATTGGAGTGGGGCGTGATCCGAGCAGAGAGTGAAGGCCCGCCCCCGCAACTAATATCGGAGGATGAGGACCGCCCACTTGATGGCCAGACACTCCTTCTCTACGGCGCTCCTCCCCCTCCACCACCTGCGAGAGTACAGCCCCCAGCCCTCTGTCTGAAGCATCCGTCTGCAATAGAAAGGGCGAGAGAGAGAAGTTAGGAGCATATAAAAGCGGCCCCCCACAAAGTGCGGCTTTAACCCGCATGAACGCCTGTTGGCACTGCTCCGACCATTGGACCGGGTCTGGAGCCCCCTTTTTAGTGAGGTCAGTCAGCGGGCTGGTGACGTCCGAATAATCAGGCACAAACCTCCTATAATAGCCAGCCAGCCCCAGGAACTGCCTCACCCCCTTTTTGGTCTTGGGCAGGTCGCAATCGCCGCGGTCTTGTCAATTTGGGGGCGCACCCGGCCATGACCCAATTGGAACCCCAGATACCGCACCTCCACACGCCCAATCGCACACTTCTTGGGGTTTGCCTCAGATGTTGTTTGTGCCGCTGCCAATCGTTGCTGTAGATGATAATGTCATTTAAATAGGCAGCGGCGTAAGCCGAATGCGGCCGGAGGATACGGTCCATGAGCCGCTGAAACGTCGCCGGGGCTCCAAACAAACCGAACGGAAGTGTCACAGATTGGTGCAATCCGAACGGCGTGGTGAAGGCTGTTTTTTCGCGGGAAATTGGTGTCAAGGGGATCTGCCAATAACCCTTTGTCAAATCCAATGTTGAATAAAAGCGAGCCGAACCTAAATGATCGAGTAACTCATCAACACGGGGCATCGGGTACGTGTCAAATTTAGACACCGCATTGACTTTTCTATAATCCACACAGAATCGTACAGACCCGTCACTCTTGGGAAGAAGAACGACCGGGCTGGACCAATCACTGTGGGATTCTTCTATTACGCCCATATCAAGCATTGCATCCAATTCCTCCCGAACTATTTTCTTTTTGTGTTCGGGTAGGCGATAGGGTCGGCTGCGTACCACCACTCCCGGCTCGGTCTCGATATGGTGTTGGATGAGGTTCGTACGACCCGGTAGAGGGGAAAACACGTCTGCAAATTCTTTTTGCAATTCAGCAACCTCTGCAAGTTGGTACGATGAGAGGTGGTCTCCGCAAATGACCAATGTGTTATGATTGTAGCTTTTGTTTACCTCCGGTCCGAGCTCCGCCCTCTCTGGGACTACCGTAGCCAACATTACAGGGGCCACCTCCCTCCACAATTTCAGGAGATTGAGATGGTAAATCTGTCGTGCGCCCCCTCTATCGGTTCGTTTTACCTCATAATCGAGATCACCCACTCGCTGTGTGACCTCAAAGGCTCATGTTGTTAGTTATTTAGAGCTCGACGCTGGGAGTAATACAAGCACTTTATCTCCCGGTGCAAATTCCCTGAGCTGAGTACCCCTGTCGTACAGCCGGCATTGTCGTTCTTGAGCTCGGAGCAAATTCTCCTATGTTAGTTTCCCCAGAGTGTGGAGTTTTGCTCTGAGATCAAGGACGTATTGAATTTCGTTCTTACTGTTTGAAGGCCCCTCCTCCCAGGCTTCATGTACAACGTCCAGTACACTGCGCGGGCGCTGGCCATATAGCAGCTCAAACGGAGAGAAGCCAGCGGAGGCTTGTGGGACCTCTCGAACTGCAAATAACAGGGGGTCGAGCCACTTATCCCAGTTTCTAGCATCCTCGTGGACGAATTTACGAATCATATTCTTTAGGGTCTTATTAAATCGCTCCACCAGGCCATCTATCTGCGGATGGTACACGCTAGTGCGAATCGATTTAATGCCCAGCAATTCGTAAAGTTCGCAAAGTGTTCGTGACATAAATGTTGTGCCCTGATTGGTGAGGATTTCTTTCAGAATCCCCACCCGGGAGATTACTTTGAAGAGTGCCCCCGCAACACTACGTGCTGAGATGTTGCTCAGAGGCACTGCTTCCGGATAAAGCATTGAATAATCCACCAGAACTAATACAAAGCGATGTCCGCGTGCTGTCCATTCTAATGGCCTGATGAGGTCCATTCCAATCCTCTCAAATGGAACCTCGATTAGTGGAAGGGGGCGCAATGGCGCTTTTGGGGTGGCCGATGGGTTTACCAGCTGACATTCGCGGCACGCCGCACACCACCTGCGGACGTCGCCGCCAATGCCCGGCCAATAAAAACTGGCTATTAGGCGGAGTAGTGTCTTTCTTTCCCCTAGGTGACCTGCCATGGGATTATAATAAGCCGCCTGGAAAAGCATTTCCCGGCGGCTCCGTGGAATCAAGAGCTGGGTTGCTTCCTCTTTTGTATGAGTGTCCTGCTTCACTCTATACAACTGCTCATTTATAATCGCAAAGTAGGGATATGAAAGTGCGACATCCGGGCGGAGTTTTTGACCATCAATTACTTTCACTTGGTCCAAGGCATGCTTGAGGGTATCGTCTCGTGACTGCTGCAGAGGGAAATCACCTTCGGGAAATGCTCTGAGGAGGGGAAGGGCTGTCACCTCCCCCTCACTCATGTCATCCTGAGATGGAGCAGAAGTAGACGGCCCTGGCTCTGACTCCCCCGCGAGAGAATCGTAGATAACACATCCCTTTGCTGTCACGCAGGACCCATCCGCACATATTCCCCTTAATAAATTCCTGAACCCAGGCCAATTAGTTCCCAAAATCAGCGGATGGGTGAGGTGGGAACTAACCGCAGCCTCCACTCTATATTTTGTACTACGAAATTGAATTGTCAGAGTCACCATAGGGTATTTGTGAATATCCCCATGCAAACACTTCACCCTCACCAATTTGTGCGTATCCAATGCCCCTTGTTGAACCAAGCGTTGGTGGATGGTGGTTTGATTACAACCCGTGTCCACCAATGCTTGGTAAGTACCCCCCTGGATTCTTACCGGAATCCGGTATGCTCCGGCTCGATCGGGGGCAACCCGTGGAGCCTTGGGGATCCGGAACACCGACGCCATCTCAAACACCGGGCACTGATCCTGAGTGTGCCCCGGATCCCCGCAGCGCCAGCAGGTCGGCCCAGACCCCACGCCCGCACCCGTGTCGGCGGGTGCTTCCACCTGAGGGGGAGAGCGGCGATACACAATAGGGGTGAGGTTCGTCCACTGCCTGGCGCGAGGGACTGGTCGCGTTGGCAGAGCTCCTCGCCTCCGCGGGGCAGGAACGGTCTCTGGGCAGAGAGCAGAGTGAGGGGAAGAGGGGGAACACACAAGGGAGGGGGGAAGAGAGAGAGAGAGCAGGGCTCTTCCGCCCTCGGGTATGCCGCCAAGTGGTCCTCCGCGAGCTGGACAGCCTCCTCCAGCGACAATGGGTGGTGGCACTGGACCCATTCCGCTGTCCCCTTCGGCAGTGCAGAGATTAGTTGCTCCAGTACCACTCGATCGATCACTCGTTCGACGTCGGAACTCCCTGCCAGCAGCCATTTCCGACACGCGTCTCGGAGCCGCTGGGAAAAAGCAAACGGGCGGTCATTCTATCCCCAACTTTAATGAGCGAAACAGCTGGCGGTGTTGCTCTGGACTACAGCATACCCACCCGCTGCAGGATCGCCTTCTTAAGGTCCGCATAAGAAAGGAGAGTAGCCGCCGGCAACTGTTGAGCTGCGATTTGTGCTTCCCCCGAAAGCAAAGGCAGGAGCCTCGCCGCCCATTGTTCTTGCGGCCAGCCCCAGATCTCCGCTGTTCTCTCGAAGAGATCAAGGAAAGCTTCAGGCTCGTCTTCCACCCCCATTTTCAGAAGCATGGGGGGGGGGGGGGGGGTAGCTGCGAGTTGGTGACGGAGGTCGCGGCCGGGGCTCTCTCCTGGGCAAGGAGGCTCCGGATCGCGTGCCGGTCCTCTGATTGAGCCTGCAGGCTCTGGAGGTTCTGTGGCCACTTTTATGCCGTTCTCCCCATACTCGCTGAAATTAGAGACAGGTGTTAGACATAATTTGGCTCAGGTTACCCCTTTCAGCCCTTACCACTTTCTCCCCCGGACGGACGCTTGACCACGCCCCCGCTGCCACAGAAATATTGCTAAATTATGGCACATGCTCTCTGTTGCTGGTGCCGAAAAACTAATTCAAGCGTCCATGACCTCAAGACTAGATTATTGTAATGCATTACTGGGATTATTTCCAGCAAGATCAATAAAAAAACTTCAAATGGCTCAAAATACAGCAGCCAGAGTGCTGACGAGAACCAATAAATATGATCATATTAGCTCCATTTTATCGTTGTTACATTGGCTACCTGTTAAATTTTGTATTCATTTGAAAATTTGGTTCACTACATATGAAACTTTGAATGGTCTAGCTCCACAGTACTTAAGTGAACTTCTACCAAGCTATATTCCACCACGATCATTAAGATCGCAAAATTCTGGCCTGTTAATAGTTCCTAGAATATCAAAATCCTCAAAAGGAGGTAGATCCTTTTAATATTTGGCTCTTAAACTATGGAATAGTCTCCCCAACACTGTTCGAGATGCAGACACACTCACTCAGTTTAAGTCTAGACTAAAGACTCATCTATTCAGCCAGGCATACACCTAATTTATCATCCAACACACAATTAGGCTGCTTTAGTTTAGTCTGCCGGAACCAGAAACATTGATCATGATTTATAACTGTGCAATAAATTGAATTGCATCTATGCTTATATTATTTTATTTGTTTCCCTGTCTCAACATCGGGACTCCTATCCTGAGGTCACCAGAACCGGCTGGATCCAGCACCATTCCTGCTTCGTGTTGGATTCCATTGCTACGTGTCGCTGAATGATGAAGACTAAATGCAGCTGCTGCCAGCCAAACATAACTTCAGTCTATTACGATGGACTTCAGGGGATAGCCTGAACCTTGGACTTATGATAGACCTCACCGAAATTACCGGCCAGGTTGAACTACGATGCACCTCACTGATCTCTGCTTGCATTACGTCGGTCTGATGATGGACTACACTCTTATAATGGAATATATAAACTATCAATTATTTGCCAACAAAAGCCTTTATCAGCCAACTAACATGGACAACTGCATCTATGTGAACTTCTGCAGTTAATCCAGGATGGACTTCAAAGACATTAGTCATTAATCTTAGTTACAAAATCTTTGTTTAAACACTGACCCTTAACACTTAGTTTAATAATTTTAAACCATGACTTTAACTATACATAAGTAATATTTACATTATATTCATGATGTTAGCCAGAGGGGAACTGGCCCACACAGGGAGTCTGGTTTCTCCTAAGGTTATTTTTCTCCATTAACCAACATTTTATGGAATTTTGTGTTCCTTGCCATAGTCGCCTTCGGCTTGCTCATTGGGGTTATTAATACAATTATTATTTAATTACTTATTTTTAAACACATTTCACAATCGTATTTGATCAAACTACACAATGATGACTCAACATTATAGACATTACGGTTTTATCATCTGTTAATGCCTGATCTTCTGTAAAGCTGATTTGAAACGGTGTGTTGTGAAAGGCGCTATACAAATGTAATGAGGCAATAGGGGTGCTTTTTAACTGCGCTTGACTACGCCACTCCAATTTTGTTTGGGTAGGAGATCCCAAGTCACTAGAGGGTTTCCCGCTCGGCTATCCAATTAAATGAATAAACAAGGCAAAATTACTATAAAATCAAAGCATCATTTTTATTAAATACAAGGATTCTGGTCACATCTGCTTTCACTCAAAGCTGGCCAAATGTAAGCATGAGAGATGGTGGTACAAGTAACTATGGGAGGTAACATAACACTTCAAATGAAAATGCACACCACGAATGAATAAATACAATAAACCCCAAAAGAAATTACAAAGTTTCTACATGCCACACTACACACAAAACACTTTCCACACCACACTTGTATGAATCAAGAGTGAATATCTTCCTCCCCTTAGTTACTATGCTCAGATACATGACCTGGTTATAGTTCACAGAATAAATCATATAAAAAGTACAACTGATTAGTCATGGGCCAAACAAACAAAACAATATTAATGGGAAAAAAAAACAACAAAACCAAAACCATGAAAAACAAAAATAAAAGGTAGGGAAAAACAGTGGTCAGTTGCACAGGACAAATCGAATTCTACAAAAGAAAAGACAATAGTAAATAAAGCAAAAATACACAAATCACATTCTCATTAAAACAACTATAATTATTACTATATCTAAACAGAACATTGAAAAATAACACCACATCATAACATTAGTTCCAACTAAAAACCACTGTTCATATATTTTTTTTCAATCAACATGGTTAAAATATGCTAGCTATTCCAACATTACATAAATAAAAATAAATACCTCAGTTGCCTTTTGGCTAACTTCAGAAGCCACAGGAAGTACAGCAGCAGTTAATATCCATCGCTCATCCAGCTCAACATGAAGGCCTTTAAAGCAACTTCTCTACAAAGAAAGTCATTTGCCCTAATACATACAACACAGGGTTGTCAATAATCATTTCAAAAAACATAACTCGCTTTGACAGTGTCAACACTCACGTCCTGTAATGGTAATTCAGTGTCCACCACTCATCCAGCCAAACTTTATCAGCATTAGGGCATTTAGACCTCACGCCTAAAACCAACCAACTACATAGAGACAATTAATTGATTACATACAGCTGGCCCATTTGAATTAACATTGTCAATAAAAATTGCTGGGTCTTGGCCAACACATCAAAAAGATCACAAACATCATAAATAAGCATTAAAAACACTTCTCATAACACCTATTAAAATAAACCTACCAGAGCTTATTCTTCCAGCGACCATGCCAAACAATTCAGGTACTGCAACCATTCATCTCACAGGAAGTGGCATATTTAAAGGGAAATTACACCCTCTAGAGATACCCTCAACAGCGCCCCCTATTGACTTGGCTACACAAATAAAAATTACTTGACTTTTCCCAGTATACCAATTTCACCTACGGATACACAACAGCATTCAGCTAGACAAAACTGACATTCTTGTACAGTACAGTAACCAGTCAGTGTCAACAAAATAGTAATACAATGGTGCCAAAAAGAAAATACATCCAGTGAGTGGCAGTTCTGTGGATGGAAACGCCTTGTTGTTGAGAGAGGTCAACTGAGAATAGTCTCATGGTTTGAACTGACAAAGTCTACAGTAACTCAGATAACTGCTCTGTACAATTGTGGTGAGAAGAATAGCATCTCAGAATGCTTTTCAGAGATGGGGGTTGGAGCTGATTTGGCGGCACGTTTGGGACCTACACAATATTAGGCAGGTGGTCTCATATCAATGTGAATTGCTTGTGAACCACTCATAATACGATTAAAGCTTTGTAAAGGAACTATTATTGAAGGATGGGGACCCGGCCAAAAAACTTAAGCAAACAGTTCCATTCACAAATATTTCAAATGTTATGACAGCATGATAGTTTAAGGTGCTGATATCCTGTTTACACTGGGTATGTCTATTGACGCGACGCAATGGCTTGAGGCTGTCTATACCGGGCACGTAGACGCAAACTTTCTAAACTGTTAATTTGTGTAGTTGGCAGTAGTCACAAAATGGAACTGGACATCTGGTTACTGTCGGTGCAAAGCGACGCGGCGCAACAGACACTTCCATAGTAGACAGAATTATTGAGTATAATGGGTTCCATTGCTACTGATGCAAATCTCGTGTCCGGTGTAGATAGGGTGTGAGTGTTAACAGTTCTGCTTGAGATGAACAGTTTAATATATTCAGATGGAATGTGTTGGATATGCGTTATGTCTAACCCCTGAAAATGATCATATATTACTAAATTATCAATGTTATAATGCAACCTTATCAGTGGACCTCAGGGTAGATAATAAAACTATTTAAAAAAAAAAAAAAAAAGCATTTTATGACCCCTTTAAAAATGACGTGAAGAAAGACATAAAAAACGTTTCATGAATGTACTATAGTGAACAGCTGAATATATAATCTAAAAACACCCATTCAAAAGCATAGTAAATATATAAAAAATATAGTAAATATATTTCTCATTCCTATGTTTAACGCTGAAAAAAGAGAGGAAATATAGAAAGTATAAAGATTGTCCTCTCTGCCTCACATGCAATGTTACTTTAAGCTACAGTATATTGTTTAGGAGAATTATAACAGGTCTGCTCACACCTGTGTTTATGAGGAAGTGTTGAACTTTCTCACTAGTAAAACATTATCTAAGATGATAGTTCGTAATGATGAAAAAGCCATTAATTTTAGCACAGCGTGGGTATGTCAAGTTGTCAGGAAAGAAATGAGGAAGGGAAATGGCAGATTAGCACAATGTATAACTGATAAGCAAGTTTAACATCCATGAAATATTAACAGACTATTGACAGTTACTGTAAATTACCTCAAAGTTCCAAAGAAATGTGCTGCATTTCCCCATATTTTTCCAATTCCTCACAACACAATAATCAATGTTAAGTCATATGAATGGTTGTCATGGCTTATAAACAAGCTTTATATAATACTCAGTTAAAAAGAAAGAAATGATTACCCCACGCTGCCTGAGCAGTTGCAAATGTGAAACACTAAAAGAAAATGGATTAAAAAGAAGACACTGGATATAAAACAAACAAAAAATAGATATGAAAAATAATTACCCACAATTAATGAGAATAGATAAGAGAATAGATATAAACAAGTGTGATCTCATGAGTATTTGTATGTATTCATATGTAAAGTGTGATTCTAGCAAACATTCTTTATACATTTGCATTGACACTGAAATGTACAATATTGACATTCACAGCATCTAAAGTGTAAATCGTTTTACATTAGAACAGCTTTAGAGAAATTTCAGTGTTTCCCAACCTTTTGTGCCCCCCCCCCCAACAGCATAAGACTCAAGTACGCCTTTGTGGCACGGTGGAGGGCGGGACCGGCGCGTGATTACGCACGCCCGGTCCCGTATCAGGCTAATTGAGCCGTCAAGAGGGATAAAGGCCACTCGCAGACGGCGATCGGGAGAGAGAGCTTAATCAGCAGACATGTCTGCTGTCCTATGTGTTTGTTTTAAGTTCTTCATTAAATTATTATTTATTTCTGTCTGCTGATTAAGCTCTCTCTCCTGATCACCGTCCGCGAGTGGCCTTTATCCCTCTTGACGGCTCAATTAAGCCTGATACGGGACCGGGCGTGCGTAATCACGCGCCGGTCCCGCCCTCCACCGTGCCACAGCCTTCATCGACACAAAACCACAGATGTGTACCAAAGACTTAATATCATTAACATTATCATTAATGTTGTAATATTCCTAATGTACATTATGAAAAGATGAATCTGACAGTTATGACGTTTCATCAACAAAAACAAATACAAAACTGGGCCAAATAACCCATGAAATGTGCCATTACAACAGGCAAATGTTGTTAATTATACAGGGTAACTTGGTATATTGCAAAATATACATTTTACTAATTTGATTTTATCAGTAGATTTTCATAATTTATTCCTTCTGTTAGACAATATTTTAGTATATCAGCATTGACTTGATTAAAGATGTCAGGCCACTTCGCAGCTGGAAGCACCCGACAGTCTGGGGTCCCATCTGTAATCCATCCTTGGCACCAGAACTGCAGATTGTTTGGAAGCAACAAGAATGTTGCCAGTGTATTCATTCTGTCACTGTGTCTATCCATTTGAAAAATACTATAATGCCACAATGCCAAAATTCCTACTGGTACAAAAATAGATTTTAGTTTCTTTTATGTGAAATTTCATTTCTTTTTAACTCTTTTGTTTTTGTGGTAAAATTTGACTTACACATTGTTATGACCGGCCTTTTGAAATGTTTCCTCTTTTTACATCAAAAAGTTCTAACTACATAATGGCAAAACAAAACATGGGACAGCTGGAACATTAATGTAGCTACTATAATTTACCAACAAGAAAAGGGCATCTGATGGGAATGTCCACTTAGAATAGGTTGATGGTCTACTCGCATAATGAGTAGCTTTGCTGAAGTTTTTCTTAAAATATTCAAAAAACTGGGGGCCTGGGTAGCTTAGCGAGTATTGATGTTGACTACCTCCATTGGAGTCGCGAGTTCGAATCCAGGGGTGCTGAGTGACTCCAGCCAGGTCTCCTAAGCAACCAAATTGGCCCGGTTGCACATGTGGTAACCTCCTCAGGGTCATTATAATGTGGTTCTCTCTCTCGGTGGGTCACGTGGTGAGTTGTGCGGATGCCACGGAGAATAGCGCCGGCCTCCGCACGCTCTACGTCTCCATAGCCACATGATAAGATGTGCGGATTGACGTCTCAGACGTGGAGGCAACTGAGATTCGTCCTCCGCCACCCGGATTGAGGCGAGTCACCATGCCACTACGAGGACTTAGAGCGCATTGAGAATTGGGCATTCCAAAATGGGGAGAAAAAATAATTTTCTAAAAACTGATCAGATGTAGAAGCACTCTGCAAAACTGAATAATGTAATAATTGACAGATTTCTCTTCACAGGTATAGGCCAGTGCTGTGGTCAGACCATCATTAATGAAGTTAATTAGTTACCATAACACAGAGAGTAAGTCATGGTGTCTGGAAGGAAACAAGGAAAACAAGACTATAAGTAGTTAATGGACTAAATCAGGGATAAAGAAAAAGAAACATATTAGGAAAATAGAGTTGAGATAAATAAGTCAAATGAGACCAGTAAGATTAAAGAGATGAAAAATAAAAGGATTAAGCTCTAAAATAATAATGCAAGAACAGAAATACATTTACCAAGTATATAACTAAAATATATAATAATATACAATAGATCAAAGAGTGCCGATGAGAGACATCACGATGGAGATCTTTGCAGTCAAGATGTTATTTACAATTACGTTTTTATTACAATGTTTGTTGATGTATAAATGTTAACGTCACCTTTAATTTAATTTGTTTTTGAGTTTGGTGAATCTTTAGTTTAGCAACCTTCCAATGGCATTGATATGAAATTGTGACTTTGTGGTGTAGTAGTTTGGCATTATGCTGTTATAATTACTGAAAACCCAAATAAATTAATTGCTTTCCTTTATTTTTTTTAACTCGTACACTCAATTCCATTGAGCAATGAGGTCTCAAAACTTGAGTATTTCTGTTGTAACTTGGTGTTCAAGAAGAGGAAACTTAACTATTTAAGTTCAGTTAACTAGATGCAAATAGACTCAGACATTTGCTATTTAAATATTGATGTTTCTACTGTTGTTAATCATTTTAATAAAATTTACGTAAATTTAGATAATACATAACACATCTGAAATAAAGAAGAGTATAACTGCTTCTAGGTCAATCATTAAACTTATTTCTCCACAGAAATGCAGAGAGACCTGTACTTCATGCACAAGGAGAACTGAGATAGTGTTAACAGGGTCCAACTTGACCATAGGGGACACAGATCACCCTAATGGTGACATCACACTAAACAACTATTTGCACACACACAAACAAACCCCAACATAAATAATAAAACGAAAGAGTTAAAACATCTATGAATTTTGAAGAACAACTATTTAAATGCCCCATATGTTCCCTCTAAACAAAGAAACAGAATTAAATAATTAAAGCAGCAAAGGATTGTGTATATCCCACATAGCCTCGATTTTGTACTCAAACATTTGAGTTAATAACACTTAAAATCTTAAGTCTATGGATTTTTAAAGATAAATCATTTAAATGAACTTAAATCTGTTATGTTATGTTATGTTATGTTATGTTATCCACCCAAAACGTGACATTTCAAGATATACACAACTAAGACAACTTGATATTTCCAGTAATGACAACTTTAAGGTTTACAGCAGAACCTGAGGAGTGATATGTGTTAAAGAAATTAGAAGAGAAATGAAATGAAGTGGGTAAAGTTTTAGTTTATCATAATAATATATATATTGTTTTAAATGTGGGTACCCACATTTGATGTTTAATGTGCAATTTGTTTAGAATCAGATGTTAAATGTACCATTCAAACCATTATCTATCTGTATGTTCTACATGCATAGCTACATTTTGGTGCATCTGTAGTGCCAAGTTAATAGCAATTTTCCCCAAGGCTTGAATATGAATATTTTCATATTTGTAAATGTATGAATCCATACATATACTGTATGTAAATGAAAATTCCCCAAAACTCCTAAACAGGATGTATCAATAAATATTTTATTATACCACACTAAAGGAGTCAGAAAATACATGACATTAATGTACGTTAGAGTACAGCAATTATCGTGCATCATTTACATTACAAACTAAAATTTATCCATACATTTGCTTCATACTGATATTTCCCTTCAATTGTAACTGCACAGATTTAAGGAGCCAATGGCCACCAATTCATGCCAAAATTATAAACATTAAAAAAATCAACCATTATTTACATGTCCAATTATGTTAACATTGGTGTGCAAATATGAATATGGATCATATAATCTGTTTATAATTATCAATTATCATACTGTATCATTAAAGACCTCATATATGGGCCAAATCAAAACATTTCACAGAACCAAGCTCATACAAATACAAAGACACCAACAATCATTTGACAGTTTGTGAGAACAGAACAGAAGAAGTTAAAAATTGTCAATAAAATGATGAAAACAGTCCCTCAGTTCAGGGATTGTGAGGACCCCTAATGTTAAAAGCAGAGGTCAATTAGTTAATGTTTTATATGTATATTATTCATCCAGTGCAATAAATACCATCTTGTAACAGGATATCTGACTAATAGAGAATAAACTATCTGTGATATTATTTAGAGAATTCAACTCAGTAGCAGTCAGGATCTATATATGCTCCATTATCCTGTTCAGCTTTCTGGCTCATTATTGTTGCGATTTGTTGATTCTTTCTGGCACTATATTGAGATTGAATTTGACACTGCTGATCTTTTATATATTTGGCACTTGCTGTTAATGATGGTTGCTGAATCTTTCTGTTGCATTGCTCAGGTTGGATTTGACAGACTTTATTTTTTTCTTGTGTGTCACAATTGTCACAAATGTAAAAGAAGGTAAGAAACACAGGTATGAAAACGATCCCATGAATGGCTCCGTAAAGAATGACTAAGAACATGATTTTAAAGAAGGTCCTGAAGATGTAGCTTTTTGCAGCTGCAAGCACAACTACACCTGCAATAGTGGACAATGCACCTTGTAATATTGGATAACCCAGTTTATAGATGGCATCTAAGGCTTTCTCATTTGCTGAGGGTTGTTTACTGGACACAAAAGCATAGGATATGTGAGCCGAGAAATCCACTGAAAATCCAATGCAAATAACAAAATTAATCATTGACACTGAGTCTAAACTAACATCCCATAATGCCATAAAGCCAGCCACACCAACAATGACAGATGCTATGGCAAATGTCACCCAAAGAGAACACAGAGGATTTGGTATCAACAGAAGTGAAACAACTAACATTGCACATGTAGCGGCTATTACATTTTGGATTGTATTGCTGACAATGACAGCATATTGGTCAAAGTAGATAAATGCAGGGTGGAACACTGTTAGGTTAATGAGTGTTGGCAACTTTCCACATTGTACTGCTGTTTCTCTAAATGCATTCAGCATGTTTTTCTCATCCACAGCTGTTCTGATGTTCACTGTCTGAATGAACACGCGTGATGCAAGAATTTCATTGTTAGTGAAGTTGACATCTTGACTAAAACCAGAAACATTAAGGAAGGAAGATAAATGGCTTTTGAATTGTGTTTCATTATCTAAATTGAAACCATAATTCTTTCCAAAAATAATGTACTCATTAAGCCACGAAGTAAGCAAAATCTGTGAATCATTAGAAACCATTGACAGATTTTTAAACTTTTCCAGACACATGTAAATATTGTGTTGGGCAGTTGAATTCCAGTACTGCAAATGTTCATCCTTCATAACTAACATGACATTGGGGCCATACATGGAAAAGAATTGATCTTCATCGTCATAGTAATTACCAACATATGAGCCATCTGCTGCTAAATTTTTCAGATCAAGCCCCTCCTGAATATGGATGCATCCGTAGATGCTGACAGCCAAATAACCAGCATAAAGCAAACATACAAGCACCTTCACCGACGACTTTGTCAGAAAAGGCCCAAAATAGTTTTTGAAGAATAAATCCATTGGCATTTCCAAATCAGTGCCAGTATCTTTGTCATAAGCTCCACCAACACAGCACATATTACCAGTAGCATGATCATCATTGGCCTCTGGGACCTCCATACAGGTCAGCCAATGTTTATTACCCTTCTCTCGTCTTCCATTCAGTGCTAAACAGGCGCCAAAGAATGTGATGTTGAAGATGTAACAGAACAGAATAGCTGTACTTGTGTACATGCAGAAAGACTGTACCGAGCGAAATGGAGTCAAGAGACCAATGTAGAAAGACAGCACATCTGTCAGTGTGGTGATAGTGATGGACACAGCTGCCTCTTTATATGTTTCTGCTAAGCGATCCTCAACATTATCATGAACTTTAGTCTTCTGCCAGCAGGAGATCATAATGAACATATCATCAACACCAATACCTGCAAGAAAGCAGATAATATAAACCATAAATCTCAACTATGAGCCATTTACTAGGTTATACAGTGAGTTTAATTTACCAAGAATGAGAAAGGGGGCTGTAGCCACGGTCATGGCAAAAGGTACTTCACAGAAGAGCAGCAATCCAAAACTGGCCAGGACAGCCATACCAGCCGAGAGTACACCAGACATGGCAACCCACACTTTGGTTCTTACACTGTCTAACCTAGGGAAAGAACAGATATACTTTACTTCATGGATAAATATTTCAGTTTTACTTGTAGGTTCTCAAAGTTCCCCAAATAATCTACTTTTATTAAAAGTTATCTGAAAAACCTCAGACAAGAGAGAATTGAAATGGTAATGGCCAGGAAATAAGTAATGGAGAAGAGGGGGATCACAGAGTCTGAATTGGTCTCTAACTCCTTCTGTCTTGATATTGATGTGAAGTAAGAAACATGCACCTGTAGAAGTTAAAAAGATAATCACAGAACATGGTTCAGTTTAGTCATTAGACAAAAAAACATGCTTTTAGCATTGTTAAAATATAATACTTATGTCTATAATACAGCATATTTCACTGCATGAAAAGAGTCAAATCTGGAAAAATGTGGGAATAATAAACTCCCGCTTAAATTCAAGTTTGTCAGATGTATTAGGGAAAAACCACACAAAAAAAAAAGAACACAATTATCGTCCAACGTTTGTCAGAAATGTACAGCTGATATTTGGCTGATTATGATGACTGATGGCAGTCCTGCTGTCAGGGCTTTTTATATGTTAAAGCATAGCAATTGTGTGTGTGAAGTGTTAGGTGCTTCAAGGTTGCTGTGTTTACAGAGCACAGGGGAAGGCAATAACTGAAAGTTTGGCTTATTGTAAGCTACAGTGAACTACATTACTGTATAGAGAAACATAGCAGAAAAAGGTTTCACCAAAAAAATCCCAAACTATAAAATTTCTGTTGTTATAGGCCTAAATCTCAATCATTCTGCACAGTGTTATTATTTTGAATACCTTTTTCTGGCTTAACTGCCCAGAAGAAGTACTAAGAACACATTTGCCTGTCATACCTTCCACAGGTAGAAACATTGCTGCAGCGTCAGTCTGTGTACCCTGCAAAATCCATACCTCCACAGGGCTCCCAAAAAATGTCTGTTTGAATGAGGGTGCAACCATGTGTTATGAGCATCAGCGAGACAAACAGTAGAGGAACAGTTCAAAGGATTTGTTTCCAATAAATATGAGCAGTCACTGGGGATGTCAAGGATCCCATCACCAGCTACAGCAGCTGGAAGACCGCTGAAGGGGCTATCTGTGAAGAATGTGTTTGTAGAATGATTGTGTGCATTGCGGAAGTCAGGAATAGATTCGTGGAATCCTTCTTTGAAGCTTAGTGAGGTGCAGAACGACGCCCAGCAGGGTAGGGCAATCTTGCTCCTGACATGAGGGCAAAGACGAGGTATGACACGGTATGAATCCAAGCACACACGCAGTGAACTAAAAGGCAATCACACACCCAAAATGCGGGCAACCAACAGATACTTGAGACAGGACCAACTAAGAAGAGAGCGAGAGGTTAGTTACTTCTCACCTAACAGCAATCTAGCAAAGATACTTGAGCGTTGTACCTTGATTTCTTGTGTGGGGAACAGAGAGGGCTGATAACCGAGGCTGCACTGGAAGGGTGATAACCCCATAGACGATGACTGCAAAGAGTTATGTGCGAACTCGACCCAAACTAAATGATTGCTCCAAGTAGATGCATTACAGGAGGCCACACAGTGCAGGGCCTTTTCCAGCCTCTGATTCACCCGCTCCGCTTGCCCATTAATCTAGGGATGAAACCCAGAGGAAAAACTCACCGTTACCCCCACCTGTAGACAGAATTCTGCCCAAAAATGTGACACAAATTGGGGGCCTCTGTCAGAAACCCCTTTGACTGGGAGGCCATGAATGCGGAGGACATGGTTAATGACTGCTACCGCTGTCTCTCACTGAAGGTAATTTGGGGTGGGGAATTAAATGAGCCGCCTTTGAGAACCAGTCCATTACAATCAAAATGACTGTGTTGCCATGGGAGGGGAAGAGACAAGTTACAAAATCCATGGCTATGTGTGACCAGGGTCTCGAAGGGACGTCTTATTAGTCGCAAAAATGGTGCAAGCTGCTACAAATCATAATACGTCCTGCACTAGTGATGGCCATCAGAATCGCTGTCTAATGAGCATCTGGGTGCAAGTTGGCCCTGGATGACATGACATTGGATGAGTGACCCTACTGTAGGACATGCAACCGAACAGATCGCAGAACATATAACTGGCCCTCTGGGCACCTTGATATCGCAGAACATATAACTGGCCCTCTGGGCACCTTGAGGGTGTTGTTTCATAGCACAGCACAGACTTTAGCCTCCACCTTCTGCCCACCATGTGAGTGGTAGGGAAAATGGTATCTGGTGGGATGGTGGAGGTCTCGACCTCAAAACTTCGAGATAATGAGTCAGATTTGACGTTTTTAGTGGCTGGGTGATAAGACAGGACTAAATTAAATTGCATGAAAAATAGTGCCCAGTCTAAAATTGAGGCGTTTGGTGCTACTCTAGGTTCTTATGTTTATTATTATCAACTCATAATCTGAGACTCATCAATCTGAGACTCGTCAATCTCCTTGAGATAGTACATATAAGACCATCGTCACCTCCCAAACTTGAGCCAAGTGACCAAAAACTTGGCGGAGCTCAGTGGAAGAAGCATGATAGAAACCGCAGCAGGGATATCTGTTGTCCCACATGGCAGTGCCCCATTCACCAGCCTTCCGGTGAGGAGTGTAATCACACAAGCCACCATTATCGGATCTGACACGAATGTAGAGGGCTGTAACGTGAAGAACAGGGAACATTGTGAAAGGAATGCACTAAAGGATTGAGCCTCACCTGAATACGGGTTTGGAGAGGGAATAAGAGCCAGATTATTTATATTGTATTAAATACCAATACTGTATTTAATTTCATCTGATTTTAACTGCATTACAATCTCTCACATAATGATTTTCCACAGAATATTGTTTTTGCCAACTATATAATTTGTAGTTTTTTTATATAATTTATAATTTTTGTAGAAAAGACATCTCTGAGGAAACATTCAAACTGTTTTTGCAAACTTTTAATATCCGTTTTTATGTTGGTTTAACTATCCAGTCCTCTGTTGCTAACAATATTTCATGTCTTTTAAGCATCCTGCAAGACTTATAATAAGGCTATGAGGAAGAAGTATTCCTACTTTCATCCTAGAAAAGCCTAGCAAAATCAATCAAGATTGAGGCAAAGAGAGGGAAGAGTACGTTTAGAATCTATTATACAGTTGATGTATCTTTTATAATGCTGAAGTTGCTAGGAGTTCTTTAAGATGGGGGTTTTCAGTGGTTAAATGACTGTTGTGTTTTGCAGTTGCTGGGGACCAGGTCAACAGAGACAGACACAGGAATATTGTGTATGACATGATGTCTGATGAAGAAGTGTTGTCTATAGGAGGTCCGTGTGGGTTGTAAAACCAGCAACTTTGAGAAGATCTGTTCCAGGATCTAAAGAAGAGTCTTGATGCAAACCCACACTATACTGGAACTGATCACTTTCATGTGATGACAAGTGATAGAGTCAGATGCCAGTTAATTTATTGAACTCTAATTGAAGCTTCATACAGTGTTTCAGATATTCATATATATTATTATTTTTATATTTAGCATATTTCACATATTACTTTGAATAAAGACATTTTAATCCAATTATTATCTCAGCATTTATGTTGTGTCAACATTGATTGAAGGCCTGTAATAAGAGGCATAAGCTAAATGCTGTTTGGGATTTGGTGGGGTAAATATTAAGTTTAATCAATAAAATGAAAGCCAATGCATGCAGTAGCCCAATAGCTGTCAAGATTTAGGGTTAGATAAAATTTATGGGCAGCCAATCTAGTTTGAGATAATTCATCAAAAGGGGTGACAACTTTATCTAGGACGTGAGAAATGCAAATATGACTCAGGTGAGAAAAAGTCTCCTGACAGGCAATTTAAGGGGATTATTTACCATGGCAACAAATGGCCATCACACGGAAGGAATCATCAGTCACTATAAATCAGAAATGGTATATAATCGGATGTTCACAGTCGTGTGCAATTTGAGATTCTAGAGCAGTAGATTTTTGAATATGTCCAAAATTCAGCAGTTTATACAGGAATCTTCATGGTTCGAATACAGCTCTTTTCATGCAGTGTTTGCTTTGCAATACTCATCTACGCACATGTTTATCCTTGTTTTTCACATGAAAATTACACTGGAAAAACAATCATGTTAAATATGCCATAAAACAGAAGCAACAAAAAACTTGAGGTTATGATTAACTTGCCAGAAAATTACCATTAAAAATGTGGTAACAGCATTTCATGGAATTACAGGAATGGCATTTAGGTGCCAGCTCAATTTACTGTTCATATTAAATGCTACCAACCTACTTTAACAACTGCTTTTTTACCTTAAATTCTACTGATAACCACCATAATAATAATAAAGGTTGTAAAACAGAAGCCCATATAATATTAATTAAATTTCATTATAAGTGGTTTATACATAAACTGTGCCAATACTGTTATGCAGAATGCCATACAATACCATCAGGGTAACAGACATGACACCCAAAATTATGCAATTAATATAAACTAAACAGCATAAAATATTGCTAACATACGCATAAAACACTCCAATCTTAAATAAGAGATAACAAAAATAAGAGGAAACACTATTTAAATCTAATTAATCAATGATTGGTAACATAGAAAATTCTAGGAAAGTCAATTTATTATCTAACGCTGTTAATTATGAGGTGACTCCAAATTTGTTCTTACAAAAATATAATTTTACTTACAAAAATATAATATTTTACAGTAAAATTACACATATTATATTGCTGAATATATTTCAGGTAGTTCATTCATTTTACTTCATATATATATATATATTCCATGAAACTTGCAAAGGGTATTTATGAGAAATATATGCATATTGATACAACTTACCATCATATTTACTTACCGTTTTCATTTCTCTGTAGTTTGAGAAGAAGTTTAGAAAACCATCTAGCCATTCGGTATTCGTTTTGTTGTCTTCTTTTAAAAAATAAAAAAGTCTGATCGCTTTTGCACTGGTTATCTCAGAGCTTCCTTGCTTTAGTATTACACCACCAATACTTATTCCCAAAAATATGCCATTATTTTTTGGATATCTAATGGTTGTAGAGATAATTTTACTAGCATTGTAATTTATGATGTCTAAAACAGCATTTGTCATACATTTTCCATTTATTTGGGCACAAAGGCTTGCGAAAGTGTTTCCTGCTTTAATACTTTTGACTTGTCTGTCTATCTCAAGAATGTCATTAAAAGCTGCTTCAGACAATATGTTTTCTCCCTGCAAGTCTGTAATGATCAAAGATGCATAAGTTCCTTCTGACGAAAGTCGAAGATGAGAAAATTCTTCTGATTTTGAGAAATATTCCTCGACAATCTTCCTCTCCATTTTAGCAGGTCCATTTACAGGTGTGAACTGGTCTTCGATATCATTTGCCTTCCTCTTATTAAGAAATATAAAACCAGCTCCAAGAGCTGCAGTTACACCTAAGACTATTAAGAGAAAGACGCATGGATATCTACCAATAACACGACCAAGCTTTTCAAAGACGAGAGACAGAGGCCTTTCAATGCAGTTGGTTTTACACTTCAACATTCTCCAAAAACACTCCAGCAGCCTTGAATGAATCAATTACTTTCTACAGAGCCCCAACAACACTCACTGTCTCACAGTCAGTGCTGCCAGAATTTATAGGCTGAACATCAAGTTACTTATTAACAATCTTGAAAATTAGTAACAATATCATACATGCTCTAGGAAAAAAGTATGTTTTTTTAAAGCCCTTGTAATCTTTGATCATGACAGATACTTATTTGGACACTTAAGCCTCCTTTAAAAATACATTAATTTAATTGCATTGTATAGTTATTATACAAAGTTTAATTCCGTCAGACCACTGAATTCTAGCACAGACTGCATAATAGACTGAATTCCACCACAACATAACTGCTGAAATGTTTGTACTATCTCTACACATATTTTCTCTTATTGCACTTATTTAGTGCTGTTGTATTATCTGTCCCCTGTCCACCACCTCCTGTTGCTTGCTTGCTTTGGTCTGAAACATTTTCTTCATTGTTGGCTTTTACAAGGTTATATTTTTAAATGCTCCAAAACTGTAAAATGTCTTTTGTTATTATTCTTATCTGTCATTAGTTGCTTTTGCATTATTTCTGCATTGAAAAGTTCTCACGGACACAAATCTCTCTTCCTCTCACTCTTGCGCTCAGGGCCAGCCCGTGACATAGGCGACATAGGCGTTTGCCTAGACCACAAAATGACAGACAGTTACGTAGGCCAATAGACAAAGGTGAACTAGGCCAATCCAAGATTTTGGATTTTGGACAAGAATTTGGTCCAACATTTTGGGATCCCCAGACCTCAGTTTCATAGGTATTTACATCTTCGCCACCTTCTTTGTACTACTTTTGGTAGGAACACACACACCCCCCTAAGGAGGCAGATGCTTTGGGAGAGGTGATTGCGGCTTTTGGAAAAGGTCATGAGGCATCAGTGTGTTACTCCCTGTTAATTCAGTGTCTGGGGGATGGAGCCTTAACTTTTCTGAAGAGAGCATGGGAGAAAGATTTTAACTTGGCATTGGAGGAAGGAGTGTGGGCTAAGATTCTTAAAAATGTTAAGTCTGCATCTAGAGATGCAAGGGTGCTTCTTATTCAATTCAAAATTTTGCATAGATTGTATTGGACCCCCTCTAGACTATATAGACTTGGTCTTAAAGACACACCCACCTGCTGGAGATGCCAAACGGAGGATGGAGACATAACCCAAGTTTTTTGGTGGTGTGTCGAGATCCAGAAATTCTGGTCAAAGGTTCAGAATTTTGTGTGCGACGTGGTGGGCACTCGGGATTTGTTTTGCCCCAGACTTTGTGTTCTGGGCGATGGGACAGTCATCGATATGGGGGATGGCCATGTAGAGATCTGGGTTCTGACCTGTGTGATGATCACCAGGTAGGTTATTTTGAGGGGTTGAAGGTCAGCTGGTGTGCCCCCATATCCGGAGTGGTGCACGGAGATGGGGAGGGTAGCGGTTTATGAGGAGGTATCATTGGGATTAGATTTGATTGTCCAGAAATGGGGCAGGTATTTGGAATTTTTGGGGGCTCTCGGTTGGGGTGTGGAGAGAGTACTGTAGTATAGTTTTAAGTGAGTATGATCATTATGTGTGTACATGTATGTGTATGTGTATATATATATATATATATATATATATATATATATATATATATATATATATATATATATATATCAACCCGATATCACGCCGAGGCGTGAAATAGACACGCCGGTCCACTCGCGGATGCGTGTCGGTGTCACGCTTTGCCTCCTCTAGGCGTGTACATGACACGCGCGCGTCTACGTAGAATACCGGCAGGGGGCAATCGTTTCCTCAACGCCAACAACTCTCCGCGCACCAAAGAGGAAGCGATACCGTTGTCGTCGCGTTGCACGTTCGTGCGGGCAGGATGCCGGCCAATTTCGCCGGTTACTTTCACTTGTGACCATATGTGACAAATAAAGGTTCATTATAGTGCTGCTTTCATGAAGAAATCCTAACGTTGCTGTAGCCTAACGTTGTTATATGTGTGTGTGTGTGTGTGTGTGTGTGTGGGCTGTCGAGTATCTTGTGCTGATGTAAATAAATAAATAAATATATATATATATATATATATATATATATATATATATTTATTTAAAAAGTGTATTTATATACAAAAATATATATCCTGCTAACCGGAACTGGAGAACGCGATATATCGCTTCCTCTTTGGTGCGCGGAGAGTTGTTGGCGTTGAGGAAACAATCGCCCCCTGCCGGTATTCTACGTAGACGCGCGCGTGTCATGTACACGCCTAGAGGAGGCAAAGCGTGAAATAGACACGCATCCGCGAGTGGACCGGCGTGTCTATTTCACGCCTCGGCGTGATACCGGGTTGTATATATACACACACACCCACAACCCCACCTCCCCTCCCAAACCCACTTCCCCAAAAAACAATCCTGTGGTCACATATAAGTAAATATATACATAAACATACACACATACATACATATATATATATATATATATATATATATATATATATATATATATATATATATATATATATGGAAACATATGTGAACTTGAGGAGGAAATAATTTAATACATCCAAGAACCTTCTCACCAGTTGGTTTAAAGTCATTGCAAAAATTGCTCAGAAAAGTTTGTTCTGTGAAAAGCATCATTTGCTTGCAGATGGCACTTGGTTTGATATTCTGTTATTTAATGATGCATTTGACACTCCTGCATTTTTAAGTGTGAATTACTAATTACTTAATTACCTCTAATACACATTTCTGCTCAACAAATTTAAATTCATGTTTATATTTCCTCCCTGTTCTTTGTTACACACAAGTCATTTACTCAACACGTTTCTCCCTTACAATGATCCCTTAGTGACTCTTCAGATGTCACAGAAATAAAGAGCAATAAACATGAACAAAAAAGAATAAACATGCTTTAAATGTATTTTATAGAATATATATTATTATATGAATATGTATAATCCCAGTAATGTACTTGAAAGCAGGTGCGGATATAAATCAATTATTTATGGGATGGCATGGGGACTTTGAGGGGTGGCATAATTCTTCTGGATTAAGATACTAAGTTTAATTGCAATAGATCTGCTTAAAAGTAATCAGATTAATTGTAAGTAAGTAACTGTAACCTCAATACAAGAATTTAAAATGTGCTTTTTAACTGAGGAAGTAATTATATTACATCAACAAATTATTATGTAATTGGATTACACCCAATACTGGTCATTACAGAGAGCTTCCTTAACGATCGAGTAAAAATGGCTTCCTTATGTTAATATGTTTTAGGATTGTAGTGTTGTTTACAATAGATATATCATGGACCCACTTTGTTTTAGGTGTCTTTAACTAATATGTACTTAAGCATTTGATTCAATGTACATATTATGTACATATGTGTTGTTGTATTGGACTTACATTTAATGTACATGCATTTAATTACATCTGTAGTTACACTGATAACCTTACCCCTAATCCTAAACATAAACCAACCCTTACCCAAACATCAGTAGCATCAGATGTGAATCTTGTGAGAACAACATGCAGTTACACAATAAGTACATTATATTGCATGTATTTTAATGTTAGTACATAGTAGATAAAGACACCTAATATAAAGTGGGACCCATATGTTTATAGCAATATTCCCAAAACGATTTCTTATTTTCTCTTGGGGTAGGAGAAGCTGATGTGGTCACACACACAGAATGTGTACAAGACACGTTACTTACAAGACTTGAGTATAAATATATAATATTTAGAAATAGCTTATAAATACTTAAAGTACTTAAAGTTCCCTTAAAGTAATTAGTATTAGTTTTTGTTCGAAACTGGTATCGAGACTTGTAAAATTTTGCTGGTATTGGTGCCAAAACTGTTATATTGTGGCAACTCTACATACTTTAAATGTATATTTAGATGGTGCGTGGTACTGTAGACACAAAAGGAGATACTTTAAGGATTTGTTGATTTCTACAACTCATACTGGTACACTTTATCGGTCTATACTTTTAAGACTAGTTTCTTCATACTTGTATTGGTCTTCAAAAATTTAGATCTGTGATGTTTGTGATATGTTGAGTACACATTAGAACGATTAGAGAGAGTATATATGTACAGTATACAGTTTTGTTTTCTACATGTTTGCCCAACACTTGCATGTGACTTGTTTCTGAAATGTATGCTGGGCATTAAACCCCTTTGTTCATACAGTAGTTATGTTCTAGTCATTTTGCAGAATATGGCACAGACTGGTGGTTATTTGGCAGATTACAGGTTACTGACGAACAAAAACAGATTACTTTCTGATCTGCTAGTTTTGTTGTTTTTGTTGCGTATTTTAGAGTGCATTGTATGTTTGGCTCATATCAGACCTGTCATATTACAATTCAAGCTTTGCAAAGGAACCTTTATTGAAGGATGGGGCAGTTAAAAACACAAAAACTGTGAGTAAATGTTTTCATTCATGAATATTTTATATGCCATCACTGTGTAATAGTTTATAGTGCTGACACCCTGTTAACACAAAGGAGTGTCAGTTGACACTTGAGGCTGTCTACACTGGGTGCATTGACACAAACGTTCTAAACCATTTATTTTGTTGTTGGCAGAAGTAGCACCACCACCTCAATGCAAAATGGAAGGAGACATCTGTTTACTGCTGGTGCAAAGCAATGTAACAGAAGGGACACTTCCATGGTAAACAGCATCATTGATTATAATGGGTTTTATTGCTTTTGACAGGACTCTCACGCTCAGTGAAGACAGGGTGTGAGTGTTAGAAGTTTGCTTGAGTGCTCGAGAAGAACAATTTCATATATTCTGATGCAATGTGTTGGATGTGCGTTGTGTGTAAACCCTGACATTTAGCTTTATAATGTTGTTGAGCTGGTTCATTCTCTTCCAATTAAGTTTAAAAAAAGGCTCTATTCGAGGGGCTGCACGATGTTATCCAATCAGGACAGTGGCCATAAGTGTGCGCTTAAGCCAAAAAGTGTGACAACTAGCCCCAGTCTTCTTTTGTATTATTATTATCCCTGCTTATTGTGGAGAAAAGTCTTCTGCGCTACAAAGTCTCTATTTTGCCTCTCTTTAGTGTTTAGAATTTTAGGGATTTCTGTTTAAAGTCTTTCTCTCAAGACATGTCAGCCAAGAATAAAACACAAACCATGTTTCTTAACCATGGTTCATAAGTATTTGAACGTGTGTGTGTGTGTGTGATTACAGGTGGCATTCAGAGAACTTCAAATTGCAATCCAAAATATCTGTGTGAAAATAACACATTTCCATAGTAATTAAGTTTAATATAAATATTAAATGCCCCATTTCCCATCAAATGAATCCCAATTCCCCAGCCTTCTACATGACGCTTCCTCTAAAGCCGCCACCCTACCCATCTCCGTACACCATTCTTGAAATGAGGGCACTCCAGCTTTTTTGTTTATCCCCTACATTGATGACCACCCCATCGCCCAAAATACAGAGTCTGGGTCAAAATAAAATTTGAGTGCCCAATATAATCACACATAAAACTCTGAACCTTCAACCAAAATTCTTGGATCTTAACACACCACCAAAAAACATGGGTTGTGTCCCCATCTTCTGATTGGCATCGCCAGCAAGTGGGTGTGTCTTTAAGACCAAGCCTATACAATCAAGAGGGGGTCCAATAGAATCAATGTAAAATCTTGAATTGCTTAAGGCACACCCCTGCATCTCTATATGCAGACTTATCCTTTAGAATCCCTCCTCCAATGCCAAGTTGAAATCTTTCTTGACAGAAGTTAAAGCTCCACCCCCTAGACTCTGAATTAGCAGGGAGTAATACAATGATTCCTCATGAAATTTTCCAAAAGCAGTAATCACCATTCCCTGAGTATCTGCCACTTTAGGGGGGTGTATGCTACTCCCAAAAATAGTAGAGTAGGTGGCGCAGCTGTAAATAACTAAACTGAGATCTGGGAATCCCAAAACTTTGAACCATATTTCCAAAGGATCTCAACACTCCACTCTCATATAGGTCACAGAGTGTATTAATCTCCCTCTCAATCCAATCTGACCAGAATAAAGGCGATTTAATACATAATTTTGAGTTCAGCCATATGCTCGAGGCCTGTTCAAAACAAAATCAAATCTGTAAAAAATGTACTGAACGCGTACTCCTAAAAACAAGCTTTTTGCTATATAAGAATAATATTTGGAGTGTTGTACAGTTGGTTTTATGTCTCTGGGTCAAAAAACAAGCCTTGTGCTATATATACATGGGATGTGCTGGACCAACAAATCCATGTCCATGGAAGACCCACCTCGCAACTTACAGGATCTGCTGCTAACGTCTTGGTGCCAGATACCACAGGACACCTTCAAAGTTCTTGTGGAGCCATGCCTCAACTGGTCAGAGCTGTTTTGGCAGCATGAGGGGGACCTACATGATATTACATGAAGTACAAACCCCCAATAATTATACTATGATCAATGGAAGCATATAGATGCTTCATGCTGCAACCACCAATACTCAAGCCAAATCTATGCCCTTGTTTAAAATACTGCTTGAACTACAACAATTGGGTGATCATCTTTTAATTAAATGTTTGATTCAACATATTCAAGCACGTGTCTCTCAATGCCTCCTCGACTTGGACCGAAATGAAAGAACAGTGGACAGACGACATTAACTTCAATTTGCACCAGGACTATTGCCTGGTTTCATACACAACCCATTGTTAATACGTTTTTCATCATTATGGTAGTATTAGTAACCTTAATGCATGATATAGAGCTAATTTATGATGACCCACAAAGGTAATATATTAGTGTTTCAAGACAGAAAGGCTGATTTAGTTTGAATGAGATCTGAAAGTATAAAAAATAATGACAAAACACTATTTGGATTATCACGTGTGATATTGCTTTAATTTCATCATGTTGAGAATTTTCAAACTATCAGAATAAGGGACAAAATACCCTCAACTGTTGTCCCACAAATATTTCCTGTTCAAATCTATATTTACAATTAATATCAAAGCAGTCTTAAGTCTTATCAAATACACTTTAGAAACGCAATCCTAATATTTGACACATTTTCACATCACAGTTGCTTTCATGCTAGTATATCAAAAGAAAATACACTATGAATAGGATTGTGTTCATTACATGTAGCAGAGTTATACACATTTGTCTCATCCATTCCTACTATGTCAGAAAACATGAGAAAAATACAAGCAATAAAATAAAAGAGAGAAAGAAACAAACATGTAAAGACACTGCACTGGCTATCAAAAATATTGATGCAGTACAGTTTAAATGTTAGTTAATTAAATAGGTAAAATTCCGGTTAAATAAATATTGAAGAGCTGCACCATCATTTGTGGATATTTACAATTCAATTTTTTTTTTCAATTTGTGTTTGTGCAATATACTGAGAGCTACCAACCTTTACGCTCATGGGTTAAATCAATATATAAAAGAAATGATTTGTGAGAAAACATTTGGCTTTGGTTTCTTCCTTGTGGTCTTAACCGTCACTCAACATTACCAAATCAGTTTCCAATTTTGTGTGTAGTTAGACTGTTCTGCTTTTGCACAGCTGCACTGTACATGACATATGGATGACCACAGCAATATAACCTAACAGAAACATCAATGTATCTTGTTACAAAAAACCCTAAAACATTGTACCACTGCAGAATATCAAATATACTGTATAAATATATATGCTGTAATGTGCTATTAGCTTAAAGGCTAATATAAAACTCTTCTTTATCATCCCTATTAAGTCTGATTTATCTACCACAGCCAGCTCTGGTCAATTACAAAAGCCCAATATTTGTAAACCAGCCATTAAATTTAATATGTAGACCACTATTACAAAATACTAAAACAGGGAGCAAGCATTGCATTTGATTTGACAAATGTCATTTTCTTGTGTGAAAAGTCAATTTATCTGACGATTTTCCCTGTTATAATCACATCAAACTCATCTTGTTCACACATGTCCATTAACTCATCATGCTAGTATCTTAGTTTGAGAGTTAGGGTTCCTATTCCTCTCGACGCAAGTTCTACTACTGCATTAGCGCAGGACTAATGCTAAATACTTAAATTCTATCACTTTCACTTTTCATGTATTTAACTTCAATTATGCAAGTATATCAATTGAATTATCCTACAGTGGGGAAATAAATATGGTTAGTGCAAGTACTGAATTTTGCAAGCCACACACTTGTCCACACAACTGTCCAAATACAAAAAAGCATGATTTTATCAAGCAACCAATTTCTAATGATTTCCCCCCAGAATTATTTAAACCAGAAACAAGAACAGACTATTTGTTAAAGAAAAAGCTCAGCTACTATGTATCCAAATAAACATCACAGACTCAGGTAGGGGTTCATAGTTTTATGTGGCAGCTAGATGGTGCCGAGGGATTTGGAAATGGGGGATGAAAATTAATAAAATAAATGTAATTTTAAAATGCAATAGCATTGTATATTAGATAACATAAATATACGTTCAGAGGTAGTTTATAGTACCTTGTGCCTTATCAAATTACACTGATTGCAACGAAGTTGTAAAATTGTCTATAACTTTCCACAGAAAAAGTTAGCAAGCGATTTGATCACGCTAAAATCATGTTAACAACACAGTTTCCTTCTAGTGGCTATACCTTTGAAGCAGTATTTTAATAGTTAAAAATTGCCCCCCTTTCACATCCATTGTTAGTGACACATTGTAACCCATATTTTTGCTTTTATTAAATTTTTTTTAGAGGGGGAAGCCAAAAATTGTTTTGTGGTAATCAATATACAAATGCTGTCGATTAAGCTAAACTTGCATTGAACTTGGTATATTCCTTAAATCAAGGGACGCTGCCTTGCATTTAAAAGCAGATTGAGCAAAGTAAAAATAAAAAAAACACTCATTCCATTTAATCAAGACTCTCCTTGTTGAAATTAAACACAATGGTTTAGGTGTGAATAAAAATATCCACTTGCAAGTGGAAAAAATTCTGCAGGTACTTTAACGTTTGGGGTTTGAGCACAGCAACTGGCCATCTAAGAAACCATTAAAGTTGTCTGGACTTAATTTCTCATACAACAGTGTAATCTGTTCAAAGCAGTCTGATTCCATTCTTACCCATAAATCTGGTCTATAGGCATTAAGATGAGACTGAAGGAAAATGTTCAAGTCACCACTCAGGATCTTCCCTGAACGCACCTTAGCTTTTAATCCTCAATGATTAAGACAACTAATCACAATGATAGAAGCCAACAGTGGCCCTCAGTGGGCAAATCTCACAAAAACTGTCCAGAGTAATTTTAAAGCCAAGTTTATGGGATTTTTGACAATTAAGGGAATTTAAAACTACCCTAATAATAACAGGATGGTTAATTTTATTAGACTGAGGAGAAAAAGATTGAGAATTTTAGGGGAAAATGTGCTCGATTGACCAAGTTTCAATGCAAAAAATCTGAATGGTCCTTAAAATAACTTGCCTTTTTATGCTAAATTAAATTTGGTATTTTTCTCTTTTGATATTGGGGTGAAATACGACATTATCTTTGTGAGATTCACCCATGTGCCACTTCTAGGGGTGAATTGGCTTCCAGTCTGAGTGAATGTGTTTATGTAATATAGTAGGTTGAGCTGATGTTTCAACTTGAAGCATCCAACATCAATCTCTACAGGAACCAATGAGACCACAAAATGGACCTTTCCATTCAAAGACTCAAAATATAAAATAGTTCTGTCCCATTTACCTTAAACACGAAGAAAACCATTACATTTAGAAGTGATATCACATTCTCCAAACATCACATGACAATGATAGTATTCCATAAAGCCCATGAATGGAAAACAATAACGATTACAGCTGGAGAGAAGGTTTTTTCCATGCCTGGCTCTGTAAGGCAGATCTATACTTGAGCGGATGAGAAAACCTGACTCAAGAACTCCATCTTTAAGGCTGTTGACAAAAATGGATCCCATAATGGGTTGCAGATGCTAGATCAGCTCAGGCCTGAAACCTAAAGGTTGAGGAATGGGGTAGGAATGACCTCAATTGCACAAGAGGTCATCTAGATTTGGAAGCCTGCCCAGGTCATCGAAGAGGTCTGTAATTCCCTCTTCCTCCTCTAGGCTCATCAGGTAATCGTCACTGAACGGAGGGGAACCCAGGCTGATTAAGGGTCCTTCACTGCAGGGGATCTGATCTTCTGTTTGCTGAAGGAGACTGGTGTATGGGGACGTGATGGGAGACAGGCTGGTAACAGTCACAGCTGGACCAGAACTAGTATCTGGAGATGAAGGAGAGAGAGAGGCTTGGACAAGACTTCAACAAAATCACATGCACTCCTAATAGAGATGAGCAATATCTGTGAAAAGTCATGTTATTATATTCTCAGATATTCTCAGTTTTAAATCGACAACTTGCGTAATAATTTTGATTTAATATCTATTAGTAATCTATTACAACCTTGGTATAGTTTGTTAATGTGTTTGTTAATTCTATTATTTTTCATTCAAATACCAATACTATAATTATTATATTTTTTTTGTATTTATTATTTTAAAGACTACATTGACCAAACTTAGTTACATATGTAACCTCCGTTCCCCTGATGGAAGGAACGAGACGTTGTGTCAAAGAAGTGACACTAGGGGTCTCGCAAGCGCCAAATATGCCTCTGATCTATGAAAAAAGGCCAATGAGAATTAGGCAGACAGTAATTGCACAGTATGCGGGCAGGTATTTTACATGCAAAGGCGACCAGCTGTGTCAGACTGCACGTACCCTTCCCCAATGCCCCATAAAAGTCATCGGAATCCTTCCGGTTACCCTAGACAGGGGAACAAGGCAACGCTTGCCTAGCCGGGCCTCTTTTCTCTCTATGTTTCTCGTATAGAGCCAAACGGCTGGGGCCCTTACACGCATTGTGGGAAGGGGGGTTCTCGGCTGTGAGCGGCCCCAGCAACCAGTCATCCAACCGCGATGGCTGTGGGGAGGACGGAGAGTTCCAGTCCAGCCCCACGCTGGCGGTGGCCTGGGCAAGCATATCGAACATCTGCGCGTCAGCCTCAGCCTGGGCGTGCTGGCCTGAAGGCGGCAGCCCAGGGGAGTCATCAGTGTCAGACGCTGCGCTCTCTGATGCAGTGGCGAGCTCATCCACCTCGAGATCTAGAGGATAGGCAGGCTGGCTGTGAGGGGAGCCACTGTTGCCTCGAGCACGGACGGGAGTCAACGAGTGTGCCGGGAGGTCCGAGGGGGCATACCCGGTGGAGCCGCACCTGCTGTCATCCCCAGATCGCCTCCATCGCCAGCCGCATCGTCCTCAATCCCATGGGAAGGAGCAATGTGGACGGCTGGAGTGGCATGCTTTCTATTGAAAGCCAGCCGCGACCGCAACGTTTCCATGGTCATGCTCTCGCAGTGAGAACATGAACCATCCACAAACGCTGCCTCGGTGTGATCGCTGCCAGACACATGAGACAACGCCTGTGGCCGTCTGAAGCGGAGAGCACTCTACCGCATCCAGGAACTACACAGGGGCGGAAAAGCATCTTTATAAAGACGCGTCCTGAAAAGGACGTTAAACGCCAGCTGTGTATTGCTCTTTTAGAGCAAAAAACTCTTTTAGAGAAAATCACTTTTAAATAACTCTTAGTTTTTGCGCTGTTGAAGCACCCAGGGGCAAACTGCACTGCCGTGCAGAGGAGAAAGCCACTGAAGTGCGCCATAGATCCAACAGCAGTCAAGCGTCAGAGGAACAGGAACGGGTGTGTAACTCGCAGCTGACTGCATACACGATCATCGGCTCTGAAGAAAATTTCTGAATGAACTCGACGTATTTCCCCACCTTTATGTCCGGGGGCGGGGTATGAAAATACTGTCTGCCTAATTCTCATTGGCCTTTTTTCATAGATCAGAGGCATATTCGGTGCTCAAGAAAGACCCCTAGTGTCACTTCTTCGACACAAAATCGAACTGAGCAACAGACGGGGAACCCCATTAATGAGTCATCCATTGTCTTACCTGGTTATTTATTCTAGATTATCACTAGAGCTGCAAGGTCATTAAAATATTTATTCGAAAGTGTTGAAATTTGATATATATATATATATGTATATATATACACACACACTCTTTGTTCTAATGATGTTTGATATTGGGAAACAACCTTGACATAAGATATTCCTAAAGATTACCAAAATCATTAAGGGTGCCTTCACACTACTTTCAATTGCTTGTACTGAACCAGAGTTCGTTTCCTCCTCCCACCCCAACCCTCTGGTCTCTGTTCACATCCTATTATTTGGGTCCAAACCGAAGTAAACGGCTGTAAATGGTCTGCACATATATAGTGCCTTTTTTAACCTTAGAGGTTACCAAAGCGCTTTACACTGTGTCCTGTTCACACACACATTCACACACCAATGGCGTACAAAGTCAGATTACGTTATCATTGTGAGTACATGTGGCAACCGTTTACCACTGTAACTAGGTAACAACTCAAGACATCAACTTTGGTGTGTTATTGAAGTATTCATCTCTTCACCACCAAAACTTTACATGCACAGAACAATACTTGTGTTCGTCTCCCACGGATGCATTGGATGTACAATGATGTGATTAATGTTTTCTGCCGTAAGACCGCAGATGCATTGCAAAAGATGTGAAGAATGTGAGGTGCATTTAATCATTATAATTGCGATCAGGAGCCTGCAAAGACAATAATTATATGTCATCGCAAGCAGTTCACTTCCGTGATTTGGTACGATTGAATTCATATCAGTAGCGAACCATACCAGAGTTCACATGAACCGTACCCCAGACCACCTCTTCAAGTGGACCCGGGTGCGGTTCACATGAGAGTTCGGAAAACAGCGTTCACATCATCCAAACTAACTGAACTTTGATGTCATTTTGAACCGGATGCACCAAAAGTGCTAGTGTGAAAGCACCCTAAGAGTCTGAAAAAAAGAAAACATTATCAGTTATGGAGTAGGGAACACATTTTTCACTAGATGCACAGTCCCAACTCAGTAAAGTAGTCTACTCATGGGTACAGTCAGAATATTATAACTTGAAGAAAAAAACAAATACATAATTTCAAAAGATTCCAGATGTTTAGATGATCAAAAACAACATTCAAATGTAAACATTATATACAGTATATTATATTTTAAACCTTTTGTCTAGCATAAAATAATTTGTTTTTTACTAAATTTATTCTATTAAAACGCGGAAATATAAAACGATCAAAGATTAATCAATTATCAAAATAATAGTGAGTTGCAGCCCTAGAATGCTTTGATTCTTCATCAAACCTCCAACACTCATTTCTTTTCCCAATTTAATATTTTGAATCCAGCCTTGGCATACTGAAAGATGTTTGTGGTGACTATAATAATTACTAGATACAAATTCACTATTAATTCAAATATTATTTAATTCACGTTAGAGGGTCAGTAAATTTCAGAACAGAACATCGCCTACCCTTTATTCTTACCTGTGGTGGCTACAGAATCAAAAGCACTTTGTAGGGCTAAGTGTGGAAATTATTCATTGTAAAGAAAACATTTACCAATTAACTCAGGATCATTGCTGATGTCTAAAATGGAAGCTGGCATAACCTAAAATGGACAAAACGTATCTTTTTACAGGACACTGACCGTCTACTTTCATGAAAGGTGAGGAATTGCCCTTGACACAACAACTGCCGTTTTTCACAGGACTGTCAGTCTGGTTCTCATCTGGACACAGGAAGACATCTATAGGACCCTTTGTGCTGGTCAGGTGCATCTGCAAACCCTGTACAGAATGAGGCAACATTGCACAGTGAATGACCACATAACCAAATAAAATGTTTAGCAAAAAATCTACACTGATATTTAGATCGAAATTCATTTCATGCTGTGTAATCAGAATATGTACCGTAACATCAAAAATCAAGTTTATTTTTTATATACTTAAAATGATTTTTTTAAATGTAGCTCTAGATGTAGAGACGTAACAACATATTTTTTGCAAATATAAGTACATCTTTAACCTACATAGTGCTAATAAAGTGCTTAAGAATATTAAAAGGACAAATGCATATTTTCCATTCCTAATCAGTGGCAGTTTCACTCATAGATCCAGTTTCCCATGAAAAGATCAAATCTGTATGTCGAGCGGCGTGGATTTTCCATGTGTTTGACATCACTGATGTAGAGCGGCTTGAAAAGTAGGTGGGGATATTTGAGCACTGCATAGTGTTGTCATCCAAAACAGCCTCCCAGTCTTAGATAACCTTGTACGTGGCTTGATTCATGCATCCTTCACAAAGACCAATCTGTCCGATTCCAGCCTTGCTGAAGCACCCCCAGATCATTACCGATCCTCCACCAAATTTAACAGTGGGTGCTTGATGTCCTCTCCAGGTCTCCGTCTAACCATTAGATGACCAGGTGGAGGATCGGTGATGATCACGGGGTGCTTTAGCAAGGCTGGAATCGGTCAGATTCGTCTTTGAAAAGGATGCATGAATCAAGCCACGTACAAGGTTGTCAGGGAAGAAAACTTGCTTCCTTCTGCTCTGACATTTCTCCCCAACTCTGAGGACTAGTTATTCCAGCAGGACAATGCTCCATGCCAGCCCAATCTCCAGACCTGAACCCCACTGAAAACCATCAAACAAAGCTGAGCTACTTTAATTTTTGCCCTAGGAGTGGCATAAAGTCACAAACAGCAATGTGAAAGACTGGTAGAGATCATGCCAAAACGCATGAAAGCTGTGACTGAAAATTAGGGTTATTCCACCAAATATTGATTTCGGAGTTAAAAATGTATATGAAATTGTTTCTTTGCATTATTCGAGATCTGAAAACTGCTCTTAAAGGAACAGTTCACCCTAAAATGAAAAATTGCTTAGAATTTACTCACCCTCAAGCCATCCAAGATGTATCAGAGTTTCTTTCTTCATCACAACAGAATTTAAGATTTTTACGATTTCATTTCAGGCAATGCAAGTGAATGTACTACAGTTTTTTGATGGTCCAAAATGCACATTTAGGGTGAATCAAAATAATCCACACTTTTGTTTTTAATCCAAATGATAGAAACGAAACAATATATACTTTTTAACTACAAATGTTCGCTTCCGTACATCTCTGTGATGCGCTCATGAGAGCGATGACGTAAGCTCACTGGTAAGGTCACTTGTGGAGGGGGCAGGATTTTCTCTTTCATTGTTTACAAGAGAAGGAGCGCTGTACCAAATTTTAATGGTCTTTTTTTGTATAAGTGTATTGTTCAAAATGGTCAGTTGGCGTGTGTATCCTGGATGCTTCAACCTTCAGAAACCCCAAAGAAAATGCACGCTGGGAAAAATATGAACTTTTCATTGATTGCTTATACATGATCATGAGCGATTGAAGCTCTGGTTTATCGCGCTGAACATGGATATCAGTACACCCCTACATTCTCTAAAATATTGGAGGGTGTGCAGTGAACATTTTACCCCTGATGATTTCAGATCATCGAAACAAACAAAGGGTCGATATCTGAATTCATCGGCTGTGTCTGTGCTGTTTTTCCAATGAACTCGGGTATGTGTGAAATCTTTGTGATTGTTTGCATCTGCAGCTCCCTCAGCGCTCCTCTCCTCATCACCCGATTTCTAATTCACCGCACATGCGCTCAATTCATGAACTCACTCATCACTTCCTGCATAAATAAGTTTGTGAAGCTTCTCATCTGTGTGATATCACCTGTACCCCTGATCTCAGTGTGTAAACCCTGTAAATCTCAGTAATCGCTCTCGCACTTGGTTTCACTAACTACAACTTGTGTGGCTTGATTTCCTGACAGTCATAATGCCTATATAGTTCTGCTAGAGAAAAAGCACAAGTAGATAATGCAACGGCATTGCTCCGAAATAAAGGACTGGTTAGTTACTGCAGAAATGTTTTTTATTATTAGGAAATAATTTTTTAGTTTATATGGTTTTGAAATTGTTTTGGACCATTTTGGTTTGTGAACGGCACTTGGTCTGTGCAAGTTTCTCTTGTAAACAATGATGCACTTCCTGCCTCCTCCACGTGACGCTTGACCTTACAACGAGCTTTAATCATCCCTCTCATGAACGCACATCACAGAGATGTACAGAAGTGAACATTTGTAGTTAAAAAGTATTGTTTAGTTTCTACAAATAATCAATTGTTTGGGTTCAGAAGAACTTTATTTGTCAACTGGAGTCGTGTGGATTATTTTGATGCACCCTAAATTTGCATTTTGGACCATCAAAAAATGTTGTACATTCACTTGCATTATTTAAAGGAGGATGCTTGAAATGAAATCCTAAACATCTTAAATTCTGTTTTGATGAAGAAAGAAACTGGCCAGAGGGTGAGTAAATTATCAAATTAAGTTTTCATTTTTGGGTGAACTATTCCTTTCAGAGCATTTATTTTATCCTTTAATGACAATATTTTTATTTTGAATAAATGTAGAATAAAACATATGTTAATTTTACTCAAAAACAAATAGTATATACAGAGAAACTGATAACTGTGCAGTGGTCTCTCTCTTTTTTTTTTTTAGGACGTTGAAGTGTGTAAATCTTAAAATGAGGATAGATAGATAGACACAGACACACGGTATATCTATAGAATTAAAATTGCACCGTTAGCACTTGTAGCATAATGTTAATAATAATTTGAAAAATCTGTTGATCAATTGTCATCATTTCAATTCATCCCTTGTTTATTAAAAAACATGCAAGTGATTGTCACTCCAGAAAGTATTCATACTTCCTGTTGTGCATTTCTACATTTATATTGTAAAATGTCTTTTCTCGCTTTGATAGTGTAGGGTACTTTATATTGACAAGACGCATACATTCTCAGTTTAGAACAACATGGTTCTATGATTTAACAATTCAAAATTGTCATTTACCTTTAACCGCCATACCTTGGATAGAATGCACTATTAAATCAGACATTGTATTATTTGTAACACACATACTTGAGAATCTGCTAATACAAAGGGAGTAACAGAACAGGTTCTTCTAAAGCACTTGTAGCTTCTAACTGCTCACCTCTTGGGGATCTGGCACCACTAGTTTTGTTTCTGACGGTGCTTTGACCACAATCACAGTCTGATCCCTCAGGCCGCGGTCGTGACGCAAGTCTTGATATGTCACATACGCAAATGTGAAGGCAGTTAAGGAAGTGTCGGTAGGAAGTTTGTTCCATAGATCATCCACTCACATCAGCAGAAACACCAAAATAGACAATACTGCTCAACCAATGTTTCTAAACAGTGCAAGGATATTTTTGATTTGGCGATGAATCTGTCATCCGCTTGACTTCCTGAGTGCAGCTTTGTATTAACTCATCAAGTCTGCGCTCTTCCTGGACAAGTTGTGTTATTTCACTGCTTAGGGTCTGTCTCTGAGACAAAACACTCCCCACGTCAGACAGACTACAGCCCCTGAGGGAAAGAAGGAAAAAATGGTCAGCCATGTGCATTCACCAGGCTCTTAATCAAATGTTTTACTCGCCTATATGTTCTAACTGGTTTGTAATAAATCTACAAAAACACACTTCCTAAGCATTCAAACCTTGTCAGCTACACGAATGGAATAAACAACCCACTGCTAGTGTTTTACCACCATTAGAGTACACACTCATAGACACCTCTGCACAGTTCAGCTATGTTGTGCACAACCACCTCAAAGACAACTTCCTGTGTGCTGTGACTGTAGCGTAATGCCAAACGCTATTGAAAAGTGAACAAAGCACCTAAGTATCAAGTAAAAACGTGATTTTGTTTCAACAAAGCATCTAGTAAATGCACAAATATTCTACATGCCATGATAATTATTTGAGAGGTATCAAGATTGGGAAGCAAACACAGTAAAATGGTACATACATCCACTGAATGTTGTTTTTAGATTTCTTTTTAATGAGGTGGACGCCCTCAAGAACATTGGTGATGTCGTAAAGACGCCTCTTCTGGACTTTGAGGATCTCAGAGGCCTGATTCAGGTCCACCACGCCGTCAGACGACTGGGCCAAAAGCTCCACAAACTTCTTCGTCAGGAGGCCCAAGGAGGTGTCATACCGCGTCTTCTCTGCTGGAGACTTCGGAGCTACGAATGGAGAAACGATAAAAAGGCAGCCTTAGACATGTTCCATATTTCATAATACGTTTGTCATATTCCATGACTGTCTGGAATACTTGATGCTGATTGGTCAATCATGGCATTCTGTGGTGAAATATTTTGCATGATGAACACAAATCTGTATAATTTACTGAGGTCTCAAATAACCAAAGTGCTGCATAGCAGTGCTAGTTAGTTACAGGTCTTTAATATTTCATATCCATTTATTTCTTAAGTAGCCGACTAATAAGCAGAATATTGCCAATAAAACCAGGATACAAGGTCCCAAACTCAGAATCTTGTTTTTCAAACTCTAATCAGGGTTCATTTCACAATGACTTTAAATTATACGTTATATAACATATCAAAAGTGAACAAATAGAAGGTGAGATGTCAAAAATGGAGTTTCTTTCATACTTTTATTTCCTTTTAGAATACCAAGTGGAGTTCCATTTTGTGTCTTGGGGGTTTTGGCTCCTTCAGTCATGTAAAGGTGATCAGTGTCATCTAGCGCCAACCGCCTTTTTGCCTGGAGAGAAGAATGTCCATCATTTAGAACAATTGTCAGAATTGGAATATGTCCAATACAGGCAAAAATTTGTATAAGGCTTTGATAAATGTTGTAATCATGCGTTTATTAAATGCCATTTATGGTGTGGTCAAAAATGGTAAAATGTAGTCCAGACATGCTAGCAAGTAGAATCAGAAACATATCAAATAAATCATTTAACATCATTATTACAGCAGAACAGAAATATAGCAGGATCTAAACCTTGAGACTCTGAAAATTGAATAAACCTCCTGTTGGTCACTTTTGCTGTAAAAGTGCAGCCATTTTTACCTGTTTTTAGCAACATTATCCATGGTAAATCATGTTCAAGTCCTAAAATAAAGCCAAATGTAATAAATAATAAAGAAAATTTGGTCCCACTTTATATTAGGTGGCCTTAACTAATATGTCCTAACATTAAATACATGCAATACTGTGTAACTACATGTTGATCTGTAAAATTCCCACAGTTACTGCTGCTGAGGTTAAGGTATGGTTAGATTTAGGAGTAAGGGTAGGGTTAGAGTTAGGTTTTGGGGTAAGGGCTGTGTTAAGCGTAAAGTTAACAGTGTAAATATAAATGTAATTAAATGCAAGTGCTTTAATTGTAATTGCAATGCAATAGTATGTATTTACGCAATAAGTACATTGTATCAATGGTTAAGAACATAGTAGTTAAAGACACCTAATATAAAGTGGGACCGAAAATTAAAGAGAGCCATTTTTAAAACTAGGTGAAACTCAAATTGCTTCTATATAGGAATAGTATACTAAACGCAATCGTCTGTCATTTATGCAGAACATATCCCAAATCGAGCTACAACACATATAATGTGTTCATTTTAATTAAGACTTCTTGTAGGGTCACTTAGTTATTAAAGGAATATTCAGGATTCAAACAGTTAAGATCAATCAACAACATTGATTACCACAAATATTCATTTAGACTTGTTCCATTTCTTTGAAGCTGCAATTCACAAGATTTATTTTAGGTTACAATTAACACAAGTTCATTATTTAGCGAATACATAAAAAAAAAAATTCTGTGTTCAAAACCCAATCCTTGATTCACGACTGTAAGCTTTCAATATTGATTTTTATTCAATATTCAATGAAATCGTTTGTTCTTGCGTGTTTACGTCATGTCCGTAAGCTCAGAAAAAAGGACCGGCTACTGTGTCACGTTTGCGAATGTGTTGCCATGGCGGTTTATTCAGTCTCAGTTAAGAATAGCAGCAGCAGGACATCAGTCTTTGTTACTCGGTAACTGCTATGTTTGGCGAAGTTGTTTCCTTGCTATAGTACTTGAATATGTTATCTGATAAGGTTGAAGCTTAAAGGCTATTGGTTGTCTTTGCTTTAATGGTTCATACATTACTCAGGAGGATTTTGAGTTTACAGATCACGATGTGTTTAATAGTCTCCATTTTTCAGTAAAGTTACAGTAACATGTTAATCAAGTTATGATTTCTGATAGGGCTGGGCGGTATGGCCAAAATTGTTATCACGATAATCTTTTTCATATTGTTCGATATCGATATTTATCATGATATACATTTACACATTGCACTTTCTTTTTTTTATTTCAACGTTGACGCAAAAGAAGAAAAAATTATTCTAAACAGTCAAAATAGTCTCTACTAAAATTGCACAGGGGGTCCAGAGACGGCCAAAGCAGTGGGGTCTGCGGGATCTTTTACCAATTTCACCGTCTTTTACAGTTCATCAATTGAAAATGAATGTTAAAAGATCATCTGTTTGTTTTGAAGCATAGTGACAGCAGTCCAGTATTTGTTGGAATATTTTTACATTAAAATGAAATATTTTTTATATTTCTTTAGATTCAGATACCCAAATATGGGACATAGAAGCCCTTGTGACTGTGGAATGATGCTGAATGTGGATTCAGGAGTGTCCTGAGAGAAAATTTAGAAAACATTTAAAAATGTAAAAAACATTTGTGTATTTTCATTAAAGTGAGAGACTAGTCAACCAACTAGTATTTTTAGTCTTTCCTTATCCATTCCAGACATCTAATTCATTTTCACAAAATTAGAAAAGAAATTGATTTATTATTAAAGGCTCGTAACATGCTGATTAATAAAGATGCATTTAGAAGGGAAAAACATTTTGGTCTAAAAGGTGCTTTGAAACCACGTTAACTCATGCGGCGCTTCATGTCTCCACACATGCAGGTAAAAGAGGCAACGTGTGCGGAGCGGGACAGGGCAGAAATGATGCATGTTTGGTGCTAGAGAACAATATTCAAGATTACAGCGCAGAAAGATCAGAGCTGTTGTCCACATCACTGTTGTTCTGTCGCGCTCTTCACTAGAGACGATGAGAGGGCGCAACCGCTGTCATGAAGTCTTGCGATGTGGATGGAATCAATCCGGTGTCCGATGAAACCTAATTGTTAGCAAAGCAGCTAGCATTAGCAAGTTCATCCAGTCTGACCCTACGTTACCACTGGAGCGTTGTGAGCAAAGCTGAGATTGTTTTCAATTTATTCCTATGAAAGCCGAGCGTCATGCTCGCAAGGTGGCTTGTAGAATTGGCAGCGGTGCGGAGTATACTCTCTCCTAACGCTGTGAGCGGATTTTGTCCGCCCAAGTGGAAACGCAGCCTGTGAAAGCCTAACTGCTTGTGTTTTAGCGACACGCAGCAATTATCGAAAATTCCTCAAAAGCTTATCATGGATTTTCTTTATCGTGATATATATCGATATCGTTTATCGCCCAACCCTAACTTCTGAGTATTTTATAACATTGCTGCAGTTTCAAGTAGGTATGTGCAAAACAACCAATTTGCACAATCGACTAGTCAATGTTAAGGATAATGTATAATTAGGCTCTGTTATGATCACACAACCCCGATCATGTGCATTTCAGAGGGATTTACGGACACGAAGTGCAGCACTTCAACATGGTAACTAACGGATGTTCAACAAATAAATGGGTTAAAAAACAATAATGCCATTTTGCTACCAAAAAAAGAAAATACAAGGAATAGCACAAATCTCTATTGCGCATCCTGAATGCAGAATAACGCATTTCAATGCAAACCTAGAGATTGTGGGACAATTCTCGTATTCAACAGAGGTCTAAACCTTTTTTAACTGCAACTATTTAATCAAATAGTGTCCGACAGAATCAGCAAAAGACTTTCTCTCCACAACACCCCACAAATATGGAAGTATTCCTCACAGCAGAGAATTTGACATCCAACAGTGATTGAGAGTGCAGTACAGGTTTTGCTGTGATGACTATTTTTGACTGTAAAGCACAGCAATCGATTATCATGAAAAAACACTCTCCAAGAAGTTGCGTCTCTCAATTAATTTGAGAATTGCATCTCCCATTAAAACCACCACTGCTAAAAATATGTTGTTAGTAGTTGATCCCACTAATTTTTCTAGTCATTTAGTTGACCACCGAAACACAACCATCGTTTTGAGATTCCCCAAGTTTGAGTGCCACTGTTTTCTCATTTCTTTTATACCAGTCACAGAAATGCATAAGTTAAATCATTTTCCATTGCCCTTTTAGCAGATGGTCAGCTTAAAAGCCAGTATAGGAACAAGGTACTTCAAGGTAGTCCCCAATGAACGTATTCTTATCAAGTTGTTCAAACTGTACTGATTTTATATTACAGTAATGCACATATTCATTTGTTTAGTGTGGTAACCATTTTCTATTATAACTATACATCCACAGAAACAATTAAAGAAACTGTTTATTATTGTAAATGTTACATTGCATATTTCCACACTAAAAAAGTGCATTTCATCCCCATCATTATTCTATTCCTCTTGTTTGCAGTGCATCAAACTACTTTTATAGTATTATGGTTCAATTGCATGTCTACACAGGCTGTAGATTGTTATTTTTATGTTAAGTGTCTTTAATTGAACTCATTAGCCAGTTCACAAGTTTCATCTCTTAAATTGAGGTGTAGTACTAAATAAACATTGTGTAGTGGATCAGACTCCTTAATACTCATATCAAAAGATGTAAATAAGACTTATTTTCCTCAAAGCAAATAGCATCATGGTTGTAAATGCTCAAACGAATAACATTATCAACATGAAAATAGCACATTATGACTTCAGCTCTGCAGGACAAGGTCTCAGTAATGATCACAGGCAATGTCCAGGTACTCCAAACAATGAGATTCATCCTAGCATAAAATATTCCTCTGCAAGTTGTTGGCAATTTTAGGTTTTAACCACAGATGTCGCTTGAGAGTCCAAAGTACCATAGTGCAGCTTTAAAACAAGAAGGGAAAAAAAAAGAGGTTACAGTAAAGCACAAGGAGCCGATTTTTGGTGGGTTTAAAGACAGAAATGAGAAGCTTTCCACCCATTCACTTCCATTGTAAGTGCCTCACAGTAACGCAGGTTTTTTTTTTTTTTTTTAAGAAAAGTAGGGATGTTGAAATTAATTTGGGGTATTCAAAATTAAACCACAAATACAGTCGATTGAGCTCAATCTGTACTGAACCCAGAATATTCATTTAAACACACTCCATGCTATTAGGGTCTAGGGAGCTTCAATTGGTTCTAAATACAATCGTTAATGTAGAAAATTTTTTAAGTGCAAACTTATTGGATGAATCATGATTTTAGTCAGATAACATTCAAACAGGTTTTATGCACAAATGTGTGCACATACAGTGTGTCAAAGAGACTCAACACCCTAAGATTTATTGTGGACATCTCACAAGATCTGCCCATAAGAACATAAAAGACATCTATCCTAATTTAAACACCAGTCATACACATGCCTGCCCACATTCCACCTCCTTTATCTTGATGTCAGTGTTGTGTCAGAGGGCTGAACAGCCATTTTGTGCTACAAAGCATGTTGCCCTAAATGAAGCACACAGAAAAAGGTTTAAAACTCCTTTTTGAACGGTCAATTGTTTAAATGACATTTGTTCACTGGATGCATCTATGGGTTAAAATAATGCATTACTAAAGATGAGATCTCAACTCTTATAATGAATTAATTGAACTAGACAAACACACATAAAAAATGGCATTAATAGAACAGAATGAACTAAAAAATGCCCTTTGCATTGTTCTACATGTATTTTTGAGATTGGAAGACAACTTACAAATGTGATAAGAAATAAAGCTCTGTTAAAATGAGATATTAGGAACGATATTTAATGCAAAGGGCTATCTATCAGTGGCTGTCACAGAAAAGCCAGTTCACCCTATTCAAGTGGTATTGTATAGACCAAACATTTCAGCCTGTGCAAACAATAAAGGCAACTGAAGTCAAACCAGTTTAACTTTACCAACAGTTTTTACTGCCTTCATGAAAAGGAAATCAATGCAGCTGGTCTTTTAGCCCATTTGAGCATTTCAGCCTAGCTCTTTTTGAGGTCTGCACTCATTCTCACCACAAAAAGAGGAAGGATGAGAATGCATTCATTTGCAACACCTAATATGTAAAGCTACCAACCTCAACCAGCAATCCACACAGCTTTTGCTCATATCTGGGGACATACATATTTCAAATTGATCTTCCACTATTGGATTTTTAAGAAAATTAGAGTACATGCACATGTAAATATGGTGCTTGATTGATTGTAAATAAGGCACTTTCCTTACTTCCCACTGAAATAGAACTGTGGGAATGGCAATTATATACGGTTTGTGCTTGCATTGGAGTAATATAGTGCTGGGTTAAAAAAAAAAAACATAAAAAAGGCATTTGCCATGTCTCCTTTTGGAATCAAAGCCTTGGGAAAATATCTTCATGTTGGCAAATGCACCTACACAAAAAAGTTTTACTGCTGCACTCATTTGATTGTTAATTCCTCACTTGGATAAAAGCATCTGCTAAATGCATACATGTAAATCTAACATATAGAGCCGAATGGTTGGGTGGGAGACCGATTTTAATGCGATTAGGTTCAACTACCTCAGGAGAAAACAAACTCAGCAACCCTTCCCCCATCATCCACTCCAAACGCATGAGGACAAGGCCTCTGGACAACATGCCATCTTGATATGACATTATAATCATGATATTCATATGTTTCGATGTGAGCTCACATAAACATGACAGCCAAAATAAAGTCAATATCAGACCTGCTGCAGCACGACCACCAAATATCACCAACTGTAAACAATCGCCTAGAAAGCATTACGTGTCATTTATAAGATGCAATAAGAAAAGCCCATTGACAATCTACGCATTAGAAAACCCCCTCAATCACGCTGAAGTAGTGATCTCAGGCTACATATGTTGTCATTTTGCTCATTAGCAAGCTGCTTTAGCTAAGCTAGTGTACGGAAGCAGCTCGACGCCTCGCTATTTGCGGTTAAATGATATTTTTAACACATTTTGTATATGATATTACCGGTGGTCGTCCTAAAGTGGGTCGCTGTCCTGTTCCATGTATTCCGTTTGGAGTCGTGTATAAACTGGCTGTTGAAGGGTCGGACAGACAGACATTGGAAGTCTGTGTAACGCACGGCGGCGGGGTTATAATCTGTATATATGTGGTAGTGGACAGATTAGAGGTGAAGCGATCGGACAGTGCTGTTAAAACTACGTTTCTGTCCAGCGAAGAGCCACCAACCCCTGCGATTATGACTTTCTCCGGGGCTGATGGGATCCCTCTTCTCATCGTTGTGGACTCTGGTGTCCTTTGTACTTCCTTTAGTTTAAACTCGCTTTTCTGATAATCCGCCACGTTTATTTTACAAATATTGACGGCGAACATGAGATTAAAGTCTCAGCTGCCCATCTGGCTGTGCTTGGTATTATATTAGTTGCTGATGAAGGTTAGATGCTTTGGATTTTGAGAAAGACCGAATCGCTCTGCCGCCAAACTGAAAAATGGCTCCAGGAAGCGGACAATGAATGAGGGGATGCAGTTTACGCGCGAAGTGCCCTCCCGCGAAACTCAGATTTCCCGGGGAAATTTTAAACAATATTTGCATAAAACACGCGATTGGAGGCGTTAACAACGAGCCACGCCTTTATTTAACGTTCTCTTCATAGCAGTTCGCCCAATGGGAAAACGCCAACGTAGATCCGAAGCTGCAATTGGTCGATCGTAGCACATGTACGAATGACGTAACTACGTGTCTCGTCACAACGTTGTTTCATTTTCACGAAACTGTCAACGATCAGTATCTGTTTATTACCCTCATTTTTTGTCTTTTTTTATTGTACTTATCTTACTGTATCTTTGGAGATACTCACTATTGTTGGCTCTTCTGTTTTTTATTTAATTATATATATATATATATATATATATATATATATATATATATATATATATATATATATATATATATATATATTGGTCTCAATTAAAAATAATTTTGCTTTGGGATTTTTTTTATTTAATTACGATCAAAACAGTTGGATAAATGGCCACAATGCCAAAAGTTCTTTATTCAGAACAGGAGTAACATGTAAAAATAATTGTTGGTATAGTCTTGTGTGATGGTCTTGTATTTCAGCAAGCAAAAGCTAAATCTGCCTTTACAAACTGTGGTGGCACCATAGTATAATGATGGTATCATATGGTTAAATGGGTACAACATTCAAGGTACTTCCATGATAAATGACTTTAACAATGATTTAATTGATTTAAGCAAAATGTGTGGATTTTGAGCTTTCTTTTCTGTGAAACTGTTTTAAATGCAGAACATCAACACTATCAATAGGTGGCGCTGTATCATATATATGTATATATATATATATATATATATATATATATATATATATATATATATATATATATATATATATATATATATCACAATAGACAAATGACACATGAGTGCTCAGTTTGAATAATGCACATCAACCCACTGAAAACTGTTGGGAATTAATCATGACTGTAGTATAGACTGGTTTGAGTTTGGGTTTTCTTATCTTTTTAATCTCAAAAGCGTTTAATGGCTCGGTTTATGTGATTAATGTGGGCAAAATTCTGCCACATTATAACTAAAGCACATCTACATCAACATTTTTCACCAAAAACACCAAAGATATGACAACTTAATTTGTAAATTATTTGTATCAAATTATTTTGTTAACTGTATATGCCTTTGTTTAAACCTAACAAGTGAGCATTCAGTGGAAATACATACTTAAATGGATGTTACATCAATAATAATAATCAAATATATAAACTACATACAGCCTATACATACATACAGTGCAATACTACGATACAACATATAGTATATTGCCTACATAAGAAAATGAAAAACAAAAGTCTCTAAAATGAAGCTTATTTCATAAAAGTCACTAAAATTAAGCATTGACTAAATCAAATGGAATAGATATACAAGAAGTCTTTAAAATAATCCACGGTTTCCTCGCTCATTCCTTCATTTCTCTCAAAGTTCTAGGATCGGTCAGACTGTAGATTCTGACAACTTACGCATGTTCATGTCAAGAGTGTAGCAGCCGCTACTCTTTAAAAAGGTTATTTGGTCCCTCGCACTTTTTATGCTAAACCCATAACGAGTCCAAATGGTGGATTACAGTATTCTTTGCGTTTTGTTACTTTGAGCTGATTGAGTGACCATCCAGCCAATCGTCAGTCAGACAGTCTAATCAAAAGTTGGTTTCAACAATGCTCATTTATCCATGTTTTTATCGGCATTGATGTTGCTCTAAATGAATAAACTAGAGATGAGGAAATGAGAGTTATTTATCAGCATATTGTTCTTGATTGGCAGCATTGAATTGTACTGCAGAAAAAAACAAAGGACAGTCCTTCTTTTAAGCAGACATTGCAAGTGGAGTTTATATCAGCGCATGAGTCTTCATTAAGTTATGCTTTTTACATTATGTTTGTGAGGTAATACTTTGATCAGTTGTTTTTGACAATTTAATCAGGTCACTAGATCTGCGTTAAATGTGAAAAGCTATTTTTAATATCAGCTCCCGTTTCTTACTTTTATGTTGTGTGCAGTCGACAAACTGCAGGAAAAAAGATAGACCTGCTGTGTTCTTAGACTGCATTTTACTGAAGTGAATAGATATGTAGACACACTTTTTTATACTTGAAAATATACAGACATTATTAAAACTCAATATAATTCTTATAAGACTATTATTAATGTCTTTTGATAAAAGTCATGCTTAGCAGCTCACAAACTCTAGGGAAATTACACATTTGTTTTGTTCTAATAATGCATAAAACCTCTACTAAAATCTTTATGTAGGTCTGTAGACAAACACATTTTAGAGGATTACAATTTTCTTTTGATCGTTGATTCAGTGACAAACTCATTTCACTCCACTGGCATCACCAGAAATGATCACTGAATGAATCATTGAATGGCTCTGAATGAAAATTGGTGAACATTGTCAAAATACTTGAGTAACTTGGATACAATTAAATCCCACAATGCACAAACGCAAAGTATTAATACAATTGTGCTCAGTCTTTTATTGTCATGTGAGAAACAGAAGTGCTCCAAAAGATGCCTTTTATTTTTGCAGCTCATTTTTCAATACTTGAATCTTTAAAATACTACAAATATTAAAAGTAAATAATGCATATGTATTAATATAATACTTATATAATAATATATATTGTTATATATTAATACTGCACTGTAAGTGTTGGGTCAGTGTGAGACACTGACACCTGTGTCCCCCCACTTATAAAATGACTGCTACGCCCCTGTCTGGAGTGAGTTCTGGGAGGGTGAGATTTCAGCAGATACACGCCCATCTGACAGCTCCATCAACCCCGCCTTGACAATCTGCTTCAACGCATCTAACTTTCTACCAGTGAAAAAGAAGAGAGCTCAAGTTTCTGTCCTCGACGCAAAACCCCTCCAAGATGCTGCACTCCTGATATAACTTGAACGCTCTGGACGCGATGCGACTCTTTCACCTGTAATGTCTGGCGAAACAAGCGCGCAGAGGGACGTCTAGTTCTCGAAACAGGGATCTTCAGCATGTAGAATGGACGTCAACACAGACATCGCGTTTAAAACCACTGGATGCGCATGGTTAAGTCCTGTCAGTGATCTGGTCGGAGTCCCTTTGGATCAGGTAACTGCAAAACAAACGAGTATCTTTGAAAAGTCTTCAGACTTCCAGCTTTTGCCATATGAGTTTCCATTGGGTTATGATTAAAAGTCATTACCAGTCAGACTAGTGACAAGTCAGTCAACTTCTTTGTGTTTTAGATGTTTGGTAAGACTTTTAACCATCATGCCCAGTTGAGTTAAGTGTTGACTTTACTGCCTTGATGTTTGGGGTCACAGTGACCCCTATGATTTACTGGTTAAAAACAAAACAAAAAAGGATAGCAATTTTAAAATGATCATGTTATTTTCCTCATATTATTCATATGTCCCCCTTACCTAATAAAAGCCAATTTGACAGCTATAATTGCAGCCTTAACCTTTTTTTTTTTTTTTTTTGTATCACAAAGGAATGTGTCTAGTAATACCTCTTCTGTTTTGGGACATTTTGACATACAGTTAAATAAATCCAGAATAAAACAAAATCTAAATAGGCAAGAATGGACTGTTACAGTATGTATACCAATCAGATCTAGTAATGTTATAAATATATTCATATCTTGGGTCTCTGAGACCCTAAACAAAAGCAAATCAACATTTTTCCAAGATGGATTTGTGATCAAGATCAAGTTGAAATTTAGTTTAGAATAAACTTTCATATAATTAGGAAAATTCATTGTGGGTCAACCTGATGCTTCAATGCTAATTATTTATATATAATTATATAAAATATATTTATATATATATATATATATATATATATATATATATATATATTTTTTTTTTTTTTTTTTTTTTTTTTTTTGATGTTTCAATGGGCCTTGGGGTCTCTCAGACCCCAAACAGAACATGAGCACCCAAAAAAAAAAAAAGAGTAATGTTCTGGATTGGTGACATTTAACCCTGAAAGCCCACGTACACCTCTGAGATGTCTGTTTTAGATTTTTTTTAATCCGGAAAGCATCGCAATCTAATTAACATTGGCTAAAAATCTTAAAAAAGATCACATTTACAAACATTTAAAATTATAAATGTCTCTTAGACAGTGCTATCTGGGAACTTTGCATTATGGTGTCATTTTAACTCAATGGTGCTTTCTCATCGGCTCTGCTCATGTAAAATTCTTACTAACAGATAGAACAGATAGTTTGTTCTGTATTTTATTTCATATGTACCATGTTTGCCTTCTTTTCAGGTGAATTTCATTGCATGTCAGGTGTTTGGACTAGTAGCTGCATTCTGGTTTCGACTCTATCTCAATCCTCAGCATGCCAGCGTTGAGATTCGACATGCTGTCGCTGCCCTCCTTGGAGCTTCAATCATCATGTTTTGCTTTGGCTGGTTAGAGAGACACACTTTTATAATGGGGCGAAATATAAAAACACATATTGATCCACCACTAATTTAAAATTTGTAGGAAGAATGTGTCCCCCTCAGTGTCAATAATTGTTATATGGCCTGGTCCATGAATTGATGGATTTTACCCAATGTTAACTGTGTCAGATGTGTCCTAACGATGGACTGGTTGTGTTTTTATTGGATAAAACCATCGTACTGAATGATTACAATATTCATGAACCATTTTTAAGGAATTACCATGGTACATGTCCAAAAACATGGTAATACCATGGTACTTTTATTATTACTGATGTTTCTTGCATTGGATTTGCAGCAGTGTGAAACGTTTGAAATTTGTTGTGCAGGTGAGATTCTTGGCAGTCGGTAACTGTTTTGTAAATAGATGAATTAGATGTAATCTGTTCCAATCTCCTGTCTGTTGGTGTACACTCAAGCTGTCGGAGTCTATTGACTGCTGACTCAGGATGAAGTCATACCATGGCCAAAGAACAGAGATGTTAATTTTGTTGAAACCTTAAATCTGTTTTTCTCTGATCGCACCATATGTACTTGCCTTCACAGGTTTGCAGTACACATCTTCATCCTGGTTTTGGCTTGCTATGGAATTATGCTCAAAGCCAGCCTCCACAATGTTCACAGGTGAGTAATGAGTTTTCTTGTGCAACATTGTCTACTTATCACCCAAAGCATTTAAACCATTTTTTTTTGGTGTGGCAGGTTTTTTAAAGTAGTGTTACAGGATATGGTGGATTTTCATGTAATCTGATGAATAGAGCAAAATAGAAATGTGTTAGCTTTTTTTTTTTTTTTGCAATTTAGTGTGCTACAGTGTGTTTACAGTGTGCTAACCTGTATGTTTATCGCAGTTAAAAATCAAAGTTTTTCAAAATAATTGCAATTCGATTTTTTTTTTTGTTGTCCAAAATCGTTTAGCTCTACTACAAACAGAACATACAACAATATTTCAGAGCATGCTTAAAAGAAAAACAGTTTGGTCAGTTAGGAACTTTTGAAGAGTAATTGGTCAGTTGAGGTGAAATTGAACTTCTAAAGAGCTTGTGATTTGCTCTGTCATCCGTATTCACAGCCCATAATGATAATGAACAAAAATTTGCAACTTTAGCTGACTGCTAATTTGCTTTCTTGCTCACAAATACTGCAGACAATTATCCTTAATTTACTGTTAGAGGCAGAAACTTGATTATGGTTATAATACAATTAATTGTGCAGCCCTAGTGCAATTTCTATAAAATGGAGAAAAAAAAAAACTCTTATTCAGTAAACCAAACAACTAGGGGGGGAAAAAGGAACATTCATGGAAATGTACTGGTCAAAAGGTCTGGGAACCTTGTAGATAATGTTAGCTTGGTTACACCTGCCAACTGGCCCGAAACTCTCTTACACTGGCCCCAGGCCATCAGACCTTCCTTATTGTTGAGTCCAGCACCCTCAAAAAAGAATCAGGACTGGTAAACAAACTGTAGACACTCTAGATTTACATATTAATACAGTTGGAAGATTAGTGTGAATGCTCTCGTATGTGCAGTTTGAAGCACCATTATTGAACTGATGACACCCAAGTCCTATTCCAACATAAAGAATTCAAATTATTTAAGTGTCTTTTCCACCATGTGGCCGAACAGTTCTGAGCACAGTGAGGAATGGTTACAGTATCTTTTCCACCTGACCATGATTCGAAACGGTTAGACAACCGTGCTCAACTGTTCTGGTGGAATATCTGTAGTGATGTCGCTACTCACGATTGGTCACTTGTCAGTTACCAAGGTTACTAGTTTTTTCCCTGTAGCTGACCAAGTGCACTATTTGGGCAAAGTAAACACACTTCTCACGTGGTCCTTAAACTCTTGTGTTACCAAGGTAACGACTGACGTATTTCTTTGTAAATTCGAAGACTGTTTTCAGCATCACAGTGGAAAAAAAATCCGTAACTGTGCTGGCTGGCCCGGATGGGCACTGAATAGAACGGTTTCGCAACAAGAACAGTTCAGCCCAATGGTGGAAAAGAGGCTTTTGTCACCACTGAGGTGCTTTTGTTACACTCACATTAGAATTGTATATTCCAAAAGTTCATGGATAATGAGCCTTTGGTCACAACCGTGCAGAACTAATGGTGTCAGTTTCGTTTACCCATTAACTGGTCCCCAGAAACCTAGCAACTTAAAATTCTGCTGTTGAAACATTGAAACTCTTCACGTTCTTATTTCAGGTATACAATGATTGCAGCAGTTGGGTACCTCACATTATGCCAAGTCAGTAGAGTCTTCATATTCAACTATGGCATTCTGTCCACGGATTTCTCAGGGTGAGGATTTCATAACTGTCATTTCCTTCCACAGTCTAGGCTAATTCATTTAAATTACAATTACATTTATGCATTTGGCAGATGCTTTTATCCAAAGCGACTCACAGTGCACTTATTACAGGGACAATCCCCCAGAGCAACCTGGAGTTAAGTGCCTTGCTCAAGGACACAATGGTGGTGGCTGTGGTGATCGAACCCAGAACCTTCTGATTACCAGTTCAGTGCTTTAGCCCACTACGCCACCATCAACTCCATTCAGTGAGTTGCTAAATGTTGATCCGCAAGGATGCATTTGTAAAGATGAAGTAGACATTATGAAACTCCCAAGAGTCCATAACTCCAAATTAAGGAATTTAATCAAAGTGTCGGTTTGGAAGCTTTATGGGTGGTGTCGATCTCAGAGGTAGGGATGGATTACCGACTGGGCCAATGCCTAGGGGCCCTTGAGTGCCTGAGGGGGCCCTGGTCTTTAAAGTTGCACGATCCATTTTGGCGATTCCCCCGCTCGAAAACCCATCAACAATGAAAACGAAACCCAACAACTTTTGGGCATTAAAACGAACCACTGTTCAATATCTTTTGGTGGGGGGCCCTTTGAGATAATTGGCCCCGGGGCCTTCACAAGTCATATTCCGTCCCTGTTCAGAGGTGATGGGCTGTTGTTCTCAACTGGTTTTGTTTCTGGTTCTGGATTTATATTGGACATCAGGTGAGGACCCAACACAATATCTGTTTACAAGTGAATCCATATTTTATGGAGGCTAATATTTTCTTTTTGAATAGTTTTGTTCATGGTTTTTAAGAGCATGTCACCCAACCTGTCAATGATGGCATCTGTCTACTATTAAGTGACAGATGAGTTTGAGGTTAAATACCATAGACTTGGATTGGACACATAGCCTTTGGCGTCAACAGCAAACGGAATGGGAAGTGTTTTTCTCCTCCATTTAAAAAATGAATAAACCTATTTATTTTGCCATCCAAACTGTGCATATTTACAGTATCTCACAAAAGTGAGTACATGCCTCACATTTTTGTAAATATTTGATTATATCTTTTCATGTGACAACACTGAAGAAATGACACTTTGCTACAATGTAAAGTAGTGAGTGTACAGCTTGTATAACAGTGTAAATTTGTTGTCCCCTCAAAATAACTCAACACACAGCCATTAATGTCTAAACTGCTGGCAACAAAAGTGAGTACATCCCTAAGTGAAAATGTCCAAATTGGGCCCAATTAGCCATTTTAACATGACCGGTGTCATGTGACTTGTTAGTGTTACAAGGTCTCAGGTGTGAATGGGGAGCAGGTGTGTTAAATTTGATGTCATCACTCTCGCACTCCCTCATACTGGTCACTGAAATTTCAACATGGCACCTCACAGCAAAGAACTCTTTGAGGATCTGAAAAAAGAATTGTTGCTCTACATAAAGATGGCCTAGGCTATAAGAAGATTGCCAAGACCCTGACACTGAGCTGCAGCACGGTGGCCAAGACCATACAGCGGTTTAACAGGACAGGTTCCACTCAGAACAGGCCTCGCCATGGTCGACCAAAGAAGTTGAGTGCACATGCTCCGTGTCATATCCAGAGATTGTCTTTGGGAAATAGACGTATGAGTGCTGCCAGCATTGCTGCAGAGGTTGAAGGGGTGGGGGGTCAGCCTGGCAGTGGTCAGACCATACGCCGCACACTGCATCAAATTGGTCTACAATGGCTATCGTCCCAGAAGGAAGCCTCTTCTAAAGATGATGCACAAGAAAGCCCGCAAACAGTTTGCTGAAGACAAGCAGACTAAAGACATGGATTACTGGAACCATGTCCTGTGGTCTGATGAGACCAAGATAAGACAACATATGACTTATTTGTTTCAGATGTTGTCAAGCATGTGTGGCGGCAACCAGGTGAGGAGTACAAAGACAAGTGTGTCTTGCCTACAGTCAAGCATGGTGGTGGGAGTGTCATGGTCTGGGGCTGCATGAGTGCTGCCGGCACTGGGGAGCTACAGTTCATTGAGGGAACCATGAATGCCAACATGTACTGTGACATACTGAAGCAGAGCATGAACCCCTCCCTTCGGAGACTGGGCAGGAGGGCAGTATTCCAGCATGATAACAGCCCCAAACACACCTCCAAGATGACCACTGCCTTGCTAAAGAAGCTGAGGGTGAAGGTGATGGACTGGCCAAGCATGTCTCCAGACCTAAACCCTATTGAGCATCTGTGGGGCATCCTCAAATGGAAGGTGGAGGAGCACAAGGTCTCTAACATCCACCAGCTCTGTGATGTCATCATGGAGGAGTGGAAGAGGATTCCAGTGGCAACCTGTGATGCTCTGGTGAACTCCATGCCCAAGAGGGTTAAAGCAGTGCTGGAAAATAATGGTGGCCACACAAAATATTGACACTTTGGGCCCAATTTGGACATTTTCTCTTAGGGGTGTACTCACTTTTGTTGCCAGCGGTTTAGACATTAATGGCTGTGTGTTGAGTTATTTTGAGGATACAGCAAATTTACACTGTTATACAAGCTGTACACTCACTACTTTACATTGCAGCAAAGTGTCATTTCTTCAGTGTTGTCACATGAAAAGTTATAATCAAATATTTACATAAATGTGCAGGTTGTCCTCACTTTTGTGAGATACTGTATATGGTTATTTACATTACATTTTATTGTTATTTTGCATTTTTTTTCTCCATTTTGTCTCAATCATAACCCACTTTTGAAGTGTGATCCACTGGTGGAGAACCAAAGTTCTAAGGAATTTGTTTTTAGGCCAACACTAACAAATTTGCAGCAGTTAACTTAAGGGCATTTAATGGTTGAGCAAAAGTTAATTGTGGCCATTGAAGAGGTTGATGGGTAGTGGGAGGCTAGTTTTTTCTGGATTTAGGTCAGTTAGTCAGAAATGTCAGTGATTCGGTGCCAGAGTTTTCTTTATAAAAAGCAAAAATCAAAGTTACAGTGAGGCACTTACAATGGAAGTGAATGGGGCCAAATTTTGGAGGGGTTAAAGGAGGAAATTTGTAGCTTATAATTTTATAAAAAGCACTTACATTAATTCTTCTGTTAAAACTCATGTATTATTTGCAGTGTAATGTTGTTTAAATCATAATTTTTAGTCATTTTAGGGTTTGATTACACTACATCGTCATGCCAATGAAGTTGCAAAATTGGCTATAACTGTACACAGAAAAGGGTAGTAAGTGATTTTATCACACTTAAACCACAATTACATGCATATTGTTTATGCCTGACTATACTTTTGAAACAATGAGTTTTTTAACGTTTATGATTTGGTCCCATGTCCCACATTTTTGCTTTTTTTTTTTTTAAGAAAAAGAGGGGCAAGTCAAAATATTTTTTTTTGGTATTCAACATTATGCCACAAATGCTGTTGATTGAACCCAAAATATTTACTCAATTTATGTGACAAGTTCTAACCAACTAACAAATACTCCCATATACTTGCACACCTACGTTTCTGTCAATTTGGCCTCTCCCTAGGGCTTGGTTTAGTTTCTTATCTACTAGTTCTGTTGGCATTCCTCTGCTGAGGGGTTTTAACACACCTTTGGATAAATAGGACTGCGAGATAACATGAAGCAATGCAGTGTACCTGCCCAGGCTGTCAACGCCTCTCAGTCACTTATCTCAGAGCGGAGGTTTGTCGGGGGTCACATCAGCTGAATCATATTAGGCTGTTGAACTCGTCTGCCTGTTTATTTGCCGTTTCTTCCCCCAACCAGAGCAATCTTTCAATCTCTGTCTCATAGCTACTGTCTTTCACTGCATTCCACATACTGTGTGCAGCCAATGAGAGTGAGATGACTGTGTCATTTATTTCAAATGTAAGTTTGGCATTTTTGCCAAGGTCCTTTTTAGTGGATGTGTTAAGCCCGTTCCCATAATTTTACCCAAGTTTTCCAGCAGAGTAGTCACAGTTGTAGTTGATCACTTTAAAGGGATAGTTCTTGTCATCATACTCATTCTATGTCTTCTGTTTTTCAGTCCTTTGATGATAATAACACAGAAGATCACCACACTCGCCTTTCAGGTGCATGACGGTAAGAAATCATTGCACTCGTCTACCAGTAAAATCACCTATAAATATGTAGCCTAGCAGTAGGCCTCACTGAGATTCCTAAAAACCAGTTCAGTGTTTCAGCTGAGGAAGTTCTCGTTGTTCTGCACGTTTCAGGAATGTGTCGAAAGCAGGAGGAACTGACGGAGGATCAGAGGCGTCTGGCTGTACAGTAGGAATATTTTTAAACCCTCTTATCTCACCTGTAACCACAAACATTTGCCTTATATCTATATGACTGTGCAAATACAGTTTTTCTGACGTAAATGCAACGCATGATAAATTAAAGCAGACATTCTCAACTGATTTTGCTTCAGGACTGTTATGTGGTTAATTCCATTGTATAGTTAGCATTTTAAACAAAGTGTTTTCCTGCAGTCCCTGACCCAACCAGATCTGAAAAACACATTTTTTTAGATTGAGGCCCACCACTGAATTAAAGCATAAGTTAAGGCTTGTCAGTTTGTAACAATTAGTTGAATGCAAAATTTTTCAGCAAGTTAACTTAACATTGATGTAAAAACTTTGTGTCATAAAAGTCTTGAGCTCAGTGGGACAATACTTGATGCATTTTATCATGGAATCTATACATATGGTCAGCCCTGAAAAAGTACCTGTAACAACACCTTTAACTACAAAGGAAGTTTACGTTGCAATTCAAATTTCGGGGAGACGCTGACTACCTCCCCTGGATTTGCATGTTTGAATCCAGGGCGTGCTGAGTGACTCCAGCCAGGCTTCCTAAGCATACAATTTGCCCGGTTGCTAGGGTGGGTAGAGTCACGTGGGTTTACCTTCCTCGTGGTCATATGGGGGTTCTCACTTTCGCTCGTGGTGAGTTGTGTGTGGATATCACGGTGAATGGCGTGAGCATCCATACGCACTAAATCTCAGCGGCAACACGCTAAGCAAGTCACGTGAAAACATGCGCGGGCTCGGGCTGTCATTACTGCCCCAGTTAAGGCAGCCAAGCTCCATGTAAAATAAAATGACTTATTTGGCTACTGTTTCGACTGCATTATTCAATTCATGTAAGTGTACATCATTATTAATTTATTAATTTGTTAAACCTTTTTTAATAATTGGAATAAATACTGAGTACACCTTTTACTTTCAAAGTTCAAACATAAATGTAACCAACATAGAAGTTAGCATACTGCTTAAAGGGTAGTAGTTCACCCAAAAATGAAAATTCTCTCATCATTTACGCTTCATGCCATCCCACATGTGTATGACTTACTTTCTTCTGCTGAACACAAACATTTATAAGAGATTTTTATAAGAATATTTCAGCTCTGTAGGTTCATACAATGCAAGTGAATGTTGGCCAGAAATTTTAAGCTCCAAAAAGCACATAAATGCAGCATAAAAGTAATCCATACGACGCCAGTGGTTAAATCCATATCTTCACAAGTAATATGATAGGTGTGGTCGAGAAACAGGTTAATATATTATGTCTTTTTTTTCCTTTTTTTTTTTTTTTTACTATAAATCTTCACTTTCACTTTCACATTTTTCTTCGTATGTTTTTGTCGATTTGCATTATTTGTGTGCAGGGAGGAGAATTTATAGTGAAAAAAGGACTTAAATATTGATCTGTTTCTCAACCACACCTATCATATCACTGAAGATACGGATTTAACCACTGGAGTCATATGCCTTCATGTGCTTTTTGGAACTTCAAAGATCTGGCCACCATTCACTTGCATTGTGAGAGCCATCAGAGCTGAAATATGTTTCTAAAAACCTTTGTGAAAGAAAGTCATACACATCTGGGATTGCAGGAGGGTGAGTAAATGATGAGAGAATTGTAATTTTTGGGTCTTTCCCTTTGAACTACCACTTTAACAATCGAAAAATAGACCAAATAAAGACAGAAAGACTAAATAAACATAGAAGTTTGGCCAAAGAAGTCACAACACTAATTTCACCCCCATATTTCAAAGAGAGGGCAAAACAGAAGTCTTAAATGATTATTATCTGTGTAAACAACTGTGAAACATAATCTATTTGCTGTACCTACAGCTCAAAGCCATCACTATTGGAGTACCTAAGCTACAATATCAATTTCCTGAGTGTCCTGGTGGGGCCCTGCAGTAACTTTAAAGACTATATGGAGTTTATACAGGGCCAGCATGCTCATCACCGGCTGAGGAGAGTGAAAGCCAGCAGCCCGCAGCAGAACGGCTGGGACAGAGTGCCCGAGCCATCGCCTGTGGTGAGCCACAAAGACAGATTCATCCAACTGTTCCCTTAGAAATAAAGCCTTTCACTCAGGACTGGGCAAGAGACCCATCACAGTAGTTCACAAACACTCTTGAGAGTAAACAATTCTTTAAAGGAGTAGTACACCCAAAAATGAAAATTCAGTCATTACGTATTTGCCCTCATGTCATTCAAAACCATTTTGGCCATGGAACACACAATGAGGATGTTTGAAGAATCGTCATGCAGCTCTTTTCCGTGCAACAATAGTTCATAGTGGCCATATCTGTCAAGCTCTAAAATGGACAAAGAAAAACCACAAAATCATCTCAAAAGAAGTCCATATGACTCGTATGCCGTATTCCAAGTTTTCTGAAGCCATACGATAGCTTTGTGTCAACAAAAGAACAACAAGCAATTTTGAAGTGAAATGAGGGTAAGTAATGAAATAATTTTTTGGGTGAACTATCCTTTTAAGAATAGTGTGATTTTGGCATTTATATCAGGGCAATAAGTAGGTAATTTAAAGGAATAGTTCACCCTGTCATCATTAGCTCAGCTTTATGTTGTTCCAAACCTGTTTAACTTCTGTCTTCCGTTAAACGCAAAGAAACAAAACTGTATTTTTACAGTGCTTTCTTTGTCATGGTTGGACCTTGGCTGCTTCAGCCGCTTGGGTTCAGTGGAATTAAGTCATACAGGTTTGGAACAACATGAGGGTGAGTAAATAATGACAGAATTGTCATATTACGGGTCAACTATTCCTTTAAATATGTCTTTTGTTCTGTATGTTTATTTGTAGCAATAATATTGTGTTACTAGTTGTCATAATCAATTTCTGATATAATTTGAATATTTGAGGTTTCTGTGGTTCTGTCATTTTGATATGCAGTATGATGTGATTAAACTACAATGGCACAGAGTTGTCAAGCATATCTCTCAAAGTGTTTGAGTGTTCATTTCCTTCATGAGATGAATTATTGCTGTTTTTCACAGAGGCCAGTGATTAAAAAGCTGCTTGTGTGCACTGGCTCTCTGCTCTGGTTCTTCATCATCACCAAAGCATTCCCCATAAACTACAATGTGGACCCACAATTCATCAACAAGGCCTCTTTCATTAGCAGATTGGCCTATGCCTTCATTTCCATCCAGGCAGCCAGACCCAAGTTCTATTTTGCATGGACTCTCGGTGAGTGGATTGTAGCAGAAATCGAGGCTTTCAGCAATTTAAATTCAGCATTTAATTAAATGTACACATTTTTCTATGTACAGCGGATGCCGTTCATAATGCAGCAGGGTTTGGAATCAGCAATGTGGACGAGAGAGGGCAAGTGTCCTGGGACCTCGTCTCCAACGTTCATATATGGCAGATTGAGGTGCGTTCTACTTTACAAACGGCAAAGCAAATGTTTCCAGTGCTGCATTTTCTAACGTCACTCAAGGGCTGTGGATCAGAGTATGTGAGCAGAGTGGTAGCGGAAGCAGAGCCGCGTGATTTTGTCTGGAGCGAGGAGCAGGTTTTTTAAAAATCAAAGCATCATTGTTTTCTCTCGCTCCACTAATGCTCCATCACTGGCACAACACCTGTTAACAGCCCATAATGCAAGAATTCACCACATGATAAGCAGTGTCAAACACTATTGGCATGAAGGAAAGATGGAATTTCTGATATAACCAGAAAGAATGTGATTATGTGATTTAATACATCTCCTGCATGGAAGGTTGTGATATTAAAAAGCATACTGTAATAACTTTACAGTGGAGAGGTAGTTAGGTGCTAATTTTGCCATTGAGCGAACACAGAGCGGGGTTTCTCTAATCCAGGAGCGTGGAGCGAGTGAGGGGTGGGAAATGGACAACCCGGAGTGGAGCTGGAGCGGAGTGATTAAAGAATGCTTTGAGTGCGGAGGGGAAATTGTTGCCGCTCCACTCCACTCACGTACTCTGCTGTGGATCTGTCATACCTTCAATTTAAAAGCAATATTCTTTCTGCCCACAGACAGCGACCAGTTTCAAATCATTCATCGACAACTGGAATATACAGACTGCTTTGTGGCTGAAAAGGTGTTTTAAATGTTATTTTGAATATTTCCATCATATATTGCTATTAATGTTGGTGCTAGATTCTGTGTACCTCTATGTTTTCGACGTTTTAAAGTCGGCATGAAACGGAAGTTGCAACCAACCACTGTATTGTGACGTATTTCCGAGCGAAACAGCTCATCGAACAAGACATGATCAAACTGACAACATAAACGCACAAGCACATTGCGGTCTTTGCTCATGAAGAGGCCGAGAGTAAAAGATAACAATATTTTAACGTTTTGAATCACAATACACTAAATATAAAGGGAAAAAAACACTTACTCGTGCTGTGGATCCCAAAATAACTGCATTCACAAATATAAATAAAATCCAGAGGGGGTTCTGGGTAGCTCAGTGAGTACTGACGCTGACTACCACCCCTGGAGTCATGAGTTCGAATCCAGGATGTGCTGAGTGACTCCAGCCAGGTCTCCTTAGCAACCAATTTGGCCCGGTTGCTAGGGAGGGTAGGGTAGGGTAGGGTAACCTCCTTGTGGTCACGATTAATGGTTCTCACTCTCAATGGGGCGTGTGGTAAGTTGTGTGTAGATCATGGAGAATAGCGTGAGCCTCCACATGCTGTGAGTCTCCACAGTGTTAAGATGTGCAAATTGACGGTCTCAGAATTCCTGCATGCATCACCAGAGAGAAGTCTGTTGTTTCATGGAAGATCGAGGTATTACATTTTGATTAAAGATTACGAGTTCAAATAAATAAATAAAACATATTCATGGATGTATCGTTCACAATAAGATCAATAACATGCATTTAGAAAATAGATAGGGTGAAATTGTATTTCATGCCGACTTTAACGAGAAAATGTTTAAGAGGCAAGTATCAAACATTCTGTCTACTGAAAGAACTAGTCTGAGACTAGACGTGAAGATCAGCTATTATATATATGTATATACACACAGTAGGTCTGGGTGGCATGCAGTGGTTCAAATGTATCACCTGTGCAGTCACACGTGTGTGTGTGTGTGTGTGTGTGTGTATTGGCTAATTTACAATGGCTTCTATTAAGGCTCATCCAATAAGATTTAAGAGTTATTGAGAACCATTTATTTTATAGTGTTAGTATTAGTATAATACTGTTTGACTTTTATTTTTAACTCATATTACATAATGTGAAACTGTTTTTATGCTAATGCCAGACTTTAAATGTATTTACTATGAATAAACATATCTTTTCATTTGCCTTCAAAAAGTTCCAAATAAAAAAAATACATCTGTTAAGCATGATGATCCAAAAATAGTTATTACCACATGTCTCTTAAAGGAACAGTTCACCCAAAAATGAAAATTCTCTCATCATTTATTCACATATTTCAGCTCTGTAGGTCCATACAATGGCCAGAACTTTGAGGCTCCAAAAAGCACATAAAGGCAGCATAAATGTAATCAATAAGACTCCAGTGGTTAAATCCATATCTTCAGAAGCGGTAGGTTTGGGTAAGAAACCAGATATTTTTTTTTTTTACTATAAATCTCCACTTTCACTTTCTTCTTTTGTTTTTGGCCATTCACATTATTCATGCATATCGCCAACTACTGGACAGGGGGGAGAATTTATAGTAAAAAAAAAGGATTTAAATATTGATCTGTTTCTCACCTACACCTAACATATCACTTCTCAAGACATGGATTAAAATCACTGGAGTCGTACTTTTATGCTGCCTTCATGTGCTTTTTGGAGCCTCAAAGTTCTGGCCACCATTCACTTGCATTGTTTGAACCTACAGAGCTGAGATGTTTTTAATTTTCGCAAAAGAAGAAAGTAAGTTATACACATCTGAGATGGCATTAAGGAGAGAAAATGTAAAAATGTTCATGTTTGGGTGAACTATCCCTTTAAAATATAAACCATTTTTAAGTTGACTTTCCAGGAAAAAATGTATCATACTGCCCACCCCTTAGACATTTATTTGAATCTTATCTAAAGGATATTTATTGACATCCTTGCCTCTGCTATGCTTCAGTGTGTGTTATGATCGAGTGCCTCATTACCGTACGCCCCTCACGTTTGTGCTGTCGGCCATGTGGCACGGAGTTTACCCAGGATACTACTTTACCTTCATCACAGCTATACCCATCACCTTTGCAGCCCGTGCTGTAAGTTTTACACACACACACACACACACACATACATACATATGTTGGTCTACCTATCATTATGAGGACTTTCCATAGACATAATGATTTTTATACTGTACGAACTATATATTCTGTCCCCTAAACCTAACCCTCACAAAACCCTTTCTGCAATTTTACATTTTCAATAAAACATTGTTTAATATGTTTTTTAAGCTATTTAAATTATGGGGACACTAGAAATGTGTAATTTATACCGTAATACCCTTGCAATTACCATTTTGTAACCTAAACCACTTAAAAAGTGTTGGGTCTGCCCAACTGGCATTGGTGCGTGGAGGATTCTTCTGTTATGTGATTTTGAGTAACATAGTATTTACTAGAAATTTTTATCAGTTTAATGCAACATTGTCGAAATATAGTATCAATTTCTTTCAAAAAACATTTATTTGTTTATTATTATTGTTTTGTCTCTTTAAAAAACAACAACGCAATTTCAGTGATTCCAGACATTTGAACAATAGTTTATGCCATTCCCATCTGCAGTTTGTGCTGTGGGCTGGTTTTCCTGCATTCTCTGTCAGTCATGACACACATAATGTATACTGTACCACACATTCTGCAAATACGCTCCAGTACACAAATGATCACTCTTTATCTCTCAGTATGTCTTTCTGTTTCCCCTCACAACACATGTGAAGGTGTATCTTACATTTTTATGAATCACTGTCACATGACTAGTTTATCTCTCATTATTCTCAGCCACACCTGCCAAACACTCACTCCTTTATTGCCGTTTGTTTTGTTGTCGTGTCTCCAGGTGCGCAGAAATTTCCGGCAGTATTTTTTGTCTTCCCACCAGCTCAAGTTCTGCTATGATGTGGTGACGTGGGCTGCCACTCAGCTGACTATCTGCTACACTGTAATGCCATTTCTTCTGCTGGCAGTGGAGCCTACCATGCAGTATTACAGGTACACACTCATGTCGGCTTGTCTTGCAAATTCATAGTTTTCACTATTGACATAAAGTGTGATCAAAGTGGCAGTTTATTCTGGCAAAGAAAAAACAACTAGACAGGAAAGGAAGAATTAGTCAGAATTAAAGTGATCGTTCACCCCAAAATTAAAATGCTCTCATCATTTATTTTCCCTCATGCCATCCCAGTTGTGTATAACACTTGTTTCTTCTACAAATCTTTGTGTTCTCCAGAATATTTCATCTCTGTAGGTCCATACAATGCAAGTGAATGCTGACCAGAACTTTGAAGCTCCAAAAATCACACAAAGGCAGCATAAAAGTAATCCATAAGCCTCCAGTGGTTTGATATATGAAGTGATGCAATCACTTTAGGTGAGAAACAGATCAATATTTAATTGCTTTTTTACTTTTAGCCATTCACATTATTCATGCATATCACCACCTACTGGACAGGGAGGAGAATTTATAGTAAAAAAGGACTTAAATGTTGATCTATCTCACCCACGCCTACTACATTGCTTCTGAAGACATGGATTTAACCTCTGGCGTCGTATTTTATGCTGCCTTTATGGTATTTTTGGAGCTTGAAAGTGCTGGTTACCATTCACTTGCATTGTATGGGCCTACAGAGCTGAAATATTTGTATAAAATTCTTTGTGTTCAGCAGAAGAAAGTCATACACATCTGGGATGGCATGAGGGTCAGTAAATGATGAGATAATTTTCATTTTTGGGCGAACTATCACTTTAAAACATACAATTAGTACAGAAAACACTTAATAAATTAGACTTCGACTTTGGGGTCAGAATTGTTATTCTTTCAAAAGTAATAAGTACTGATTATTTATCTAACATAAAAAAAAATCCTTTTTACTCTCCACCAATTTCATCAAACTCAACTCTGAACCAAATGTTCTCAAATCCAGCGACAAGTTATTCCTTAAAATCATTCGTTGTAGCATGGTACATTAAAAACATTGCTTGATTTCACAGTGGAATGATACCTGAAATTGAGAAGCCACCCAATTAGATTGGAAAGCTTTTAGCATTTTTACATTATTTTCATTACAATTAAGCACAAAAAATATCAATAATATATTGTTTATTACTGAAAAAGCAATGCTATAGCCCATTCAATTATTTATTTATACTTTGAGGGAGTCTTGTTTAACGTATGCTTACCTGTGTAAAGCATTGTAAAACAGCATAGTTGTTCTGTAATAAAATTGCTATATTAAAGTTATAAGAATCACCATTGAGAATAATGGGAAATGCAAAAGAAACTCAAAAGTAAAACACTCGAATGCATTACTGTAGTTAGAGTTTGTGAGGGAAGGATTTAAATGGTCCTGAAATAGAGATGTTCTTTATGCAAAATGTTATTTTTTTGATTATAAGTATTACGGTATTTGTTTAGTTTTTTGTTGTTTTTCAGATTTTTGTATCGACCCAAACTTGTTTTTAGTGAGATTCACCCTAGAACATTCCTGTTTAAATGTTTTCATGCAGTGAAATAACAGAGGATCCATGATGTAGTTTGTGCTGGTTATCTGATCTCTTAGTTTCTTCTCCGTCCTTCAGGTCAATGTACTTTCATGTGCACATCATCAGCATTCTGGCTATGATCCTCCTGCCCAGCAAACCCAGGGGATCCAAGCCTGAAAGCAGTGCCCGACATGCCAACAATAATGTGAAAGAGGACTGAACGTGTGTGTGTGTGTGTGTGTGTGTGTGTGTGTGTGTGTGTGTGTGTGTGTGTGTGTGTGGACGGAGAGAGCAGAGGCATGGATGGACAAAGGCCACTCTGTGTGAAGCAAATACAAAGCGCTCAGATGGGCCTTCACTTGCTGGCAGCCGGCACTAAGCTGTACACACACACACGTTTGGTTTCCATGTTTTATGGGGACTTTCCATAGACATAATGGTTTTTAAACTGTACAAACTATATATTCTATCCCCTACCCCTAAACCTAACCCTCACAGAAAACTTTCTGCATTTTTAAAAAACATCATTTAGTATGATTTATAAGGTTTTTTTCCTCATGGGGGCCAACACAGTGACATATTGTCCCCACAACATCAAACATTTTGGGTTTTACTATCCTTATAGGGACATTTGGTCCCCACAAAGTGATAAATACATACACACACACAGCATTACTTGCCAGGGATGCTCTCATCATGGGAACACAAACACACACTTTTGCTCAAATGCAGGAACTACATGCTAGAAAATGCATTTTTTTGCAGTGTAGAGCATTGGTTCTCAGGCAGAGATGAGGCTCAGTTTGAGTCATGCTGTACGGCACGGTACGTGTACGAAGGGAGGAGGCGAATATGTGACGCCTTTACTAAGTAAATTAATGCTGCCCTTTGGCTTTTTAAATGGTTTAACTGAGTGCTAGATGGATGAAAGTATCCTTAATTGTAATTTAATATGACCTAATTTGTATTTATTTAGTGTTTAGCTGTGTGATGACTATGCAGATATTGACACCACAAGAGAATGTTTTTGATATTCTTGTTTGCACTGATGTTTCGATTAAATGTTGTATTTGCATTTTGCATGTGCATTCTGACGATGTGAAATGAAAATGTTGTACTGAACGGTTCTGATGAATGCAAATACTACTGCAAAGATCAACTGTATGATTAATCAAATGTGTAGAGGGCAGTTATTAGTATATGTATTTTCGGATGGTGATCCCTAAATAAACATATGACATGTTTTTGAATGAATTAATTGTGATTAAACATATTTACGTTACTAACTAGATGTTTACATATTTTGACGATAATATCAAAGACACATGGGTGTGGGATCTTATGAGCAAACGATTATTTCAAAATGACAACTAAATTGTAGTTGCAATTACTTAAGTAACTTAACATCTTAATGAGAGAACGAACTACAATCTCATTTAGTTTAGCAAATGATGTAATTGAATGAGAAAGTGGTAGGAAAAAATAAAACTATGTATTTAAAATGTTTGAGCATAAGGGAAACAATAAATGTTAAGTTTATACAGAGAAAATGAATGGGCTACTTCCGGAACCAGACTATCCTCAAAAATGATGTCTTGGTTACTCTCGGTAACCATGGTTCCCTGAAAGGAAGAAATGAGGTGCTGTGTCAGAGACAGATGCTATGGGAGTACCCCCAGGGGTCACTGACTTTAAAACCCTTTACCAGGGGGATTCAATTAAAGTTCCAAGAGGAATCTACCAACAACAAACAATGTACAGCACAATATTGAAGTAATACTCATGATAGGGTATAAATGTAGCGTGTTATGTAAAAAAGTATTCAAGAATTCACTGCTGAAAGATCAGCGCTATCTCCCCGAGCGCTTGCGTTGTACACAGCTACGTTGTTTTGTTGCACTGATATTTGGAAATATAAAAAGGGTGAGTTGAGGCAGCAAATGCCAAGATGTCTCATGGTCCGGATAGAACCAAGCCGAGGTCTGGACCTGGACCGCGGTCCACTAATTGGTGACCGCTACCCTATACTATCACACCAATTTGATTGTCTTGTGACGCTTGGTGTTCAGACCATTCTGACATCATTGTGGGCATATGAGCCAGAGCCCACACCCTGTACCCACGCCCAGGAGGAGGCCATACTCCTGGTAAAAGGAGTTTGTAATCAAGCGCAACAGCATCCACCACACAGTGGGAGATCTTTTGTTTGGCGACGGCCAAGCCCTATGAGCTAAGAGTTGTTCAGAAACCCTGAATTGACTCGTTTGGTTAATGTACATGCCTAACGCCCTACAATGCAGAACATTTGCAGTCACTTAGCCTCACCTGACTCCAAGGAATTTGGAGTTGATTGCCTGTAGGGTAACAACCCTCTCTTGGCTAGAGAATTGGCTTTGACAGGCCGGGTCCTAAATGTAAAAAGAGTTACTGACCAAAAGGGCCTAAAGGTCCCAAACACATTTTACTGATGCCAAAGTGTGTAGCAGCACAGTCTTCAGTGAGAGTATGCTTAAGCTTGCTGTCTCTAGTGGCTTAAACAGGGAACCCATAAGTGCATATAAGTCCCAGACTGGGATGGTAGCAGGATGAAAAATGGTCTTAGCTGTCTCGCACACACACAGAAATCTGCTGACCAGAGGATGTTTGCCTATAGACAAGACCTCAGTGGTCAGGAGTGGTGGCTATGTTTGCAATGTATACCTTGAGCGTGAATGGAGTGAATCCTGTATCAAAACACACTTGTAAAAAGGAGAGTATCATCTGCACAGTTCAATGTTTTGGGTCCTCACCCCATGAAGAGCACCAATCAGCAAAGAGTTGCCACCTCAAGGCATACAGCCACCTAGTTGAGGGGCCCCTGGCCTGTAGTATGGTTTTCAACATCAGTTGTAACAACCCTATTGTTTCAGACAAGCCCCATTCAGAGGCCAGACGTGCCTGAAGCCTGTGAGAGCAAATAATTCCTCAAAGGAATCTCCTATGAGGGTTCATCTAACAGCTCTACCATGCATATTGATATTTCCCTGGCCATTTGTGAGCTAAGGTGCCCAAGGCTTATTGAATTATAATTGTTTAATTCAACACCACAGCCCAGCGTCCTACATGCCGTCCATAAAATTAGCAGCTGTAGAAGCTTTTCTGTGCCACACAGTTACTTCCATCTTTGGAAAGGAGGTATTGTACTTCTGAGCATAAAATCGGTGCATTCTGTAATCCACCATAAGGTGGAGTATGCTGTTGAGGTGAGGCGGTCATCTAACAAACCGAAGCACATAGCCGTGTTAGACTGTTCTCAGTGTGTGGCCACCGGCAACTGAACGCCACCGACCATCGGGTGGCGGTCACTCAGCGAAACTGAATCGGCTAAGCTGGATTTTTGCTCAGTATTGTGAACATGTTTGTGCAGCCACTACAAGATCTGTCAGTCGTGCTGGGGCATAGCAGACTTTTGGCATACCATCTACATCAAAGACTGAAATAGTGTTCCCGTCCCCTGCATAAAACTGCAGAGAAAGTGAGAGTGTTGTCCAGGGAATGAAGATTATATGGTTCCACAGGGTCTATCCAGAATGCATTTCTCTTGATGAGGTCTAGGTTCTTGTTGAAACATGTCTTCTGACATGATGTCAACAAAATAAAAACAGGCATCGAAATGAAGTCACACTACAAATCATTCCCAGCTCACAACAACGGGGAAACCGAGAGGGCATCTTAGGTGACACCTAAAATCTCAGTGTTATGGCATGTCCTTCTTCTGGCATGCTGTCGACAATGGTAAAAACTGGGCTAACCGTCTGTTAGGGAAGCGAGAAGTGAATTCCTGAAAATTTTAGCCAGGGGTGTCATAACATTGACACCAGGCTGCCCATAGACCTGCCAATTTCCTGGGCAGAGGTCTTGGTGACCGGAGTGCCAATTCATACGCATGGTGCTTTTAACAAGGCTGATACACCAGAGACCTAAACTCTCACTGAATAGGGAAAACTTCTCAAGTCAAAATGTGGAACTCAGTTAAGGGCAGCACCGGCGGCATAGGCTTGAAGACGTGCCGACACAGTGAACTCCTTTTGCCTTTTTTCCAATGGAAGAGTTCTCTTCAGCTTGAACCTTTTCAAGCATAGTAGAATGGACTGAACGTGTTAGCTGGTCATGTGAGCCGACTTTTCATTCCTAGAAAGGAAACTTACTGACTGGGCACCAACACGGTCTTTGTCCAGTTAACCAGTTGTTTTTAAGGCTTAAGAAAGAACTTCAAGCAACTCAGAGGCCGCTTTGTCCCATTTCCCAACCACGGGGAAAAAATGGCAAGGTTCTCACATGTTTTATTAATGAAAGCCCAATAGGTTGAAGCATTGGGTTTATAGTTCCAGAGCACGAGAGATTACTATGCTGCCTTGAAAGAGGAAAATTGTGATGGTGTGGTGCTTGGCTATGGGCTCAATCAAACTGGTGTGATGGTATAGGTTTTCAAAGTGAACTCCCCCTGGAGGGTGCTCCCATAGTGTCAGTTTCTAATGCAGCATCAAAGTTATCTTCTTGAAAGGGAGCATGGGGTTAAGTGCTTTTCTCAACCATGCAAAATCTTAATTCTCATAATTATTGTCCTTATGGGTTCAAGATTTGACCTTTTGGTTACTATCCTAGGTCTTTAATCACTAGGCTACACCACCCCCAAGAGTGTTGTGAGAACCTGCATGGGTGGAGGTTTTATTAATTACTTACTCGCTAGACAGAAAATCAACCTGCAAAGCGAGGCTTCTTGTGTGGTTAATGAGAACATAGACATGACTCCACCAACAAACACACTCAAACTCTCATCTCTGGAATAATAAAGAGGTTGATACACATACCCCAACTGAGGAATATGAGAGTGCATTCTCATAACAACCAAGTGGCTCATGTTTCTGTTTATGCACATCATGAATACATGTTACCATGTAATTGCATGTTAAGCAGTCAGGAAGCTCACACCATGTTAACAGTAGAAAAACCAGTTCCAGACCGTTTTGTCACTCCCAAATGCTGATTCAAGATTTGTTTTTTTATTGCTCAACCCACTTCCACTTCATCCCATGGGGAAGAGAAGACAAATCTGTTTTTGTGTAAACGTTTGCATTGGACTGTCTCATTTCAAAGGAATGTATTCATTCAGAGAATCTTAACGATGAAAGCCATGTAAAAAAAATGGTTTCGTTTATGATTACATCTGCTGTCTATATAACAGTCCAAGCAGATCACATCAATTATATGTATAAATCTTTTACATCTGAAAGGACTAAATATTAGATGAAACAAATGACAATAAAAGGCAATTTTGGAATGTAACTTTTTATTAATGCACAAAAAATAAATCACTTTCACTTAAGGTGTAATGGAGAAGCATCAATCTATCATTGAGTGGTAGCTGCAAACACACACACACAGCCTCTCGTCTCACTCTGAAGACAGGCTCTTTTTATTTCCCCCGTCTTTCACTTCAAACACAGAAACAAGCAATTACCAGCAATTAATCTTAGGTGAGAACGCTTACCCTCACTCTATTTCCAGACAAACGCTCGACCATGCCCTCGCCTCCACATGCATATATACAGTATACATACTGTGTGTATATATATACACTCACTAAGGCCTTTATTAGGAACACTATGGCACCATTCTGAGTAAACTAGAGACTGTTGTGCATGAAAGCCCCAGGAGATCAGCAGGTACAGAAATACTCAAACCTACCTGTCTGGCACCAACAATTATGCCATGATTGAAATCACTGAGATCATATTTTCACCTGTTCTGATGACTGATGTGAACATTAACTGGAATTAACCTGTATATGCATGATTTTATTGCACTGCTGCCAAACGACTGACTGATTATATTGCATACAAAGTAGGTGTACAGGTGTGCCTAATAAAGTTCTCAGTGAGTGTGTGTGTGTGTGTGTGTGTGTGTATATATATATATATATATATATATATATAAAATATTCATATAAAGTATACTGGTACAAATGTAAAGTTTATCAGATTAAAATAACTGCATTTAGGCACCAGAGGGTGCTCTGCTGACAATTTACAGAGCGCTCGCTCTCTCTCTCTCTCTCTCTCTCTCTCTCTCTCTCTCTCTCTCTCTCTCATGATTCAAATATCTTTTTTGGCATTGATCACTGTGCTCAGGTATTTTGCCAATTTTTATGCTTGTTTAGGTACAGATAGCATTACTTTGTTGAGCTGTTACTTCTGTCCAATGTTTTAGATATTTTTCTATATGTGTGTGTTTCTACCCGCTCCATACGGGATTCGAACCGGCATAGGAAGTGGGTGCACTAACAAGAAGGCTAAAGACTTCTCCTCTAGTGTCAGTTGCTAGTGCACCTCTTGAGGATTTGCTCGATCTGGGGTTCAGCTGGACATATTTTGGATTGTAAAGTCAGCTCTAAGACCATATGGCTAAAGGGGGCTTCTCTTTGGGTTTAGCCCTTCTTAGCTTAGAGCTTTGTGACAGAGGGTCTGTGTATCAATATATATCAATATATATATATATAATTTATTTATTTTATTTTTTTCCATCTGGGCATGGAATTTAATGGCTTTGTTATTTTAATTATTAGTGGGTGCAGTCCTAATTTGGCTCTGCGTGCATTATTTTTGAGTTTTTCATTGTACTTGTAGTATATCTTTTGGCAGAATTCTGCCTGGAGAGTCTCTATTGGGTGTTTGTCCCATTTAGTGATTTCTCAGTTTGTGAGTGAGCCCCTGACCTCACCTCCAGATTGCTTTAGTTTCTATAGTTGATTGAATTATTTTACCCATATTCTGATTAAGTAGTTTTATATTTTTCTTAATAGCATAAAAAGCTCTTTGTACTTCGTCTCTCTGGTCATTCACAGCCTTGTTTAAGTTTCCCGTGTTGCTGTGTTCTAAGTGTAAGGTCTAATATGAAGTTATGGTGTTGGTCTTGGTGACTGGCTCTTTTTCGTATTATCATTATTTTTGTCTTTTTGGGGTTAAATGTCAGGTCCCATGTCTGACAGAAGTTGTGCAGGATGTTCAGATGCTGCTGTAGACCCTCTTTTGTGGGCAACAGCAGCACCAGATAATCTTCAAACAGGAGACATTTGACTTCAGAATGTCCTGTAGAGTGGGCAGTTTGGACAGTCACTTTTGTAACTAGTAGCACCTAATAAACATGACAAAAAACAACCAACTCTAGAGAAAGTACCTACAACTTGATGTACTCATAAGTTGTGAAATTTTAAATAATACCAAGCTATAGAAAGTCATTATCCATTATAATGCAGAGGTCACAACTCACTGACTGAAGCTCCATTAGCATCCTGACAACAGGCAGGGAATTTCAGAGCCAGATCAAAGTAGAGCCAACATACATCTCACAGTCAAAGCTTTTAGACTCAACTACAGGATCATTTTATCACAACACATAATTTGTTCAGACTTCTTCAGATTCAAAAGCACGCGTCTGAAGCTTGACACTAGACACTTTAAAGCTGACCATGTGCTTCACCTGCCTGTAATGAGGTTGCCAAAGGAAGATGCCTGTATGACTCTCCAACGATTTAAAGGAAACTGCCCCACTTGTGAAAACAAAAGTCCCATTACCATTTCATCAGATGACTAGATTCACGCTTTTTCATTCCTGTGTTGACGTATTTGGTATTGAAACAGGAAATAAGGGTGGGATATATAGAAGGCCTTGTCTCTTTAAAAAACAACAACAATAGTCAATCATTCTTCTGGGTTACATTCATCATAGTTACATTTGAGAAGTACACTAGCAAATAAATGCTTTTAAAGATAACAGACATGCACCAAAAGCCACAGAACTCAATTTTGATTTCATATGAATGGCAACTGTTTGAAACAAACAAACAAACAAACAAACTCTTTAAAGTAATAAAAACTATAAAAGTAGAGTAAAACGGCGATAAAGGCCACTTTTGATTTAATTTTCTCCCAAAACACTAAATAGCAATAAAAACTACCGCAGTACTTTCCAAAACACCTGTTTGACTGATTCACGAGGTCATCGCATGCAGTGTCTAAAGGTAATTTCATCTAACATTTAATGTTTTTTTTGTTTTAAATGTTGCAAATTAATGTAGATAATGAGAATCCCAGTCAAATTTTCACATACATTTTGAGACAAAACTCTTATTTTTCATATTCAGTTTTGTTCAATTTTGATTGAATTAAAAGATTTTTAATAACTGTCCAATAAGTGAGAGGTATATTGTGGGTAAAAGGCCCCCCTGGCCACCATTTAAAAAAAACAAAACAACCTTCCATTATAATTAGATTTGTATCATTTTTTTTATTTATCAACACTCAATAAAATATATATATATATATATATATATATATATATATTTAAATCTTTATACACTTTGACACTACAAAAAAAATACTCAAGTGGTACCTTAGCCCTGCCATTAAATTTTTTTACATTTTTTTTTAACTGTCTATTACATAGCAATAGCAGTTCTTTGGCAATACCATGGTTCTTAAAGAGATAGTTCACCCTAAGAAAATCACTTTCACTTTTACATCTGAAAGTCACGTTTGGAGCCTGTTTAGTTTCACTTTTACATCTGAAAGTGAAAGAGGAGATTTAGAGTAAAAAAAAAAGGACTTATATTAGGAATATTGGAAATATTGTTCTGTTTCGCACACAAACCTATCATATCACTTTGGAAGACATTGATTTAACCATTTGACATTGAATCTTATGAATTACTTTTATGTTTCCTTTATGTAATTTTTAGAATGACAAATTCTAAGGCATTTTAAGGACCAACAGAGCTGAGATATACTTCTTTGTTTGTGTTCTGAAGAAGATAGAAAGTCACACACATCTGGGATGGCATGAGGCAATGAGAGATGAGAGAATTGTCATTTTTGGGTGAACTATCCCTTTAAATAAAATCTGATACTACCACTTTACCATGATACCATAATTATATATATAATTATTATTTATTTTTGCAGATGACTACATAACCTTAAATACATCTACTTAAGGTTGCTTTATGTTAAAGCAATCCTACAAACCACACAACCATGAAATACTTTCTTTTGTTATAAGAACATTCTGAATACACCACCCCTGATATAGCAAGAGCAGTAAATCAAAGTGAAGCAATGCAGAGCTAACACAGATTTAAGCAAAGATCATAATGAACCATGGAGGAATGTAAATACAGGAAATGTATGGTTGTAGTGACTGTATCCAGAACGGAAATGTCAAGAAACTTTTTAATGAGGCCTAGAAAATTTTATTCTTCAGCAAGTTTTGTGCCTTCTCCAGTAACATTCATTGAAGTGCAGGTGTTGAAATGTCCATTTTTGGCAGATTTTATGAAACAGATTTTTTCTTTGACAATCCAGTAAGTAAAGTAAAGTTTAATGGGGATATCTATTACATTTGGCTGTTTTGAGGATTTAAATCTGTTTTACCAAATTCCTTCCTCATTGAAACATTATGCAAGCACCAGTTTCAATTCAAAGGGATAGTTTGCCCATTGATGAACATTAATCATATATATTTTTTTGGGTGAACTACCCCTTTAAATAATTCAAATGTGGATCTTCAACAGGTTCTATGATTTGCTAACATACTGCCACTCTTGGATAGTTCACCCAAAAATGAAAATGCTCTCGTCATTTAATCACACTCGTGTCATCTCAGATGAACTTCAAAATTTTGGTATCCATTCACTTGCATTGTATGGACCTACAGAGCTGAAATATTATTTAAAAATCTTTGTTTGTGTTCAGCAAGAGAAAGTAAGTCACACATCTGGGATGACACGAGGGTGAGTAAATGATGACAGAATTAATTTTTTGGGTGAACTATTCCTTTAATGTTAGTTAAATAAATGTCCGTGGCTTCCTGTTGTAAAATCACTGTAATAAGCAGACATGCAGTCAGAAAATGGAAGCAGACACAAAAGGGAAGCCTTCACTCACTCTAATTATTGAGGTATGCTTTTACATTTTAAGAAAATATCAGTTTTGTTCAGATAATCAGTTTCCTTATGCATACTATATGGACATGATGCTGATTTATTCAGTGCAACATAAAGGTCTCATAACAGCATGCGAGTAAGTTTGAACAATAAACAAAGTTTGAACAAATAACCTTGAACAATGATTGTTTCAAATGACTACTTCCCACTATTTCTTAAAGACATAAATAAATCATTTGAAATGCATGCAGGTATAAAATATTTCCTTCCATCAATAATTTTTGTTTCCATTGTAATACATAGTCAAGAGCCATTAAGGACTCAAATTAAATCACTATCATCAATATAGGACAAATCGACACTTGGAAGTTTAATCACTTACTGTATAATCTAATTTATCTTTGACTTCACGACTGAGAACTATACATGCACAAGTTTGTCATGCTTGCTTTAGTTTGTGCTTGCTTAAACTTGATCTCCATTAAATTTCATGAAATGACCAAGATTATATTTAGGCCACCCTGTTCTACAGAGCTCAGCACTGAGCCCCTCTATTGAAGAGATGGACAGTTTCCATGGTTACGGTGATCTAGAATCTTAAGTAATGTTCTGTGTGGAGTAACAGAATGCTCCTTTAAGACATGCTTTGCTTCCTTCCTGTTATATGTTGAAATTGCTCAAGTCATAACCTAAAGTGTACTGTAGGATAATAATAAGAAGAATAAAACTACTTAAAAAGTATCATTTAGACTTGACTGAGTCTATGTGAACTTAGAATTGACCCTATTAATTTTCTTAATACATGTAATAACCTTTCAACTGACATAACTAAGCCTTCTTGTTTTTTGCTACAAAATACACTGTCATTTAGTGACACTTCTCACAATCCAATTCATTCCCCATCAATGAAATTAAGTCACATCCTACATTTCCCCCATTAAATATCCTGCTTTTGGAATGACATCACGTTATGGAAGTAAAGTGGGTTGTGAAGTTTGCGAACGCTGCTTCAGGTTGACTTTAAACAAACCGACCTACCAGATAACACAAAAACAGAAATGTGTAGAGCACATGAGAAATGCATGATATAGATTACATTTTGCACAAAATATGTGCAAATATTGTTCTGGACTATAGAGATGATAAATACTTGAAATAAATAATGCAGCAGTTATTTCTTGTGTTTTAGCTTGTGGGTTCAAATGTGTGTCATGTGTCTGTTAAATCAGTGAGCATTACTCAAGATTAAAGACATTCAGATGACATTTCCAATCACATTAATAGCAACTGCTGACTGTACATGCAATAAGGCACATAACAATTCAACAATTCCCACAACAGAACTTACGATACAACTTTTGCTTGGATTTTACCATGTTAAAGAGTTTTCTTTTTTGTTGGTCATATACCTCAACTGCAATTCTGAAACTCGATTCAATGCTGCCATCTGGTGGCAAGAACAGGAAGCACATTTTCTTCCATTTCCAACCTTAATTAATGCTTAGTTAAGCAAGTTGAAGAAAAAAAAAAAAGTCCTACTGTTTCATTTGATCTGAAAGTAAAATATATTGCAAGGTTTATGTGGTTACTTCAATTGCACTTCAGTAACAGTACCTCAACAGATGACAACAGACTTTCATTTAAAATCGCTGTAGTGTTAGATTCAAGCACTATTCTAAAATTATTCTTATATCCTGTCCTACAAGTGTCCAGTAACACTGTGTCCTAACCATACATGACTCAATAAAGTGACAAGCAACAGGAGATTTGGTTGGTTGTTGGATTTCTGTAGCTTTGCCTTCGGTAGTCCCGCCCACATTTAAATCTCATTGGTCCAAAATCCTGCTCCTGTATATTAAACAAACTATTTCCTGATTGGCTGTAATTGTGTTGCATCACACTGCATTTTTGCTTTCACTGTGGACAGACATTACTGAAATGACTTGTCACCTAGAAACGTTACAGCATATGGAATGATATTTGTGCCGCACGCATTTGAATTGAAATTTTAAGACTTTAATTTGAAAAAGTTTACTTTAAATTGAATATGTACTTTTCGACTTGAATTACTTCAAACCTGAAATTCAAATGTATGTGGAACTAATTCAGATCTTAAAATTCAGATTCAACATTTTAATACTCTGACTCAGAATAATTCAGGTTTTACTTTCAGATTTGGGTAAATGTGACATAGCCTTCTGGGATTCGCTGATTTGGTGATCTGAATTCATGTCATGTACATTGAATGTCATTTGAATTTCAAGTTTGGTTTAATTCAAGTTCAAAATGGCATATTCAATTTCAAGTAAACATTTTCAAATCAAAGTGGCACAAATATCCTTCCATATGTTTGCCTGGTTAGGACTGCGAGATTCTGAAATTCCATATAGAAGATCATCTTCACAATAAACGAGAGTAAGCCATCAGCTAAATAAAGCACTGCACAAAAAAACTGTTGTGCACTCTTATCAGTCTTCATAAGTATTTAACATTAAATAAGCAGCACGTAGGCCTCCATGGCCTGAATAAATGTGCATCACTGGTGCATGAATGGGTACTGGGTCAAGTTCATTAGAAAGAGGTCTAGCTATTTGTACTGTGGTCTCTTAACATTACACTTCTAATAGGAGTGAAATAAAACTACATCAAAAATAAAATAAAAACATGAACCCCTTACAACAGTTTTGGAGGCAGCTATTGTGGTTGAGAACAATGCACGCTCTCATTTCTGTCTGTCTGTTTGAAATAAATGTTCGATTTGTGCACCATTGTGGGGGGTTTCAACACAACTAAAAAAAAATGGTAAAACCTCATGCTCTTTAGTTTAATCAAAGTGTGTGCTATAGCCGATGGCACAAGGAATCCGACTGGGATCCTTTTGTTTTCCAGGCGAGTCATTCTTTATGTCAGTAAGATCCCGTTCAGTGTCCTTAGAAGTGGGTTGAGCTTCTTCTTTTTTTGCTTTATCTTCATCGTCTTTTTAGAAAAGTAGTGGGAACATGCCTAGTATGCAGCCAATGCCCACGCCGATGGCTTTGCCCTGAGAGTACAAACCAAGAAAAAATACAAATTATAATACAATTAATTATATGATTTGATATGCATATTCATGAATCAAACTAATCCAATCACATACAAATTAAATACATTTAGGATCATTTAGTGAGTTTCATGTGTGAAAGTAACTTATGACTGTCTGTAACTAACAGAGTACTATTTTCCTGCAGAGAACTTCAGATCTGATTATGTAGTTTCGCACAAGGCAGTACTGCAGTGTTGACTGGCTGGTAAGCAAACACCATCTTTGTGAAAGATGAAAATGGGTCGTCTTATTAGTCCAACCAATCTATCTTTTTTCCCCAGAGCATATATTAACCCTTTAAAACAAAGGTGAGAAATGAATTCCTGTGGGAAGCAATACCTCAAATTTAGTTTAGCACAATATGTAACCGTGACCTTTTCAAGCATCCTCAAATAAAAGGCCTGTAATTAAAGTTTCACACTTCAGCGGGTTTGTCATGTTAGCCTGTTCCACTCTAATACATGTGGTTAAAAGTGGAGAAATTTCAATGAATAGTGAGCTGTTCATTTCTTGCATATCAGAGTGCTAAATAACATCAATCTTTGCAAACCAAATCAATTATATTCTGTATTTTTGAATGAAAACAAGAAGCAGCCATTACAGTCTGCTTATGCTGATTGTGTCAAATGTGGTCTTTGTTCCATCCACCGAAAGTTTGTATCAGAGTGAATCCTGTACATTTTCTGAAAACAGAAACTTTAATAGAAGGTAAAAGCAGAAGGTTTTGGCAGGTGATTTGAGAAGCACTTTGTGTCAGCAGACAGGCCCAACTAAAGAACAGCTTATCTCACAGTACAGGCCACCAAATACAAAACGTGTGCTGCTGATTCCTAAATGATGGTCTTGTAGAGACAATAACAGAGGAAACCTTTTCTCTTCCTTTGCAGGCCTCTGTTGCAACACTCAAGTGTCTTACTTCATAGATAATGGGTACTTAGACTGTTTGTCATCAGTACAAAACGATGTCCCCAAAGGAAAGTGTGAAATAATTACTCACGGTGTGAGAACTAACTCTGGTCTGCCACATATCTACTTGCTTGGGACTCAAATCAGGAATCTGCATCCCCAGCCTACACGCCAGCACTTCCACGTAACCTGCAAGACTAACACACACACACACACACGCACATGCACACGCACAGAGAGAGAGAGAGAGAGAGAGAGAGAGAGAGAGAGAGAGAGATTGAGTGTGTACGATTATTACCTGCGTCTGTCGCGACTCTCAAGCATAGAGCTGTAGTGTGTTATTGTAGTAGTAATCCGAGCGATCATGGAGTAAGAGACAATGCCGTTACTTAAGGAACTGCTCACTGACTGATGTGCGCCGACTTGCATGTTAAACTTTACAAACACATAAAAAAAAATGGTCTTTTGCTCTTACACTTTAGTTTAGAACGTAACGAACACAAGCGGAGTGATACACACAGCAAAGCGTCTGAGTGGTGATGGCGTGAGACATCAGTGCGCATGGAACGTCTCTCGTCCAATCAGATTTGAGGATTTTATTTGACTGATTTCCATGACTTGGAACTTGGACTGTTTAATTTCATGATATTTCCAGGTCTCTTATGCATTTTTGCTTCTCAAGTAAGGGTATCTTGTTTTAAGGATGTTTAGATATTTCTACTGGAAAACAATACAAAAATACTGATTAAGGTTTGTTTTGTTTTTTTCCATGCAAACACAAACCCACCCCACACATCACTGTCTTGTTATAGCAACATTACTTCACATTTAATTGTGTGGGATCTGAACTCTACCCCAGAGAGTGTCTATGCTCACTCATCACACCAATGTAGAGGAATAATTGCACTCAGGAGCAGTTATGATTGGAAATAAACAAGTCCTGCAGTAAACAGCAGATTGAGGAGGCGGATAGGCTCTAGGCTCAATAATATTTCACAGTCAGCTCTGTACTCTGGAGGCACTGGGCAGTCTGGCTGAGAAGATTACTAGGTGTTTCATTCTATACAAAACCCAGTAAGCACCAGTCAGTGAAGTGGCGATTCATTAGCAGATACTAATGAAACATAGTCTGGAGAAGATTTTCCCTATTCTTTGAGCTCCAAGAAAAGCTGCAGATCCTCAACCTGTTTAGTGCAGAAGATACTAGAAGGTTTTCATTGATTTCATGTCTCATCTGAATATTGTTAAATACTTTTAATATTCTATTTTTTTCGAGCAATCATCTATCATGTCTCCCATCTTGTCCTAATAAATGGGGGCTCGTCCGGTATTTGAACCTGGGGTGCAAGCTGCAAGGGACTTTTAACATGCATATTAAAGATTGTTGGAACCTTATTACCATCCACACAGTTAATTCTGTTTATTGCTTAACAAACTATAAGTTTGTTCCAGCCCTTCAAAGGAATAGAAGAGATGCCACTTAAATAGACCTGTAGGAAACTGATTGATCTTAACAGCATAAAAGTGGAAAAAGGTCAAACAGAAGATAACAGAACTGTAAAAAAACAACAGGAAAACAGCCCATGCTTGTAGTCTTAATTGTGTCTAATATGGTCTAAATCACTAAAGACGCCTGATAGGAAGTTCTCTTGTCAGTTTCCTCGATAATTACGGATGTCTTGGACCGTAAGGTTGAAATTATTACGGCAGCTTCTCTTGATAGCTGAAAACTAGACAGTCTGACAGGGCATCAGCTGTTTGATGGGATTGGACATGAGAAAAGAGATAATTTTGGAATAAAGTACATTATTCTAGTGTTACTATACCAGTTTCTTACGTATCCCATAAGCTCAGTAGTAGTAGGGCTCAAGTGCCACTTTATTGCCACCAAAACGTAAATGCATTCCTTTTAACTGTTATTATACCGGATATCATTTAGCATTATAATTATAATTATTAAAGAGGCCATTATTAACTTCATTAACTTTGAAACTAAAAACAATCAATACTAGGAAGTTTCCTCTCCCTTTAAAATGAAAGCAAAGGGAAATCATATCTGACGTGTTTTTGATGAAAATGAGAGGAGTAAAAAGCAGTATGTATATATACAGGGTACATTATATATATATATATATATATATATATATATATATATATATATATATATATATATATATATATTTTTTTTTTTTTAATTTATTTATTAGGCTTCATTCCTTACACTGTATCCCAACCAGACACAGTCTGTTTGTTCCGTATGTCCAGTACTGGGACACATGGCTGGTTAAGGCAAAAACTCAAAACATTTACATGGAAGATATTTTTATTGTGTAATCTCTGGTTAGAACATGGTGTTAAAGTCAAGATTATTTGTCATTTGCACAGCTTACTTATTGAATTCTTATTGGATTATTGAATTCTTAAATGCTTGTAAATGCTTTACTTTGCCAGTGCTAACAAATTAACTACAAAAAAGATTCAGGATTGCTTATTTAATATTTTTCCCCCTAGAACTTGCTTAAGTACCTCCTGGTGTACACACATACACCTGGTTGGGAATAACTGCATTATTCTATTTGATTCAGTGATGTTTGTCCATGGGCTGTGGCTCAAAGAGAGACATTTTAACTTCAGTGACAGACAGCAGTGGTGCTGCCAGTGGAGAGAGATCTCCTGTTCAATACTTTATGTATTCTACAATACAGAGCAGAACTTTGTGTCGATTGTAGTGACACAATGGGACTCTTCTGAGAGCCTTGCGCACCTCTGAACTTGAGAAAAGGCCAAGACAGAATTTGCATGCCCATTCGCATGCATAAAGGGAGCCGAACAGTTGTGTGATCAGCGAGCTGTGTGTCACGACTGCTTCACCCACCTCTGCAAGAGAGATTCTGTTGGATCTGACGGCGCATTCCAGTGGCTTTGTCCTCTCTGCACACTGTGCAGACTCTGCCCCTGGGTGCTTCGACAGCACTTCTCTCATAAAAGAGTTGATGTGACAGGGCGGAGGGCAGGGCCGGGTCGTGATTATACACACCCGGTCCCTTATCGGGCTAATTAAGCCTCGGAGAGGGATAAAGGCCGATTGCAGACGGTGGTGCGGGAGAGAGAGGTTGTTTTCGGACATGTCCGTCATGTGTGTGTTTGTGTCTTTTGTTTTAGTTTATCATTAAAATATTATTTATATTGCCAAGCCAGTTCTCGCCTCCTCTTTTCCATTGAACTGCGTTACAGTTGACATCTCTGAAAGAGTTTATTTCCTCTAAAAGAGTTTGTTTTCTGGTAAAAGAACAACATACACAAGCGGACATTGAACATTCTTTTCAGGACGTGTCTTTATAAAGATGCCTTTCCACCACTGTGTAGTTCCTGGAGGTGGCTGGTATCTCTCCAGATCTGACAGTCATGGACGCCGTGAACGGTTCATGTTCTTACTGCGAGGACATGGCAACGTTGCGGTCGCGGCTTTCGTTTCTCAAAACGAACACAACTCCAGCCGCCCCCAGCGTCGCTCCTTCCCACGGGATTGAGGACGGCCAGGCTGGCGACGGAGGCGATTTGGGGATGGCAGCAGGCTAGGTTTGCTGGGCACAGCCCCATGAAACACCCGCCCCCGGAACACTCGTTTGCTTCCGTCTGTGCTCGGGACAACAGCGGCTCACTTCACGGCCAGTTTGCCTCATCCCTGTAGCCAGGTCTGGATGACGACATCGCCGCTGCATCGGAAAGCATTCAGGCATCTGACGCTGAAGGCCTGACTGGACTCCCGTCCTCGGGCCAGCCCGCCCAGTCAGAGTCTGATGCGCAGATGGCCGACATGCTTTCCCGGGCCGCTGTGAGCGTTGGGTTGGACTGGCGTATCAGGTCCTCCCCTTCGGCCTGTCCCTGTCCTCTTGCATCTTCACCAAGGTTGCAGAGGCAGCCCTTGCCCCACTACGGGAAGTGGGCATCTGCATACTCAACTACCTCGACGACTAGCTCATCCTAGCTTACTCTCGAGAGTTACTCTGCGCCCACAGGACCAGGTGCTCGTCCACCTCAGCAGCTTAGGGCTTCAGGACAACGGTGAAAAAAGCAAGCTCTCTCTGGTTCAGAGCATCTCTTTTCTTGGTTTGGAGCGCTCCTGGGGCATATAGCGTTCGCGGTCGCGCCGTCGCAGCCCACCACGACGCAGTAGACGGCAAGTCCCTTGGTAAGCACGACTTAATTATCAGGTTCCTTAGAGGCACCCGGAGGTGTAACCATACCCGGCCAAGCTTGTTCCCCTCCTGGGATCTCTCAGTGGTCCTCCCAGGCCTTCAGAGACCCCCTTGGAGCAGAGCTCAAAGCCCTCTCCTTGAAGATGGCCTTCCTTATCGCGCTTGCTTCCATCAAGAGGGTCGGGGACCTGCAAGCGTTCTCTGTCAGCAACACTTGCCTGGAGTTCGGTCAGGCAGATTCTCATGCCATCCTAAGACCGTGACCAGGCTACGTGCCCAAGGTTCCTACGACCTCCTTCAGGGACCAGGTTGTGAACCTGCAAGTGCTGCCCCGGGAGGAGCCAGACCAGCTTCTTCAGACGCCTTCCCTGACGCATCTGTAGTGTTAAGATAAGCGGCCCCAGCCCCTTTTAACTCTATGACGAGAAACGTAGAGAGAGAAAATGCTGCAGCTGGATGGCTGGCTCCCATACAAGTCATGTCACCTGTTCCCGTATGGGTACCGGATCATAAGAGCAGTATATAACACCTTTTATTGGGAGCGTTGGGGGAGGGTTTCGTGCAGCCGACCCAGCTGCTTCTAGCACGCAACAGCCCGCTTGCACCTAGCTCAGCAGTCACGTATCACGGGTTAGTGCATGACGTTTTGAAGTGAATCGACACAACATCGAGTGAGTGACAGAAGGGGAACATCATGATTACTGCTTAACCTCCATTCCCCGATGGAAGGAACGAGACATTGTGTCCCCTTGCCACGTCACTATCCCTACCACTGTAATGCGCTGTAACCGTATTCTCGGCTCCTCAGTGAAAACCTGTCTGATATTTGCTCGCCCGCTCCCCTTTATACCCGTATGTCCGTGGGCGGGGCATGCAAATTCTGTCTGCCAACTTGACATTGAACTTTTCTCAATTTCAGCTCTCAAAAGAGACCCCTTGTGTCATTACAATCGACAATCGTTCCTTCCATCGGGGAACAGAGGTTACAACAGTAACCATGACGTTATTAGTTATATTCAAATGTAATTCAAGTGAGAAAACAGGACAGATGTTGTGTTGTAACCAAGATGTAACCAATTAATTTGTAGACTCAATATATGCTCATAACATCAAATGATTTCAATATTCCTTCAGATCGGATCTTTCCATCTGTGTAAAGGAATAGTTTAATCAATTTATAATTCTCACATAATTTACTCACCCATATGCTGTCTCAAACTTGTATGACTTTCTTTCTTTTGTGGAACACAAACAAAAGATACTCTGATGGAGATTTGATGTGTTTATATCCATACAATGCAAGTCAATGTGGTCTTTTTTCTTTTTGGTGAGAAACCAAATGTAATTTTTTTTAAAACTATAAATCTTGACATGTGCATGAGGAAGTGTAATCTAGCTTCAAATCATGATCACATCAATGAAAATGTAGATTTCAATATTCTGTATGCTCTGATTCAAAACTGATGGTATCTGTTCAGAAGACATGGATTAAACCACATAAGTCTGGATTTCCTTTATGATGCCTTTATGTCCCTTTTGGTGTTTGAAAATGTTGGACCCATTGACTTGTGATGTATGGACAAAACCTCATACCTCAAACAGAATACCTTGAGAAAGAAAGTCATACAAGTTTGAGATGACATAAGGGGTGAGCATATGAAGAGAGACTTTTCATTTTTGGGTGAACTGTTACTTTAATTCTTCTATATTTGCTTCCCTATACTGTTATATTCAGCACTAAGCCCATATCTCTGTTTCATCTTTAAAAATTCTCGAAATGCTTACTCATCATTCCTAAAGAACAAAAAGGAAAAGAAAGCAAAAGGAATATTGGTTCTTTAGCTGATGATATCTTGTGGACAGTTGAAGGAAACTGCATTAGTGAAGAAAAAACTTTGTTATAATATCATCATAAATATCGCCAAGTGTTTGTTTGTTTTTGGCATTGGATTCTCCTTTTCATAAAGCTAATAAAAACTGTCACATGGCTTTCAGATTGGAAATAAGATTAGTCTCCCACAGCCCTATAGGTTTCTAAAATAGCTTTTACATCATTAGCACAGCTCAATTTCTGTTGCAGACATTGCTGCCTCATGACACTGCAATAAACAGCTACATGTGTATGATACAATTAATTCATATCACTAAAATGGTACAAAAATCCAAAGCCTCCAATTTACTGACAGCTAGCAAAACAATAATGTGTCATATTCTGATGTTTACAGCAGCTGAACTTCTGATTTTGTACGAGGCACAACGTGAGCAATTATTCTGTAGGTAGGCCTTTCTGAAATAAGAAATGAGACAACCTTTACTGTTAGAGATATAATTCATGAGATCTTACCCAAGTCCAGCCAAGTCCGATACAAGGTTTCCAAGAGCAGCAGCTGCAAAAATGTCAAAGACAAGAAGATTCAAATATTGTTAGTCAATTTCTTAAGTGCAGAACAACCAAATTACAATACATGGCCAAAATTGGAAGCTGTTTGGGAGAACCAACTCCGAATGAATGGCAATTGCAGAGCCACGGGAAGTAGGGGTGCTGAGGGTGCTGCAGCACCCCCTATCAATGTTCCAGCCCACCCTGTGAAGTGCTGTCAAAATAGTGTATGCATGAAAAATGAATGAGTAATTACGAAAAAGTTTAAGGGTATTTTTTAAAGGTAGACAGATATATCGGTTTTCCCGATTAATCTATGCTGATTGTTGCTTTTTGCAACTATCGGTTATCTGCAAAAATCTATGTCAGTATTTTTTAAATCATCATCAATAAACATCATAAAGTGAAACATTTACAAATAAACTCTTGATCTGCTAAATATATATAAGCCATAAAAAATGTAATTTGGTAAATACTTAAAGTTGTAAGTCTCCTGTAATGCATCAAATTAAAAGTTTTCTAGTTATTATTGAGATTATGTTTGCACAATTAACTGCTTTTGTTGTTTTATTTATTTTGGACTCTTGCAGCCTCAGTGTTTGTCCCCTTTATAGTAATTTTTTTTTTTTTTTTTTTAAATCATTCTTTACATGTTTTTTATTTTGAAATCTATTTTTTTAAACTATCGGCTGATTAATTGGTTATCTGCCTTTTACACCACCTTAGTTATCGGTAGAGATTATGACGATAATTAAATTCTTTTAATTGTAACTTACTTAAACATTCTCAAAAGAATGTATTCAAATAATCCAGGCACAGTGTTGAGGATTTCCCCGCATAAATTGAGCCAATCACCGATCCCCTGTCTAAAACAGCTCAAATGAAGAACAGTCCGTAAAACGATTAACAACACCATAACTTCTAAAAAGATAATACTAATAAGCTACTACTTTTTACTCTGTTTATATGCTATTATTTTAGGAGTGCATGTTTTCAAAAGGACAATTTTCATATGTTATATATTTTTATAAATCTAAATCTGTTTGTTCACACTCCTTCGGCCATATGGTGTACATAAAAAAAGTCATTTGTTATTCAAATAGGTAATCAATACTACGGCTAGGTATTGATGCACATTTCACGATTATGATTCACAAGCTCTCGAATCGGTTCAATTCAAAGGTGTGTTTCAGTTATAATGTCCATTTTGCTTACATTATCCCAGCTAATGCTTTTAATTTACAAATAATATTTTATTTGTTTTTCATTAATTTAGTCGAATTTCAGTTTTTTTTTTTTAAAAAAAGAACAAATCCATGTACACTCACCTAAAGGATTATTAGGAACACCATACTAATACTGTGTATGACCCCCTTTCGCCTTCAGAACTGCCTTAATTCTACGTGGCATTGATTCAACAAGGTGCTGAAAGCATTCTTTAGAAATGTTGGCCCATATTGATAGGATAGCATCTTGCAGTTGATGGAGATTTGTGGGATGCACATCCAGGGCACGAAGCTCCCGTTCCACCACATCCCAAAGATGCTCTATTGGGTTGAGATCTGGTGACTGTGGGGGCCATTTTAGTACAGTGAACTCATTGTCATGTTCAAGAAACCAATTTGAAATGATTCGAGCTTTGTGTCATGGTGCATTATCCTGCTGGAAGTAGCCATCAGAGGATGGGTACATGGTGGCCATAAAGGGATGGACATGGTCAGAAACAATGCTCAGGTAGGCCGTGGCATTTAAACGATGCCCAATTGCCACTAAGGGGCCTAAAGTGTGCCAAGAAAACATCCCCCACACCATTACACCACCACCACCAACCAAATTGAACAGGTGTTCCTAATAATCCTTTAGGTGAGTGTATTCTATCAGTAAATATGATATTATATTGCATATGTTATATATGGTTACATCTTTACTGTTGAAGGCATAATTTATCCTATTTACATGTATTTACATTGATTTGTAGAACACAAGATAAAAATCAGTCTCTTTAGGAAAATGGGCAGTGGAGGTTGTCAGGTTCAATCACAACCTCACAGTGGGTAATTCTGGGATGTATGAATGAGTTTCCCAATCAATAGCTATTGATCTAAATGTCAAAATGTCATGGAGTCCGGGGAGTCTTTCAGGCAAGCAGCCCCTGTTTATGAAAAAGGGTGTCTGGTACCATAATAAAATAAAGCAGGATGACAAAAGTCTTTGTAATAGTACCATACAGCAGATTCATATCAAGTGTATATTCTTTGAGCTTGGATTTGGGTATAATAAATTCCACTATTGATATAAACTCAGCACCATGATGTAAGGGTACTAGATAAAATATGGTTCAAGTCCCTCCTTTAATGTAAGTCTATAGGGTTTTTTTTCACTCCTTTTCATTGTCTGCTAGTACAAAATGTAAGTCTAGTCGCTTAGAAATGTAATAGCACACCTCTCCTAAACAAGCCCTATTATTTAAAGAATAATTTGTCTATAGTACAAACAGAGCAGTTGAAGTGAAGTTTATTCAGTTTAATCATAAGGGGTTTGTTTGAATTCCTAACCCTATGAATGGACAAGTATACTGAATACTAATAATTGAAATCATGTTTAATCATTTAATACCATCAGATACTAGCATTCTAACATTATAATTGGCAAAGCATAACTAAATCAACAATTTTCTTATACATACTGCTATAAGACATTCTATGAGATAACAAGACATCAGAATAATCACACACACACACACACACACACACACACACACACACACACACACACACACACACACACACACACACACACACACTAATGCTGATCAAATATAACTCCCCAATGTTCTATCAAGCTATGAAATACTCAGCTGCCTAATGAGAGAGAGATGTTGTTTTTATGGATTTACAAAATGTCCGGTGTCATTCCATCCTATGTCATTCCATATAAAAATGCCAACATAATATACAGTATGCACAACAGTAGAAAAGAAACAAAAATTTGAGGAAAGAGCTCCTGTTAAGAAATCTCATAATTCCTCACTTCCAAAAGGCTTGACTTACAGTCTTGAATCTCTTTTAAGAGATTCACATATGTTCTGACTGCATCAATCTCTGTTCCTCTACCTTACAGTGAGTGACAAAGGGAGACAGCATTGATTGATCCCTCTCGGCTCTACAACAGTCTTACAGGCTGAGAGGCTTGAAATAGCTCTGCAGTCAAGGAACTTGTCCTGAACTTTCTCACAAGCTATTCTACAGTGAGGAATGCATACAGTATCTTACACACGCTGCCCCAGATACAATGGAAGTAAAGTTGTGAAGCGAATGAATCTTTCACAAAGGGTATGCCTAGCTTAAAGTACAATTTTTTCTGTACGAAGGTACAGGCTGCATCTTTAGGGGAAAAAAAATCAGATGTGCTGTCAGATTAATCTTTATAGGACATAGTATATTTTCATAAGATTTATGGTATCATTACCAAAAATATAACCAAAATATCATTGGATTTACAGTTAATTCGTTACACTTGACAATTAGGTTATATTCATAGTATTAGTTAACTACATTAGTTAACCCACAATACTTTTGCATTACGAACTAACATGAACTAACAATGACTAATATTACATATGTATATATAAATTAACATGAACCATTAATAAGTGCTGTAATATATATATTGTTTCATGTTAGAATGAAAATAGTGGTATACTAAATTATATTTTAAATTAATGTAATCAGATTACAGTTAGTTTTAAATTAGTTAATAGCTTATAAGTACTTATGTAGAATTCAATTAACATGAATTATGTTCATACAGTATGTACATATGTTTGCGTTTCTGTGACAGCTAAAGAGACTATCAAGTCATATTAAGGGAGAAACTTGAGGTGCTGAGTGAATGACTTGTGTGCGACAGTGCATGAGGAAATATATACATTGTTATGAATTTGTTGAGCAGAAAACAAAAAAATTTTTCATACTTTTTTAAATACTTTTTTTTATACTTTTATAGGTAACTTAAAAGTAAAGCTATTAGTAATGTAATGACTTTTTCCATGACGTACTCAGTCAAGTAATCTGATAACAATTAAAGTAGTAATTAGTCATTTGTAGTAGATTACTTTTTTAAACAATTTACCCAACAATGATTATAATGCTGTGTTCCATTCAACTCGGCAAGTCGGATTTTCCAACTTTCTACTAGGAAAATTTAAATGGAATGCCATGTAAACTTGGAATTCCAACTTGTAAAGTCATGCAGAAGTTTTAAACTTCTGCATGACTTTATGTCGGATGCATGTCGGCACCCAAGAAGCTGTAAAAAAAATAAGTGATAAACATTCACTTTTATTAAATAATATGATAAATGAGTCAAAGTTCCAACATTACATGATATTAAAGCTTGTTTAACAAATGTTAGCAGAGACAGGTGTTCAAAACATGGTAACTTATACTCTCTTTTAATAATCGTACACACCTGTAGCACAAATGCTAGCATTGCAAAATTGTTTGGAGGTGCTTTGCATGGGTTGGTTGCCACTATAATTTTAGTATGGAAATCATAATTTGACATATTTATGTGTGAGAAAAAAAAGGAAGACAATCCTAATAAAGTGCATATTAAATCAATATTCAGACAATCACTCTCATAAATATCAAAGTTTTAATTAAATAGGTAAAGATGCTGGGGGACAGTCAATGGTTTCTGTGACATCACACAATATAGAGTGGGTTTAAATGAGTGGGAAAGATTAATTTCTTATTCAAATGTCATGCCTCCTTTTGGACGTCAAAGATAAAAGAGAAAACTGAAGCAAAGCAGGACATTTATGCTAGTTGCACAGGTAGTGTCTGTGCGCCACTAACTATGTTTCCATCCAAGGATTTTTTGCGGAAAAAGTTTTAGCGCATCAAAATAAAGCTGATGGAAACACACATTATCGCTGAAATGTCACAAATGTCGACATATTATTTTTCTGTTTAACTCAAGCACATAAACTCTATGTCGACACATCAAATGTTGTGAATAAATGGTTTGGAAACACATTTTGTCGATAAAATTGGTATTAATGCAAAAATGTAGCATCACATGACAGAGTTTGCCCCAATTGTTAGCCTGTGCTAATCATGACAACAGTATTGAAAGCCAATTTACTGTACGTGATTATGGACTGATCTTTATGGCATATAGAACCGATCTGCAAACGTGATACTTCCAGGAGTGCCAACACAACTATCTCGTGCACATTGAACAAATGAATGGCCACTGTTTGCGATTCATTTAAATCGCAGTCTCCATCCGTTTATTTATTAGTTTCTTTTCCACACCATTCAAAATAATAGATGGCAATCATGGAATTAGCCCACAGTACAGAAAACATACAATTTCTGTGCATAAAGATGTTTTAAATTAAGAAGAAATACACAATACTAGGAGAATAGCTTCAGCGTTCTATATATGCCTTTTATTTTCTCAAACTTAAATGAGCTTTACCCTGTTCTGTAGACGAATAAAGTCGGCTGAATGACGTTCTCAGAATGTTCTGCACTTTTTTCAAGACTATAAAATATCAGAACTATTTGTCCAATGCGGAGTTCACTTTCAGAAAACAAGCATTTGAACATCTTTAAATGTTTAAATATTTTAAATCTAACCCTCTTTACCTCGGATCGCATTTACATTTGCATTTTGAAGCTAAAATAAATTTTAGATGATAATCAAGTTCAGTTGGTCGTTAAAAGTTACTGGAGAAATATATGGGTCATAATGCAGATGTGATAGCGATGTTTTGATTAGATGATTGTTCAAAATATCAGAATATCAGGAGTGTATCATATGTAAACCCTGATATTATACCGCATAATTGTTTTTTTCTTTAATATCTGCACACACAGCATTTACACATCGATTGATGGTCCTTATACTGAGAGAGAAAGTTTCCGCCACTACTTGGTGCAGGTTGCCAGCTTGAACAGGACCATGACGATCCGCTTTCAGGTTGGAACCGGTGCCAACCTGCGATAGGCGCAACATCAGGACCAATATTACAGTCCTATCAGAAGGGCAACTGCTCCTTTGGATTGCAATTCCTCCTCTTCTGATTGCTTTTATTTGTGAAATTAAAATGACAGTAAACTGGCTAATTTTAATGAATTGTTTCAATACTCTCCCCATTTTACCAAAATTTCGGAGGAAAAAATTAGGGACATCTGGGAGGCGAATTAGCGATAAACACATTTTTGAATGGAAACGGCTTCAGGGCAGATTTATTTTGTGCTAAACCAAAACTTATGCAAAAAAATGTTTTTTTTTTTTTTTTTTTTTTGGCATTTTTACGATGTAGATTATACATTCTGAGTCTCTCATCCTAAGAAAACTAAAAACAAAAACTACTAAAACAAATAATTTGACATTATATATCTCAGGGTGTAAATAAGGTGCTCCGAAAAACTTAAGTTTTGTTCCCAATTGATGCATGTGGCTAGAGTCTTTTCTATATTTTTGCTTATTGACATTATGCTTGAAATCAACAATAATAAGAAGCTATGCAATCATATTCATATATTCACATTTATGTACTCAGTTTTATATCCATTCATAGCACTGTATAACTATCATTATATTCAGGCTTGATGCCTTATGTCAAATGTACCCATGATATCAAAATGCATGCGTGAGACCAAATCATTTCATCCTCATATATATGAATTTGATACTTTTTTGACCTGTTGACGTTTTGACCTCATGAGGATTCAAAGCTGGAATGAGAGAACATACTTTATGATAGTGTATGTTATTGTTCTAAGAAACATGCAGACATAATACAGACAAAGACCTAGTACACAACAGGATATGTTTCGAGACATCTATCCCCATATCTCGCTGAGATAGGTAAATTTACAAGTCTTTTGAATGAATAAATGTACGAGTGGGGCTGTAGTCTATCTTTCCACTCAAACCGCAGTTTTTACACTTACGAGTCTTTGAATGAATAAATGTACTAGTTGGACTGTAGTCTATCTTGCTGTGATACTTTGATCGATCACTGCCATGGAAGTGAAATTCACTGAAATTGTTACAAGAGTGGGGGATGTCGAGAAATGGATTGATATCTGGAGTCATCGGAGAGGGAATTATCTGCTAATACGCTGGGCGACAGAGGTGAATTTGGAGCGTGTCTGGGAGAAGTTCGAGAACATGGAGAACCCTATCTGGCAGAATAATGTCTGTTCTGTCTGAATTCCTGAGGGCGAAGGAGGACAGGATATGATGAAATTCCTAGATGGGGTCCTTCTGAATCTGCTCAACACTGCAGTCTATAAGCTGGATATCGAGCAAGCTCACAGGGTTCCGGCTCAGAGATTGCAGAGGGAGGCTGGCCCTGATCAATTCTGGACAAATTTCTAAGATCATCCAATAAAGATCTTGTGTTACACGAGGCAAGGAGTAAAGGAAGGCTTTCTTTGATAAAACACAGCATTTTCTTGTTCCCAGACTTTGAAAAATGTGATCGATTCGAGGAACGCAAGAAACTTTAACATCAACAGAACATCGCTTTTGCACTGATATTCCCGGCCAAATTAAGAATAGATGCTAATGAGGGCTGTAAAACATTGTGTGGTATTCACTTTACAGCCAAATGCACTGGCTGACTGAACATTTGTTTGACTCTTTGAGGAAACTGATCACTTTTGTTTTTGTGCTGGTTCTGCCTAGTGGCTGGAGTTTATTTTGTAGAGCAACACACCTTCAAGACAGTATAATGGATGAACCTACATGCTCTTTATGTTTATTCCACCTATTGGCTGGAATTTGTTTTGTGGATTATTTCTTGCAAAGACATTGGAGTGATTAAGTAATTTGCCTGTACTCATGTTGCAGCCGAGTGGACCGGCTCACTGAACATTTGCTTGACTGTTTGAAGAATTTGTGTGCTTTTTTTAGTTCTGGTTCCGCCTAGTGGCTGGAGCTTATTTTGTAGAGTAACACACCTTTAGGACAGTTTTTTGGATGAATCTACATGCTCTGTGTTTATTCTGCCTATTGGCTGGAGTTTGTTTTATAGATTATCTTTTGCAATGTAATTCTGTCTCACAAAATTTGTATAGAAACACTGGATTTGAGCAATCCGACGGCAAAGTTGTCGCGGGGGCTCTTATAGGGGTACATGGACTGTTCGAGATTGGAGGGATGGATGGAGTTTGGCGAGGTTAATGCACACATTTTTCTTATTTCTGCTTGTTTTGTTTTAGGGGAAGTTTGGGTTTTAATGGTCGCAACAATGTTTTTGACACACAATCTATATTTTTCTTATATGTCAAAATGTAAAATGTTAATATGAGTGGATTTTCTCTCTCCACGTGGAATGTGAATGGGTTGGAGCACCCCATAAAAATAAAGAAATGTATTTATCTTCTTAAGTGAAAGAAATATAATATAGTGTTTCTTCAAGAAACGCACCTTTCTCCGCAGAAAGCTGAAAACTTTGGAAAGATATGGGGTGGGCATTTTTTATAGTGCGGGCTTGAGTAAGAGCAGGGGAGTCATTACTCTGTCATTACAATTCAAATGTCTCAAGTAGGAAAAATATAAAATAGGAAGAGTCATTATTATTTTAGCAGAAATTCGGGGACAAAGTCTTAATCTGAGGAATATTTATGCACCTAACATTGATGATCAGGGATTTTTTTTATAAATCTTGAAGGGATGTTGCAAGCCACTGGCATCCCTCATGATATAATATTGGGAGGAGACGTTAATCTTTTAATGAACTCAGTCCTTGTTCATAGTGAAGCAAAAGTGTGCAAGCCCCCTAGAGCAAAACTGATGCTTCACAGGATGTGTAAAATCTTGGTCTTAAAGATATTTGAAGACTTTTTAACCCATCTGGTAGGGACTATAACATTTTTTCATCAGTCCGTAAGATTTAATGTAGAATAGATTTTTTTTATATATCGAAGTCCCTCATTTCATCTGTTGTTGATTGCTCAATTGGAAACATTTTAGTCTCAGATCATGCCCTGGTGTGTAGGGGTGTTGCCACATACAGAGAAAAAGAGATCATATAGTTGGCGCTTTAATGTATCCCTTTCGCAAAATCCTGAATTCCAACAAATGCTAAAGATTGAAATCAATGTCTATATGGAGACCAACTGGTTCTCAGTATCCTCTGTAGCCGTGGCTTGGGAGGCACTTAAGGTGGTTCTTAGGGGCCGGATCATACAGTATGCCTCATTCAAAAAAAATCCAAAAGCACAAGAACTCATGGATTTGGAAGGAAATATTAAAATTGCAGAGGCAGAGCTGAAGCACCGAATGTCATCTAATGGCCTCAGGGAATTGACTAGTTTGAAATACAGATATAATTCTATTTTGTTGCAGTAGGTGGAATTTTGGCTATTCAGGGCAAGACAGTCAGGGGACAAAACAGGGAAGCTTCTGGCTAGATATATAAAACAGAGAGAGAAAGAGTCTTTTTCTACCATTCCCTCAGTGAAATCTGCTGGTGGTGAAATATTTACCTCAGCCATTGATATTAGTAATGCTTTTAAAGAATTCTATCTTGATCTCTGAATAATCTATAATGAATCCCTCTTATTGTTCTGTCTTGCCCTGGAAGAGGTGATCTCTTATCAGCTGCGATAAGATAGGATGATTTTCCAGGGATGGTGGAGGGAGGCGTGGCACATAAACTTTTGCTTTACGCAGATGATATTTCATTATTTGTCTCGGACCCTACTAGATCTATACCTTGCCTCCAAAGAATTATTAATTCATTTTCTAAGTTTTTAGGATATAGAGTATATTGGTCTAAATCCAAAGATTTGGCTCTGACAGCATACTGCCTGGTGACGGCTATTCGGCTAGGCGCCTTCCAGTGGCACAAACAGGGCTTAAAGTATTTGGGTATATTATTCCCAGCAAATTTATGTGATTTAGTTAGTTAATTTTGACCCTTTAATAAAAAAGGTTTTCAAACGATGTGGGCAGGTGGGCTTCATTACATTTATCCATTATTGGGAAGGTAAATGTTATTAAAATTAATTGTATTACAAAATTCAACTACCTGCTACAATCTCTCCCTGTAGATCCCCTCTCTTATTTCAAGCAATTTGATAGCATAGAGAAGTCCTTCATTTGGAATGGTAAACTTCCCAGATTACATTTCAGTAAGTTACATAGGCCGATTGACAAAGATGGGCTAGGCCTACCCAAGATTTAGTTTTATTATTATGCATTCGGTCTCAGACATTTTGCTCATTGGTCGCTCCCACCTGAGAGAGCCCCTCCCTGGTTTTGAATTGAACAGGAAGTTCTTGCCCCTGTTTTGCCATTGCAAAGCCTTTCCATCAAACTAACCGGAGAAGTGTTTAATTCGGAAATGTATTTAAATGTTGCCTCGAGCATATGGCTGAACCCCAAATTATGTATTAATAAATCCCCTTTATGCTGGACTGATTGGATTTTGAGGGAGGTTAATAAGCTCAGTGACCTATATGAGAGTGGAGTGTTGAGATCCTTTGAAAATACAGTTCAACATTTTGGGATTCCCAGGTCTCAGTTTTTTTGAGGTATTTACAGCTGCGCCACCTGCTCTGTTCTATTTTTGGGAGAAGCATACACCCCCCTAAAGCGGCAGATACTATTGGACCCCCTCTAGATTGTATAGGCTTGGTCACATACACCCACCTGCTGGCGATGCCAATCAGAAGATGGGGACACAATCCATGTTTTTTGGTGGTGTGTTAAGATTCAAGAATTATGGTTGAGGGTTTATGTTACAGAGATTTATGTGTAACGTAATGGGCACTCAAATTCGTTTATTCTCAGGGGATGGAAGTCGGCTGGAGGGCCCTTGTTTTGAGAGTGGTGCATGGAGATGGGCAGGGTGGTGGCATTTGAGGAGATGTCGTGTAGCAGGCTGGGCAATCTCGGGTTTTCTGATGGGAAGTGGGGCAGATATTTGGCCTTTTTGGAGGGCTCTCGGTGAGGGGTAGGGGAGAGGGATCTTTAGTTTTAAATGTGTGTGGAATTTTGTTTTTGAAAGAATACTTTTTATCGTTGTTTATTTGTGGGGGGGGGGGGGGGGGGGTCAGGAAAGCTTTTCATCTGTTTAGGTTGTATGTGGGTTCGTTTTAAAGATAATCACCTCTTCAAGTAATGGTATGTGATATATTATGTTCCGTTTTTTTCTCTCATGATGATATAAGAGAAAACAGCATATAAGCAACACATGTTTACATATACTGTATGTCAAAGAAATATACTTAGCTATTACTCACTATATTTTTGTCTGCGAGTAAAACAAATGGGCTGGTAGTATTCTACTCTTTGAGAGCTTTCCAATGACATATGAGACATGACTATTTGAACAGTTTGATGTTTTTTACCGATTACAATAAAATGTGCAGAGCAAAATTATCAAAACAGAACACTAATGACTACGTGCATTGTAAAGTACAGCTTCTAAGCTTTAAAATGATATCTATTTTGTGTTGGTCAAGACTGTAATTATAAATACTTAAAAAATAAAAAATAAAAATTAATGATTTATCAGCAGGCCCATCTGAGAACTTTAGGGGTGACATGTGAGATTACCTGGGTGTTTTTCTCAGTTGCATAATTTTGGAAACAGGACACAAACATAAGCAAAATAGTTAATTTGCTCACTGTGTAATCATTGCAAGGAAAAGTATTTGAGATACTACAGAAATATTAGGTGTAATTATTCTATCTTAAGGGAATGTTTCTTAAGAGAGAACAGCATCGCACAGCAGACTGATAGTGTGAATGTGTGACTGTGTTTCGAGGGCTATAATATCACTCAACACCACCACAATGCAGGAACACACAGCAAAGCAATAAAAACCTGCATTAAAAAAAACAATGGCCTTGCTTTCCTCTCAGCTTCTGACATGGAACAGAATTGCCATCCTATATCATTCCTCTGCTGCTAAGCTTTGAATTCAAACACATTAAGGGGGAATTCACTCAGAACGAATAATACTAATAATAGTGCAACATCAATTGCAACATGGAAATAGCTGTGTGAATTAAGCACAATTGACAACTGTGCTTTCACTAAAAATAATGACAATGACTAGGTTTAAATACTCTTAGTGTAAAAAAAAAAGAAGCACAATTTCAGCACTGACTGCGTCTGGTTAAACTAGATTGCGGGTGGTCAGTGAACATAACGAATGTTTTTGTACAAAAATATAATACGCAAGTGATGCAAGTGTAGCTCAACTGGTAAAGCATGCCACTAGCAATGTTAAGGTTATGGGTTCAACTGCCAGGTAATACATATATTGATCGAATGTACACATTGAATGCATGGTATGATGCTTTGGACAAAACATCTACCAAAGGCATTCATTTAAATGTAAATTTGCCTCACCCGCCTAAAAGGTTGTTGCTTTTTGTCAGTAATTCATTATTATGCATCTCACGAGCTACCTCTCCATCTTTGGCTGCCTGCCATATTCAGTATAATCCTGTGAATATTACAATATCCAGATTCACTAAAATTGTTAAATCATGCAGAACAAGTAGTGTCATACACTCACCAGCCATGGTTGAGATCCCCAATATTACTCCTATAGATAATTCAATCTGGGTACCCTGTGAAGAAAACCATTCAAGGTTAAGTTTTTATTCCAGCCAGAAATCTGACTAACAGAACACATTATTTGGCATTCAGGTTCTCATATTTCTGATATTCAGATCTAAATGTCAAGCATTGTGAGTGCTGCATTTTTAGATTCTGGATATCTACAAGAACTCTACACAAGAATTGTGCAATTATGGCTTTACTCTTCAGTGACTGGTATCTAGTAAGGAGTTTTAAATCATAAATTTGTTTGATTTTAACATTTAATGGGGCTGATCTGTGATCAAACAATATTTATTCCCCTTGCAAAAGCTTAATGAGTAGTTAGAACCTGCTGAATAGCAACACACAGGAGCCAGATTCCAGGGCAAAACTAATTAACTGTAATCTCAGCTTTCTGATCGTTTCTTTTGATTTAAGAATCAAGCTTTATACAAAACCCATGTGGTTTTAACATGAAGGTAAATGTGATTTTATATTCTCTTTTACTTTAACAATCAAACTGCACAATATCAACAGCAAATACAAGATCAACAAGTTAAAAACATTAAAAAGTGCAGCTAAAATATACAAACACGCACACATATAATAAAGAACTGAAAAGTCACAATATTTCCTGTTTGGATGGAGGTACTTACTGCAACTATCATGATGGCATTATCCAGGAACCCAAACCCAATAAATGGAATGGCGTTATGGAACAGTACTGAAAGATAAAAGTGTGTTAGAATTGAGTCATTCTAAGAGATAGGAGTCAATCTTTAAGAAAAAAAAGACAATGTTTGAAGAAGTTTACACAATCAAAGCATGGAATACAATATGCTGCTATGCAATGTACTCGATTTGACCTTCTATTTCCAGCGTGATGACTTAATTGGAAGTACAATCAACCATGACTTACTTTACCTGACTGCAATAAGTTTAGACATTCAAACGTTTATAACTACTGTTTTCACATACTATTAAAAAAACAATAGGCAGTATAAAGTGTTTATTGCATTGCATTATTCCATCCTATAGCCAACAAGTTACTCCAACAAAAACAGTCGGCATCACTCAATTTAATTTGTTACTCTGATTTTTTTGTGTGCTTGAAATTACATAAAAACATTAAAAAGAAGAAAAGAAAGAAACATGTACTTTTAAGGTGACCATACGTCCTCTTTATCTGACCTTAAAAAGCGTCCAGGAGTTTCAAAATGTTGAATTTATTATTTATTTTTCCCTTTTCTCCCCAATTTGGAATTCCCAATGCACTCTAAGTCCTAGTGGTGGCATAGTGACTCGTCTCAATCTGGGTAACGGAGGACAAATCTCAGTTGCCTCCGAGTCTGAGACCATCAATCCGCACATCTTATCTTGCGGCTTGTTGAGCGTGTTATCGTGGAGTGTGGAGGCTTAACGCCATTCTCCGCACCATCCACGCACAACTCACCACACGATCCACTGAGAACCACACATTATTGTGACCATGTGGAGGTTACCCCATGTGCCTCTACCCTTCCTAGCAACCAGACCAATTTGGTTGCTTAGGAGACCTGTCTGGAATCACTCAGCACACACTGGATTCGAACTCTCAACTCTAGGGGTGGTTCAAAATCCTGAATTACTATAAAATGTCAGGTGGCTCTTTTCAACTGTAAGTTCTGTGTATACCAAGAAAGTAGTTTCTTGTGATTACGTCGAACTTGTTTAACAAGATCAGAGTAAATTATTTTCACAGTTGTTGTTACTGCCACCTACATCCAGGTCACAGGACAATGCACATGTTCCTGGATGTATGAAAGTATGTCGGAAGTATGTCCGGAATTGTATTCATACTACACACCTGCATATCTAAAGAAAGTACTTTATTAATGGCCGAGAATGAAAATTTTCATCAAGTGTAGTACATACTCTGAGGGTATTTGAATTTGGAGGCAGATATAATCTCTCTCCGTGCGTGCACACACACGCACACACACACACACACACACACACACACACACACACACACACACACACACACTTTCAAATAACACAATAAATGTAACACATTCCTTTTTAAAGTAATGTTATTGAATTTTGCGACTTATTAAAAAGAACTTAACTGTTTCACCAGACTTTTACTTGCTCCGAATTGTCATTTTTAATAACTGAAAATGTTGGGACAATATCAAATGTACTATAGGTATTAGAGAAATTAAAACAAGTATGAAAGATAAAAATAGACCATGACGGAAATTTGAACTATAACTGCCACAGTTGTAATAAAAAGGAGGTCCAGTAGATTAAACCTAAATAGATTATAAACTATACAATTTTCTATTTTAAAGTGCTATAGAGGAAGTGAAACCTCTTTAACAGCTCGAAAGCTTTTAAATATTATATTATACTATTATTATAAGCAGCACTGATGAGGAAAAGAGATGACACTGCACAAAAATAACGTTTTTTCAAATTATCAATAATCCCCTTTACTGAAATTAATCAAAACATTTTAATAGTAATAGCTATATTGACCTAATCACAGTAATAAGGAGTCACCAATGGTCTCACCTGTGCTTAAATGGCATTGCACTGTAAATATATTAGTTTATAAAGGGCTTTAAATTCTGGACATCCAAGACTTTTGGGAAATTATGGACAAAGTTTTCTTCCTGTGTAACATATGTTCTGTTGAAAGATGCTTGATATTAGGAAATAAACATAAATAGCTCATAAGTCTCATAAATAGGCTCACCAACTTTCAAAAGAGAGAAAAAAACTGTATCTCAGTTTTTTGAACTGAATTTGGGATTTTCATCAGTTGTCAGTTTTAATCATCACAATTAAATGAAATAAACACTTGAAATATATCAGTCTGTGTGGAATGAATGAATATAATAAAGTTTAACTTTTTGAATGGAATTACTGAAATAAATCAACTTTTTGATGATATTCAAATTATATGACCAGCACTTGTACAGTAGATTTGTGATGTAATTGAAAGGATTTAAAAGAACAAATTTTAATTTACAACACCATATATAGTCTGTCTGTTTTGTGAAAAGACTCTCGTTTTAGTTGAAAGAAAACAAGTTCCCATTTATTTAATAGAATAAAGAACACAATACAGTGACATCTCTAATAACACAATGGAAGTCATCCCAACCACACACAACATCCCTCACCAATAAACCTAAGATCTGTGGTAGTAAGTTGAGTGTGGTCTGGATCTATTTTAAGCCTCTATTAGACTGACTATGAGGAGCTGTTGGTGTCACTCTGAGTGGTGAGGCAGTTTCTAAGAAACAGGCTGGTAACTACGGCGACAGTTCTACATATCTTTTGATAAGAGACAGACATCTTTTTGCACAGCAGCATTATGAAATGGGGGTGCAGGATAATATGCAAGTGTAGGGGGGTGATAGGTTTCAGTGATGGATCACTATTTAAGTAATTCTGACCCTGTCATTTTGCACACTCATATCTTTACAAGCACTCTTTTTCCCCTTGAAAAATAATGAATCTGACTGAAGCCTGTTGGTGAATAGCAATTTATGGAAAGGTGTATTTGTAATGTACACATGTAGATTTACTCATCCTTCTGTTGTGTTGTCTTCACTAGCTGCACGCAAAAGCCAAACATACAACATGACTAATACAGCAGGGCTCCAGACAAAAAAAAATGACTAAGGAGCCATTGGCTCCTAAACTGAAATATTAAGCAGCCAAATGGCTGTTTTTATTTGCCAAATCACAGAATTGCCAATTTAGATAGTTGTTCAGAAACAAGATAGAAAGCAGAAGAAAAGACCGCTGATAACCCATTAATTGGAGGTTTAATAAACAATATATATAGTTGAGAAGATAAGTTTGCATTTCCTTTTGTCTCAAATGTTCACACCCCTTTCATAATTTATACAAATATAAGAGATAATAGATTTTTTTTTATTTAATACTTCTCTTCACTATCAACAATGCAGATACTTACATATATTAGTGTGTTGTCTTCTTGAGCATTGATTAATGTTTGAACCTTGTGTAACATTTGTGAACAAGTCCCTCAATTGACAAAGCTTGATTTCATATACATACATACATACATACATACATACATACATACATACATACATACATACATACATACATACATACATACATACATACATACATACATACATACATATGTTATATGTTACCAGATGGCCTAGACACAGAGAGTACAAGAGTGCAAATTGAATGAAATCACAGATGCAGTTTATTGTGCTACACCAAGTGGTACACAATACGGGAATTTTAATTATAAAGAAGCCTGAAATACACATGGGACTCTTATTTTGACATGTCTGTGCTCCCTAATGTGAGCTCACTGACACCTGATTCGCTGAGAATGTGAATCTGATTCAAACTGCTACCCTGAGCTCCTGAGTTCAAACCCTCAGTTCTTTTCTGGTGATTCATTAAAAAGATCCGGTTCAAAAGAGTCATTTGGACTCTTTTGTCTAGCGCTGGATTTATTGTTGTTGCGTGCGTGCAGCCAGCTCGTTATCACAACAGATCAGTGAAAAGCAGCTCGAGACACACAGGTGCGCGCTCTAAAGATGCATTCAATAACTCACAAGATCATATGTGACGAAACCGCATATGAACACGCACACACACACACACACACACACAACCCTAGGTCACCAATGGTGACTAGATTTTAAATTAAAGTCGCAATAAATTATTTTGGTTGCATTTGTGACCATGTTATGCACAGACTGGAGCCCTGTACAGTCGGTTCTTCTAGAATTGGTCAAAAAGACAAACTCCTGAATTATCGGTTTGAGTCGTCAGAACAGTTACTGAATTAACATCTGACTCACTTAGTGAACTGCAGGTCATCATAGCTTTCAATAACATCCACCTCTAAATTAACTGAGAACTGGTATGTGTACTTAACCCTCAATGGATCACATGATGAAATGTGGTTTGATACTAATTGATATACTTACGGATTGGTTGTTCATCAAAAAAATGTAAGGCCTAGTTACACATTTACAACGTTTTTATAGTCAATGGCTACATGAATGGGTTTTAAAAAACATCAAAACACGAGAACAAAACATTTGTTTAGTTTTTTGCTTTAGTAATTTGAGGTCAACTGATATATCGGTTTTACAGCAGTTTTTACAGGACTGTTCAAGTTTCACCTGCTTAATTCTTACAAGTTTAGTCTATGCTGTGATATTTTAAGTGCTCTTTTGTTCATTTTATAAGTTGGCATAGCTGCCGTTGCCAGTATTGCCATGACAATACTAGTTTTATTTTAAGTATTTAAAACAACACTACTTTTGGGAGTGCACAACATTGGAGCGATCTAGTTTTGTCTTGTCAAAGAAATAGCACAAATGCTTTGTGTTTAATACTACCAGAACTAATAAGAGTGAAGAGGAAAGCTTAAAACAGAATTCATCATCCTGCTAAACACCTGTTACATCCCTCACCTCTATCATCTGATGTAGGCTATACAGGTATTTTCTCAGCCTTTGTTTATTAGTTTAATAATATAAGTAGGCCATATGTACTGGTAATAGTATACATAATAATAATATAAAAACTCTGTATAGCTGTAATAAACATGCATAATATTCAAACTATACATTTCTTATCTATCTTTAATATACATGTTATTGTCTTTCAGTAAATATCATAACTGATGTAGCAACAAGGTCCCCTCTTTTAGGATTTCATCGGTTAAAATGTTCAGTGCATTTTGTCTACTTTAAACTTGTGAGCATTGACTGTTAAAGGGACAAGTTCACCCAAAATGAAAATTCTGACATCGCTTCACATTTTTGCAAACTCATGACTTTTCTTCTTCTGTGGAAGTCAAAAGGAGATGTTAGGCAGAATGTCAGTCTGAGTATTCACTTTCATTGTATGGAAAAAAGATGCAGTGAAAGTGAACGGCGACTTAGACAGACAGTCTACCTAAAATCTCCTTTTGTGCTACATAGAAGAGAGAAGTTAATGTGGGGGAACAACATGAGGTTGAGTAATGATGACAGAAATAACATTTTTGAATGTAATTACTGAATACATTTTTTAGTTAAATGTATCTGCCAAGAACAACAATAGAAAAGTCAGCACATGATGGCATTAAGTCTTGCTGGGAAACAAGTGACTAAAGAGAAGGGCCGTAACGTAGGCTGTATACTTAAAATAATTCCATCTGAATAAAACTAAAAGATAAAATTTGAGAACAGTAGCCCCCTGTGAGATTTAGGTGAGATTGATTTTCACACCCTAATGCAAAGAAAATATATTTCTTTACATATTAAGGCTCAATATATTAAATAATTTTCCGTATAATCATAATTATATAGAATAATAGACTGTGTTAATATATTACAATATACTGAGTAATAAATAAGTAATTGCCACTTGTCATATATTGGGAAATATATGACAATATATCTCCTTATATATTGTAATATATGTAATTTTTTCATAATATATAGATGTGCATGTGACAAAAAATGGTAGTGTGTGCTTAAATATATTTAACATATATGTTGTACATATAGTCACATTTATATAGGAATATGTATGAGCAATAGATGTACACAATTCTGAGGAAATACATATCGAACAGAGATATCGGAGATCACCCATTCCCTATATGTGCAGACTTCTAAATGATTGTGGACTTTAGAATGTAATATGGGGTGTTTGATGTTAGATTAGTAATAAGTACATCTTAATACTGTATGTTTTTAAATTTCGTATTTTTTTTAATTGTGGCTTAATTAGTATTGACGTTTTATTGTAACAGCAAAATAATTAATCTTGAAGAACCTGTAATAATGCTGAAAAGTCAATAAATAAATAAATAAATAAATAAATATGAGCTATATATGGGAACATGTATGTGACTTTGCATCCCTGTTAGTTATCGGTATTGCCAAAATCCACTATCAGATGACCTCTAGTTACAACCTAATAAACAAAAATAATAATTCTGTATGAAACACTGATACACATTAACTTACCATATCTCAACTGTGCAGCTGTTGGGGGTGCCATCTCCATTTGCTCTATAAGAGAAGAAAAACTGTGTCAGCATGAAGAAAAAACTAGCATTGAAGAAAAAGAGGTAAGACAGGACCTCAAAGTCATTCCTATGCAGATAGGATGGCAAAGTGACAGCAGGGAATATGGATTATATTGCTATGATGTAAGAAAGGCCTACATTATGACATTCGCAACAATAAGAGATCTGCAGGAGTCCGAACAAACCACCGATGAGTTCAGGACATCAGTACTGCTGTCTGCATCTTGAACCAGGCATCAATCTCACAAAAATGAGAAAAAAAATGCCTCAATTCAGCTCAAACTCCACTTGCTCCACTTGCAATGAAACAAATTTACTTGCCTTACTGCCAAATCTGAAGTAACATACAGGAGAGCATCACTGTGGACCCCCTCAGCCTACAACTGGTGAGTTCTGTTTATCTAATGTTCCTCAACAGGCTGAGCCAAGATAACCCTGCTGAGATCAAAGTTGACCCTTGCACACTGATAGTGGCACTCCATTATTAGAAACTCTGGTATCAGGGCTACCACTACTTGCTGCCTTCCTCAATCCACTGTTTCTGATGTAAATGAGGAACTTTGGAACATTCTGATGAATCATAAGACTGTAAATCGGGTTATTATACATGTGGGGAAACATGATATTCGAAAGGAGCAGTAAGAACTCCTTAAGAGGAATTTCAATGAACACTTTAAAACAAATGCGATTTGAACTGCGATTATGATGGTAATGCTTTCCTTATGTTCAACTGCAAAAAGGTTACTGGGGTTTTCACATTTGAGACCTCTTAAAAAACCTAACGGAGACCTTTTTTCAGTTCAACCACAAACAAATAAATATATAAACAGTGAAACAGTCTTCTTCATATCCAAATGTTACCATCCATCGTGCGCCTGTTTTTGTCCATTCTGTGGAGACTGAGATGCTGCTACCGCAGATAATAATAAAAAAAACGCTTCACACAGGATGCACCAGTTTAGTGTAAATAAAGCGTTTAGCGCACGTAAGCAAACGGAATTAAACTCAGAGCACTTCTGTTACTCTAAGCATGAGAGGGAGTTGTGGAGTGCAGAACTGCTCTGAAAACATTGTAACTTAATATAGACTGAACAGAGCAGCACAAATAAACTTTGAAGGGAGCAGACTATTTATTTATTTAATTAAATCGCAGCCTTTCCAGTTTAATAATCGCAAAAGGTCATATCGCGGTTTCGATTTCATTTCGATTAATTGTGCAGCCCTATAAATGACAATATAAATTTCTCCCTCCTTCATCCATCTTCAACATGCACAAATCCACTCAACCCGGATGGCACACAAACACCACCGCTGTGTCAGGATGATCAAAGGATCGCACATCAGCACCTGGATGGACATTTGATCGACAAGTCCCAAAATAACACCGCGTAGACACAACATCCACTGCTAAGGGACACAATCCAAGCAGAGCACCAACCACAGAGCATACTACAGTCAGACGGTGACAACTTAGAACTGCTCCAAGATACAGGACCCAAGGATGAATTCCTGGACATAAGCCAAGGGAGCTCTCTCAGCCACAATGCCAGAGCACATATTGTCCATCTTCTGCTCTCGGTGAACAACAAACAACCGATAATAGCTCTGTGATGTGTGTTGGGTCCCCGCAACGGAACCCGATGTGCCTGTAGCTTTGTGTATCTGATGGATTAAGTGAAAGAAAGTCTAAGGCATTATCAAGACGTATGACAAAATGTATTTAATCTGTTGCCTATTAGATGTCAATTTGAGATTGCTGTGGGGCCAAAAACAGATACTGTGAAGTTAGCGCTTGTAAAAATCCACTCACTTAAGAACAAATAATTTTTATAGTCAATGACCGCATTACCACAAACAACCTGGATTTTATGTTTCTAAATTAAAATTGGTTAGATACCAGCTGCAGTGCAACAGTTCTCAATGAATCAACCCCTACAAACTTTACAGTGTCTGCACAGCTGTTAGGAGAGGTGGAGGATGAGATGCAATATTTAAAGATATCTTTCAATGTAAGCAAGGGTCACTTGGTGATTACATGACCTTTGAATATGTAAGTATTGCACCAAAAGGTGCTTCACGCATTCTATTTATAATTATTTACAGGCCTCCAAAATAATATGCAGACTTTTTTGATAATTTTACAGAACGGTTATCAGCAACTTCATCTGAATTTGACTGTTTTGTTATTGCTGGGGATTGAAATGTTCATATAGATAATCCTGAACACATCACTGCAAAAGAACAACAGTTTTAAACACATTTGATCTAAGTCAGCATGTAGATGGGCCCACACGCAATCGTGGACACACTCTGGATCTGGTCATTAGTAAGGGTCTGAACATTTTATCCACTCTTATTAAGGACGTAGCGCTATATGACCATTTCTGTATTTTCTTTGCCATTGAAGTTAGATCAATTTCTGTCAAAAAGAGGTTCATAAATGAGAATACTATTTATTCTGTGTGCAATTTATGAAGGTGTTAGGACTCCGGGCTGATCAATCCAGTTATGTCTTCTCTCGGTCTTTGTGTTTTCTCCATTACTCTTGTGTGATTTTGTTTCTGTTTTGTTGTGCCTTGTGCTCACAGCGATCGTGGGGTTTCCCTGCAGGAGCAATCTCCCTGATCGCTTGTCAGCCTCAGTAGCCACACCTGTTCCTCATTTCTCTTGATTGGTTTTCTCCCTATTTATTCTCCCTTTGTTTGCGGTCCTGTGCCAGATCCTGTTTGCCATCGTGCTCACACGCTCAAGCTCTCGTTTGCTCCTGTCGGTTGCATTATCCCTGGGTCCCGTTGATTCCTGTTTGTTTTGTCCTGTTGCCTGCTCTTCTTCCTGCCCTTTGCCAGTGTCTGTACAGCCTGGTATTTCTACCCTACTAGTTCCTGATGTTCTGCCTGCCACAGACCATGTGGAAGCCAACTTGCCTGATTTAGTCTGCCCATCAATCTCTGTTTTTGGCCTAACCTGTCTCTGACTCCTGAGAGAGTATCTCCCAGTGTGACTTTACCTGTACAGGCCTTGGTGGTCCTGGTTCTGAGCTCTGCCTGCCCACTCCCCCTTCTTGTCTACCCTTAGCCAGCCTGGTGGCTGTGGAGTGCATCTTCCTTGCCTGCCGTTGAAAATGTTCAACTGGTCCCTAGACTGTAAGCACCCATGATCCCTGCAGACTGCCTTATTGCTGCTCTTAATTTAAATAAAATGGTTGTTTTCTGTTAACCTGTGCTTGAGTCCTCCATCCCTCACTAGGCCCTGACAGAAGGCTGTATTTATGACACCAAGTATATCTGCAGACTGTGTTGATGTTCTCCTTGATAATTTGACCTCAAAAGTTAAAAATGCTATTGATGGCATTGCTCTTGTAAAGGTCAGGAAGATTACTGGCAGGCGTAAAGCACATTGGAGAAACACAAAAGCAGTACAAAACATGAAAATAAAATGCAGGAAGGCTGAACAAATGCATCTGAAAACAAAACTTGAAGTACATTATAACACTTATAAAGACAGCCTTTGCTCTTTCAAAATGGACCTAGGCACAGCTAAGCAGATCAGATGAAACATTATAAACAGCCATTTAAACAACACCCGCACTCTTTTTGCTACTGTAGAGAGACAAACTACCCCCCACCCCAATATAAGTTCCCTGTGAAATGCTCTCTGACAGAAATTGCAATGAGTTTCCATCATTTTTCATGCAGAAGATCAATGATATTAAAATGGTGATCAGCTCATCCATTTTGTGCTGCGGTCAGACAGCACCCACCACAAAAACTTCAGAAATTAGTTACTATGTCTGATTTTGAGGCAATACTTGGCAAAAACCTGGAAGAAATAGTACAGCATCTTAAAACGTCAACCTGCTATCTTGACTCCCTACTTAATTTTTCAAAAATGTGTTCATTTAGAAAAAGATCAGTAAGAAATAGTCAATGTCTCACTCCTTTCAGGCACGTTTCTGAAGTCCCTGAAAACGGCAGTTGTTTAGCCCCTTCTAAAAAATGCAAACTATAATAAACAACTACAGACCAATCTCAAATCTTCCTTTCATAGGCAAGATCATTGAAAAGATTGTTTTAGATCAGCTGAACACATTCTTAAACTCAAATGTCAACTTGGACAATTTCCAGTCTGGTTTCCGACCGCATACTGATTATACTGATGATTCAAATACTGATTCAGGCTAAATATCAGTGCTCGTATTACTAGATCTCAGTCCTGCCTTTTACACTGTTGACCACAACATTCTCCAAGACAGGTTGGAAAACTTGGGTTGGGCTCTCTGGGACGGTCCTCAGCTGGTTCAGCTCATATCTAGATGGGAGGGATTAAAATGTAAAAATTTGGATGTGCCAAAACTTCCTTCAGATAAACATCAACAAGACAGAGGTAATGTGTGGAGAGGGTCCTGGATTTCAGGTTCCTGGGCGTGCACATAGAGGAGGACCTAACCTGGAGCACTAACACCACAGTACTGGTAATGAAGGCACAGCAGATACCTTACTTCCTGAGGATCCTTAGGAAGAACCACCTCACCCAAAAAGTGCTTCTATCCTTCTACCGCTGCTCCATATAGAGCATGCATACTTATTGTATCTGTGTGTGGTTTGCCAGCAGCACAGAAACTCTGGCTGTCTACAAAACTATGGTGCGTGAGCTGCTGTTAGATCAGTGATGTTGGGTTGGGTGACAAGGTGACAAGGCTATAGAGTGGTTTAAGAACTACCTTGCAGATAGAACCCAGTGTGTATACACAGATTTTTTGAAATCTCTAAGGGTGTCCCCCAAGGTTCAATTTTAGCCCCCGTGTTATTTTCTATTTTATAAACAACATTGGGAGGGACATGTCTACAGCTAAAGTGCATCTTTATGCAGACGATACAATAGTTGACTCAGTTGCCTCTTCTCTGAACCAGGCTGTTGATCTTCAGCTTGCTTTTCAAAAGCTACAAGTCTAATTGTACGATCTTATTCTCGTACTTAATGCTAAGAAAACTATATTTATGATCTTTTCTAGAGCCCATTCCCAGACCTCAGATAATGTTGGCATAATAATGTTAGATAGATAATGTTATACTTCTGGAGGGGACTCAACTGAAAAAGTATCATCTTATGAAAAAGTATCATGTGAAGAAGTGAAGAAGCTGAAGATTGGTTTTTATTATCGAAATAGGGCCTGCTTTAATTTAGCAGCTAGGAAAAAGCTTGTACTGGCTACATTCAAAAGTGTTAATGAATAATCAATGATCGATAATACAGTTCTCCCTGTATCACATCAGTTCGCCAGGAGAGCATGAGATACATTTACCATCACCATCGTAGTGGTATGTTTTTAACTGTATTCACACAGTGTTATTATATTTGACTTAATTCAACATAAAAAGTAAGGTCTGAAATATCACACAATCTACAACATGAAGTATAAATGAAATTGAACCTGTATATTCTATACAGTTATTTACATTAACAGTTAAACATGCCAGTGATTAAACATGGCCTGAATGTTTTAAAAATACTGGAACTGGAAAATGCTAATATTCACATTTCTTAAGTGTATTATTTAAATGATATTTAAACAGAAGTCTACATGCACATACTTCGGTGGCTGTTTCATGTTTTCACATTTCTTTCTACAGTAAGGAATTTGTCTCAGATGCAATGACGTCAAAAATCAAACTCTGTATAAATAAAGCTTTGATTGAATAAAAATATGCCTCTTGTTTTTTAGTTTCAAGCCGTTCACCACTTATAGTTTAACATTATTGTTAATGATAACCGATTTTCATTCATTAACATTACGATCGTTGATTAAGCAAATTTCGTAAAATTTGCAACCCTAATACACAGATATATATAGTTTTTTCTGTTGGTAAGGTGACTGTCAGATTGCATAAAAGGTCACTGATTGTGATTATTTTTAAAGCTAGTCAACAGTGGAGATGGTTCAGAGTTGCAGGAAAGTACCTAAAAACGTGACACTCCCTACCATGCACATAAAATTCTGTTTTATTATAGCATTACCTCCAGAGAAGAAACATTAAAGTCGAAAAAATTTTAAGATTATAGCAATGGCTCAACCAAAACCATATCACCAACACACTGATCATACAGTTTGTTCAGCATTAATAAATTGTCAAATCTACATAATAACAGTCCAACAGTGAAAGTATTACATGCCTGTCACTATGACGGAGCGATACAGCAAATATTTACAGACATTATTCAATACAATTACCTGGCTCTCTGGAATAATTGATTCTGATTGGCCAATCTGACATTTTGCGGTCAAATATTTTGTATTTGTATTTGTATTAATGTCCCCTAAACTGTATAAATGACTCTAGCTGTGCCAGTTTCATGTCTCTTGTCACTCGGTGGTCAATTTTTTCAGACTTTATAAAAAAAAAAAATATTGCATATCAAGATTTCATGTTTATTTATTTAATATTTTGTTAACTAGCTAAGTAATAAGCAGAATAATATACAGTCCACAGGTAATTACGGCAAACTGTACATTAAGAGGTATTTCACCATTTTAGTCACCTTTGAATTATTAGTCATTCAATTCATATTAGTTTACAAAACACCTGCATGAATAATAATTATAAGAGATTAAGATAATCTGTCTAAAATAATTTTAGATGAAGCATAAAATGCCATACTCCAGGACATATTTATACACACAGTATCATCATTGCTTGACAAATCACATCAAATAGCCAAATGCAGGTTTTAGATGCTCTAACCCAGTGTGGCACAATGCATGCTTCCCAAAGCATGTCTAGTATCATCTCACAGATGTGTTCTTACAAAGTGACTATTAAAATGTCTAATGTTGAACGTAGTGTGCTAAATGTTGTAATTATTGACCATTTAAATGTCTCCCATGCTGCACAAATATTGGAGGCCTCTGTAATAAATTATAAGTAAAAGCAAAGAACTTATTCTAAAAGAAGCCACAATATAAAAACATTACAACTTCACACCTGTGGTTACACCAACACTTTGTCCTTCAGAGACAGTCTTGAGGATATTTCAGCATAACAGCGGCACTGGCATTGTTCTGAAGGGAGCAGCCTGTGAGAGGCCTTACATCAGTTTTCCAGATTGGTATTTCCTGACAGCCGCAGTACAAAGATGCGTTTGACATGACTTTAGCTTTATAAAACAGGCTCCTATGAAAACTGGGCCCTCAACAACACAGAGATCCTGCCAGATTAAAGACAAAAGGTGGAGATGTGTTGACTGGATTCAAGTTTAATGCAGTACACTTCAAACCATGTTGCAGAAGTAAGCATGTATAGGACCTATCATGTTTCCTTGTTGCTTTATGGTTTATAAGTGGTGTTTACAAAGGGAAGCAACACAATGGTGTGCAGTAGTCTGGTTCCAGAAGTATATTTCCCTTTAATTTTTTCCATATCCTGAATTTTTTTCATTGGAGCTTGTTGGTTAGGTTAATGACTTTGAACTCTTTTATGCAGTACTTTACGAAATCCCTTTGGAAAAACTGACTGGGGAAAAATACTTCCAGGACCAAGATGGCTAAAAAAGTGTATGGCTACTGTTGCGCTCCATTACAATTGCAAATACACAGGATAGGGATTTAAACTAACAACAAACCCAAAGAGCAGAGAAATACGCAGAAATGAGAACTTGGCCAAAGCACAGTCCAGTTGAACATACAGTATTATGTGCGTTCTTGTGTTGCTCTGGTGGAACAAACCTAAATACTAAAGGGAGAGAAAAATAGGCATGTAAATAGAAAGTTTCATCACGATACAATCTTACTTAAATTCTCCTAGCCAGCAATCCAATGTTTGACAATACCTCAAAGTCTGCCACGATGTGATTTTGTTTCAGTTCATTGGCCTGCGCTTTATATTAAACTAAAGGGAGAGAAAAACCTCTACTTTCTACTCTCTACTTTCTTCGAAGGCTGAGGAAAGCAAATCTCCCACCCCCCATCCTCACTACATTCTATAGAGGTACTATTAAGAGCATCCTGAGCAGCTGCATCACTGTCTGGTTTGGGGCTTGCACAGATTCGGACCGAAAAGCCCTGCAGAGGATAGTGAGGACAGCTGAGAAGATCATCAGGGTCTCTCTTCCCTCCATCAAAGACATTTACAAAAAACACTACATCTGTAAAGCCACCAGCATTGTGGAGGACCCCACACACCCCTCACACAAACTCTTCATCCTCCTGCCATCTGGCAAGAGGTACCGAAGCATTCGGGCCCTCACGGCCAGACTGTGTAACAGCTTCTTCCCCCAAGCCTTCAGACTCCTCAATACTCAGAGTCTGGTTTGACACACACAGAGACTGGTTTGACACACACACACACACACACACACACACACACACACACACACACACACACAGTTGCACTTTAATTATTGTCACTTTATTACTGTCTGCTACCTCAATAACTGATACTATAATAATAATAGATAACAGATAATAATAGAACACTATCTCATAGTATGTTATGTTTACATTTGGCATTTTTAGAAACGGTCATCTTTGCACTACTGTGTACTGGTCAGCGCTGCACTGTCTCTCACTGCGTCTATTGTCCTGTTCATTGTTAGTCATTTATTGTACTGTCCCGTACTTTTTGCACACGTTTGCACGTGCACTTTATATAGGTATTTTATTTAGTCTGTGTAGTATCATGTGGTTCTGGGTTTGTCCTATGTTGTTTTATGTAGCACCATGGTCCTGGAGGAACGTTGTCTCATTTCACGGTGTACTGTACTAACTGTATATGGTTGAAAGAACAATAAAAACCACTTGACTTGATATTACGATATTATGTGCCTATTTTACACAATCAGTTACATTTATTATCTTACAAATGCAACCAAAATATAGTTTGAAAATTTGACTGAGCTCTCTGAAAAGTGCAAATCTAATATCCACATTTGGACATACACAACAAAATAAGGTACTTCATTTGTTTAAAACAATAATGCAGAACAATAAATAATATGAAAAAAAAAAAAAAAAAAAAAGTCATAGATGTGATCATCAATTATCATCAATATTTAAACCTAATAACAGACGGTTTCGACTGAAGATGTTACTACAGTCAAAATAAATGCACCATTTTAGAAGTACTACATTATTTTATTCGTAAATCCTTTCAAACACAGTAGCCCCATGTGCTGCGGTGGTAGAAATGGGTCTCGTTCTTCCTGTTATTTTTAATGGGTTTGGTTTATACCAGGGGTGGGGAACCCTGATACTGCAAGGCCACTGTCCTGCAGAGTTTAGCTCCAACCCTAATCAAACACACCTGCCCTTAAATGTTTCAAGTAATCAAGACCATAAGTGTCCTCAGCTTTTGTCTGATTAGGGTTGGAGCTAAACTCTGCAGGACAGTGGCCCTCCAGGAGCCTCATATCTTTCACAGTGACTGCACTTTGCAGTCTGTTTTCCAGTTTGTGCAATTCTCTCATGAAAAGTTAAAATCTATCAACAGCAGCCGTAGGGCGAATGGGTCTTAATAAAGCAGATGCGAAAATAATGATGGTGATCCGTGAAATATCATAAATTATGATCAACTTTGAGTTTATCCAGATCCACCAATTCTGATGGGAATTTAAAGAAGTAATCTCCTATAAACTTTTGGAAATGGGGTGTTTCAACCCTAAAAAACAACTTTAGTGAAGTGCCCATAAACAGCAGTCGTTTGCTGTGCTGCAAAAGAACCTGGGAGTGCTGAAGCATAGGGTTTGTTTGTAAACAGTAACTTCATCTATATCTTGTCCAAGATTTTTTCTTGGACAAGGTATAGATAAAGGCTGCTTCTGCTCAGGATTGTAGGTTGTTGCATCTCCTGGCGCTTGCTTTGCACTTCAACAGAAATACGTACGGTCCCGGCTGGCATGAGAGTGTCAAAATAAATGTCCATTTTACATCTATGTTTATGTGTTGCATATATGATATTGCATAGTTGGTTATTTGATCGATACATCAATCCAAATTAATATTACACCCCTATTTAAAAAGTAACCTTCAAATGTCTGTGCCATTAAACAGGATGTGTTGTTATACAGTCAGACTTGCTCATCAAATTTCTCTTCAAACTGTCACTCTACCATGACTGCAATTGATTTGAAAGAGAAAATTTACCATAGAAGTGGACGGTTCACGCTAATGATAGCTATAGCAGCCCTTGAGGCAATGCTGACAATGCAATGCATCTTTCTTTGTGTAATTTCAGAACGCAATGCACAAAATCAAGCTTGCATTAGTTAGAAGCGTTCACAAATTGCATAGAGTATTTAATGCCTAGCTATTCATTTTTGCCACATAACTCATCCCACACAGTTTGTGCTATGAACATGAATGACACCTTGAATTAGGTGGCTTGTTGAGGAGAGGTATACTTATATGTTTCAAGCAATCAGATTTACGTTTTTTGCCCGGAGGATAATAAAACAGGCATAGATATCCTGTAGACTTGCTTTGAAGGAGGACCTGAGCCATATATAGGAACCAGATTACCATAGAGAAACCTGTATACAGTATATGGGGTTGGGGGTCTTCTTACTTGGGGCACCAAGCAACTACCTATTTACCATCCAAAACACCATAGAAACCACACAGCAATGCGAGCACCTAAAACAACCACCTAGAACACTAAGTGCACTAAAACCTTAGCAACTGCATAGCAGCACCCTAACAACCACCCAGAACAACCTAACATTCAAGGCAGCAAATTTTGCATGGGCTTGCAACAGACCCAATTCCTTCAGACAATTTGAAAATCTAGTTTAATCTGGACTGGTCCTGGTACTGTCTGCATTCATAATAGATGACTGGTCAAACATAGACAATAACCATAAATAATTCAAGCTAATGTTCAAATTAAAAATTTGGAGTATGAAGACAGATGACTTGATCCATTAGCATTTCAGCAAATAATTGCCTTTTGGTGTTAGCATTTTTAGATCCATAAATAAATAAATAAATAATCTATGGGTCAATAGGAACACTAAATTGTCTAGAAATCTGACTTCTGCTAACCTCTGTAATGTATACACGATAATAGATGTTTGTCTTTATTCTGAGAGAATATCTTAACCAAATCTGACTGGTGGTGAAACAGATCCTCGTCCAAATGATCGAACAGCCAGTGAGACAGCTGGAATGTGACACCTCATTCCCCATGAGTCATCAGAGCATGAGCCAGCTAATTCATCTCTGCGGTCACATGACTCATGGGTGGCTGGGTGTAGAAATGCATTTGCACTGTTGATTCCTCTGCAGGGCATCATCAACTGTGTAGTCGGCTGCTTCTGCTTTTAAATAATGGAAGAAAAATACTTTACCATAAACTCATGCAACAAGCAAGTGATGCTGAAATGATGTGACTTTCAGGGTTCAGCCAAACTCTTAGGAGAGGCATAACTGTTTAAAGCTGTAGTACCAACTCATAAAACTGCTGAGAATCTAAAAATTATGTGATCTAATCCCATAGGCAAATATAAACTCCCATCTGTTCTTTTACAATGAGACTAAAATCTATCAACAATCAAATCCTCAACTTTTCTACAGATAACAGCTCTGTGAGAGTCAGGAAAAAGATGCAAAGTCTGTCTTTTCATTTAAAGCTGTACTGTGTATGGCAGAATAGTCTTCCACACTTAATTTCGTTGCATATCTAGAAAATTTAAATCACACTTGCCTTGTTTGAAAACAGTCATTATTTTTGCTATTCTGTCTGATGACAGAAATGACACAGCTCACTTTTAAGCTGAAATGATGGGGAATAAATCCTAAATTCCACATCTAACTATGTCCAGTAAAACCTCTATATGAATAATTATTCATCCAAACAAAAGGCTAATACTGGAGAATTATATTCTCTGAGCCTGTATTTATGAACTGTCATACAACTATCATGTTGAAATGCAGGAGATCCTGGCGAGGACCAGAGATGGAGAAAATCGAAAGAGAATTACAGAGCTTATTGGATGAGCCATTGTGGATGAGCACATAAATCAACTAATGACAAGGGTCCTATATGGGATAGCTTACATCCAATGCACTGAACTATAGTCATAATAAGCAAAGAAATAGGGCTGATCATTGTACAATTGCCAACAATACAGTTAAATGGTTTACATAACATCCATAATAGCAAATCAGCAATCTGTACATGTACTAGCTCTCAAACTGAATTCCTAATAACACATTTAACATTTACAGCTAATAATTTTTAAAACTTTAACCCATTACTTTGTCATTTTTTACCAGAATAATTTTTCTGATTTAATAAATTGTTTTTTCTTTTTCTGATAGGTACAAGACTTGGGAAATTTTGAGAAATGTAGAAATATGATATGTAAATAAGCTCCAAATAGCATAAAATCCTAAATTTTCATAACTTTAAGAATTTTTATCTTTTCGGTAACTTTTGACCGGCAAGGTACAAGGTAGGGCCTTTTTTGAAAGTATTAGGAGGCTTAATTTGTGGATTGAAGCAATATTACAATATTAAATAGAGCTGAAAAGCTTAATCGAAATAAAATTTAAATCGTGATTTGACAGTGTGATTATCAAACTGTGATTTATTTAAATAAATAAACCTGCATGCACTGCAGAACAGACAAGGGTATCCAAAAAGTTGAGAAATGCTTGAGGTTATGCAAATGAGAAGCAGAAAATACAGGGTGGCAGTCAATCGCTATGAGCTGAATCGGTGAAGTCTGTCTTTAGCGCTTCAAAACATGGCTTTAATGACGACGTTTCTGCTGGATTCATTGCTTTCAATCACATCATCATGTTTAATTCAGACTTCAAACAGATTTCAAATGGTGATTACACACAATCATTGTGGCAATCGTGGCTGGATAAGCAAAAGTGTTATAAATTAACACTGATTGTACAGTATACATTGGGTATTCTGAAATGAAGCTGGCATCTTTCCAAATGTAATTGTGCATATTAGGTCTGGGCGATATGGCAAAAAATATCATTAAATATCGATAAAAAGATAACATTCGATATCGATATTTATCATGATATTCAATCACATTTGCACATTGCACATTTTTTTGAATTTCCAAAAAAAAGAAGAGAAAACAAAATCCTAAATATTCTTTACAAAACTGCGTTGGGGGCCCAGACACCACCAATGCAGTGGTGTCTGAGGGATCTTCTATGAAAATATTACAATATTTTATAGAGTTTATCAATTGAGTGCAATTGTATATGAATGTTCTAATATGATCCGTTCATTTTGAATCATAATATATATATATATATATATATATATATATATATATATATATATATATATATATATATATATATATATATATATATTTTTTTTTTTTTTTTTACATTAAAATTATTTTCATATTTCTTTACAAACAGATATCCTGTATGGGGATATAAAAATGATACTGTATGGGGGTTCAGGGGTATCTCCAGAGAGAAACTTTTGAAAATGTAAATTGTCTGAAATGGACCATTTTTCTATTTTCATTAAAGTGAGAAAGACTAGGCTACAAACTAGTAATTGTTTTGTCTTTCATCCTTGTCAGAGATGATGAAATCTGAATAATTTCACAAATTAGAACAGAAATATATTTGTTCATTATTAAAGGCTTGGAACATGCTGATTAATAAAACTACATTTAGAAAGAAAAAACGTAGACCATAACAGGCACTCTGGAAACAGGCACCTCATGTTTACACACATGGGGGAAAGAGGAAGCGGGTGTGGACCGGGACAGGGCATCAGTGAAGCGTGTTTCAGTGCTAGAGAAAAATATTCAAGAATACAGCGCACAAAGGTCAGATAAGATGTAACCGGCACTGTTGTTTTTGTTGCGCTGCTCACTAGAGACGATGAGAGGGCGTAACCATAGTCATGATGTCTTGCAGTCAAGATGGAATCAATCTGGGATCCGGAACGCGGTGACCTGCGTAGCTGGGGCAATAGCAACTTCAAACTAACACGGAAGAAATCCGCAACAAAGCCACTCCAAACACTAGGCAACCGCTTGCCCCACGCTGCTGTCAATTTTACAATCCATCTCGCGAGCTTGACGCTCGGCTTCCATAGGAAGGAATTGAAAGCGCTCACTCACAATACACACCAGTGGAAACATACAATAAGAAAGTCAAGCTGCTAGCGTTTTTAGCAACACACATGTCTAGATGTAGAACACAGGCTAAATATCGAAAATTACTCAAAAGCTTATCATCGATATCATGGAGTTTTTTTATCTCAATAAATATTGATATCGTTTTATCGCTCAGCTCTAGTGCATATATAAGATAATATTATTTCTCGTGTACACACTAGCTTTCATACTACAAACATGCCACTCTGTAGCATTGAGAATGTCATTAAGCTAATTTTTTCAGTGCCAGTGGAGACTTGCGGTAACGCATACTCAATGCATGCATGAGGCTAATAAGCTGAGCAGATCAGTCTGTACGAAGTATTAAAAATCGTAAGTCTAATTGCTGCCACATGATTTGAGATTTTATTCATGTCCCTTAGCACAAACAAGCAACAGGTAAGTTTGATACATAGAGTTATGTGTTAAAAACAGCCCTTACCCAAAGTATGAGCGACAGCCTGCCTTAGCAAACACCATTAATGACTGTGACATGCTCTCCTAGTATTTTCAAACCTCAGTACAACCTCTAATCTTTTTAAAGCCGTGTCCTCTGGGCAGAGCCTACATCGAGAGAAACCTGATTTCCCCTTGCAGCAGCAGTTAGTTATCTGATGTTGATGATGCCACTATAACTTAACTTGTTCTGGCCATGCTCTGGTGCACATGAGGGTATGGGAAAGGTTTTCCACCCACATTTCTACTTCTACAACAGACAGCTTAGCCAATTATGACAGAGGTCATTTACATAATAGTCATTCAATTACACTGCAATTATTCTTGCATTATGTTACATAAACTAAATAATAAGTGGAATTTCTTAGCAAAACACAGCCTGTTCAATTCTAAGGGTCAAAGAAAGTGTAGCAAAAAGATCAATGAAATAAAGTTTAAACTTTTCTTAGTACCCAAGGTCACAATGTAATGCAGAAAAGCCTATGAAATGGAGACACATTTTTAATATCCAAGACATTTTACAGGTATAAATGTCTTCATATTCCCCAGACACCAATTAATAGGAAGAGAAAACATGAGGAAATAATAATGGAAGCTTTCGTCCTCAAGGCGATTCCAGGATGAGAGATGTGCCTCATGAGTGAAGCAGAGACACAAAGTTTATTCACACTCCAAAGGGAAGCTGGCACTCACACAAAAACACTGACACATGCTTAAAGGGACAGCAATTCCCCCTAAAACACACTCAGTCAGCATGCTGGTACCCTAGAGGACTGTCTGATGGAGAGGTGCATTACCATACACTGTTTTGGGGCTTTCTCTGCCTGCCCTGCATCTGTTCATTGAGCTGAGAGCAAAACTAACAAGTGGGAAAGCTATTAAGTGGCTTTGTGTGGTAGAAAGAGGCAGAGAAGGCAAAAGAACATAAATTCATTGGTCCTTGCTCAACCTCTGACTTCTTATACCTGTCATCTTAATGTGTCTGTATTTGACTTGGAAAAGAAATTCTTTCATTCATTTTCTGACAACCAGTAAGCACTGATCATCATAAGAGTCCTTGGTCAGGGTAAATGCCATATTTACACTACTTAAACAACAAATGAAAATGAGGCTCTAAGAGATGGATGTTTAGTCCACTCAAAAGAGTGCAACAGTGCCTGCCCAGATTTTCAGCCGTCTGGGATCCGGAAGCATTTTCCCCATTTATATCTTCCATAGACTTTTAATAATAATCTTTCATAAAAGAGGTGTGAGCCATGAACCAAACCAACCAGATGCAAATAGAATCACAACATCACAAATTTGTTATGCAAAATATTACATGAATAGTCATTGGACTACAATCACATGAAGCATTGCAAATTATGTCATTGAATAATAAAAAAAACAGGAATATATAAAACTATTGATTTTAGGTTGTTGATTATAAATAAATAAAAAACAATACAAAATATTTGTTTAAGGGTGAAGGAAGACCAACTCAATTACGTCATTCACAGTGCATCATGGGAGCATGTAGTTGTTCTGAGGCGGGTTTCATTGGATGCGATTCTCTGATTGGTAGATCTTTCTCTGATGAACCATGGGTAATGTAGTTGTTTACCATGAATTCCACTATCATTAAGTTGAAATAACATAGACGGATGGATTCAATGGGAGCAAAAAGAAAGAAAGAAAGAAAGAAAGAAAGAAAGAAAGAAAGACAGGCAGGTAGAAGGACAGGCGGGCAGATAGACAGGAAGAAAGAAGGAGACAGGCAGGTAGAAGGACGGGCAGGCAGACAGACAGGAAGAAAGAAAGAAAGCAGGAAAGAAAGAAAGGAAGGACGTTACGTGAAAAGAAGTGATGTTATTTAGTGTCAACCATTTTCTTCTGACGTTGTTTGCATGCGTGATTCAATAGCAACAACAACATCAACAACACAGACAGAGGACGCCAGGATCAGAGCTGAATTGGCCATGACTCAACCGTTTTGGCCATAATCTGACCACCGCTATCAACAATTCCCTTCAGACAGAGAAGTCCAGCACAGACTGAGCATTCGGTTGAATCACAAAGGCGTGAGCTCCTAAAAGCGTAAGAGGAGCTTAATTTCCCTCATCACGCTCTCATAACGGTAAGCTGGCCTTTATCCCATGTTATGTTTTAGTCTAATTGTAGACCTTAATGCAACCCAGTTGTCAAAAAAACAAACAAACAAACAGTTATTTAATTAATATACTGTATATTTTATTGATTAATTGTAGGACTCCCGACAAGCTGAGGCTCAAAGATGAAGATGACTGCAAGTATGTTAGAGCAGGCTCTAGCGAAACGCTGGGTGTCAGAAGCTGGCATTCACAGCCACAGCTAACATGGCGAGACATTTCAGTCCTCGAGTCTGTGAACATTGGATTAAAGCCTGTAAGTAGACTTGAACAACGTTCTGTCAGGTGAAACTTAAGTTACTGTTTCGTCCATTACTAATACTTACAGCTTTTTCATGGCAACTGATGATGACATGCAGCTGAGTAAAAATATAAAGAATGGCATCTTGGAGGAATTGGACGCCAATTATAACAATTGAGAAACAAAGAAACTTCTCTGAATCAATACACTGCTTGATCCACACTACTGAGGTGCCTTTATTTTGACAGAATTGAAGGAAATTAAGATGGCGCTGCTTGATGCGAGTGCGGTCAAATCATCAAGAAGATGTTACAGAGCAAGAGCAAGTGACCACGAGTACACCACTGAATAACCAGTGATCTCCTCAGAAGGAACAAAAACCTTCCCCACGTGTGGAGGATAGGGAAGCATCTGAACTCACAGCTTATCTGTTAGAGGACATAATTGATGGGGAGGAGAACCTTGCATGACAGAGGCATAATGAAGGTCATTTTCCCCTCATGTCTCTGGCAGCTTGAAAGTTCTTATGTGTGTTTGCGACATGCAGTACCTCACAATGGGTTTCCTGTACAGCTGGTCACGTTGTTTTAAATTTCCGTAATGCTTTAACCTCGGGGATAAAGAATATGCTTTTTTCCTTTCTAGAAACCCGTGTTAGATGAAATTGCAAAAAGGTTCCGTACTTTATCTAATTATAAGATGCACTTGAATAGCTGTTTTATTTAACTATTGTTTGATTATTTCACTAATTCTGTGCTTGTATGTATGTATAGTGATTATACCCCGTTTGGCAGTGTGTGATGAGGCGTACCTGTTCTCAACTAAGAGCCTCACTACCATTGCCTTTAAAAAACAATTGTGTCTCTCCTTGACAAGCGTTAATGTCAAGCCCTGGGTGTGCTGTTTTTATCTAGTTGCTTAGTCATTGCATACGTATTACAATTCATGTCTGAGTCTAGAGAATAGGTTATAACAGCTATGGAAAACTTTTCATGCTATTCAGAGAACATGTTGGCACAGAAGTGAAAATGGACACTACCAGACTATTAATTCCAAATGCTTTTAACTTTTCTAATAACTTTAAAAATGTGATTAGTATATTTAAAAACCTTTGAAGAATTGAAGAAAATACAAACAACAGGAGAAAATAGATGGCTTAAACATGTTAAATGGTTATATTTAATAATTTAAGCAGTTTGTAATACATTTGGGGTTTATTTCTCCAACACAGAACATTAAATCAAAAAGATCATTAGTGCAGAAACTAAAGATAGCCATTCCTTTTTAACTGGCTCTGGCTCTTACATTATAAAAACTATGCACATCAGAAATTGCACTTCAGACATTGATCCAGACCAACGATCTAATATAAAGTATCTGCTTTTTACTACGCAAGCTTCATCACTCCATATTATGTATCATTCCTCTAAAAAAAAAAAAAGCACTTATGCATTTTATACATATACTGTGTGTGTGTGTGTATATATATATGTATATATATATATATATATATATATATATATATATATATATATATATATATATATATATATATATATATATGTACATACATACATACATACATACATACATACATACATACATATATCTGCAATGTGTTAAGAGATATCTGTCTCTTTACATTTAATTTTGTGACATTACACATTTTAGCCAACAGGTGGAGGCAAAAGACAATTTTTGTGTGTAATATGAGCCAGTTAGTGACGTGAATTGAGACAGCATCACTCAGTGTTTACATACAGCACTCTTTGATCGCTTGTATGTAATGGCTTTAAACGAAAAACTTCTGAATTACGGCTCATCACAGCTGAGAGACACAAAAGACTGATTAATTACACAAACTCAAGGCGTTTACCTCTTCTTCCTGGAGTTTCCACATTGGAGAGGATGTACTGTTCAATATGGCAGAAGAGATTGCGGTTTCTAAAGTGAATGACTCTTGCACACCGGCTACCGTGAAATAGGGAGGAATACCCCTGCTTGAATGGCTATTTTTCCACTGAGAAAATAGGATGAATTTCACCAAAATGATATTATCTCCAGAAAGCTGACCAACACACTACAGCATCTCTACTTGGGAGTGGCAACAGGTGATGGCACTCTTTTTCTTTTTTTTCCTCTCTCTCTCTCTCTCTCTCTCTCTCTCTCTCTCTCTCTCTCTCTCTCACACACACACACCCTTGTTTCTCCAAAAACTTGTTCGAAACAGCACAAGCCGTGATACTATTTCTGATACTATTTCTTTAATAATTTCTTAACTTACTATGCAGTCCCTGTAAACACTCAAGATGTTATTTTGAAAACTGAATGGACGGAAGTTTATGTTTTTTGAAGTTCAGTTAAAGTAATTCTGGGGAGCTTTAAATAATGCGCTCAGTGCACGTTAGCAAATAGAACTGAACTCAGAGCACATCTGTCCCTCAGAGTACCAGATGTACAGAGTATGTGTGTATGGAGCACAGAACCACTCGGAAACCTCATGTGAAATTACAATGATCCCGTTAACATTTATTTAAGAAAGCACTACACACTACACACAAAACTGCAGTGCACATTGGCGCAGCACAGCAGGCAGTGCGTTGAGACTATTTATTTATATATTTAATTAAATCAGCCCGATCGGTTTAAAAAAAAAAAAAAAAAAATATCACACATATTGCAATTTTAATTTTATTTCAGTTAATCGTTCAGCATTACCCATAGGGCATTTATAGATTGAGCTTTGCAATGTTTGATCATGGGGTGCTATGCATACCCAAAATAACTGGGCTTATAGCAATTACATTAAAATGTATGGTTATTTTTATGGTTATTAATGATGATGGTTATTTGCACCTTTGTGAAGTGCATCAGAAACTGTATGTCAATTGCTTTCACTATAACAATTAAAATCACAACACCATTCTCAAGGGGGTCCAAATAAAATGAATATTCACTATCATTAGCATGTTCCTACATTTTAAAGAGGTCATAATGTGAAGAATCACATTTTCCTTGATCTTTGGCAAAGAAGAGATCATTGTACTATAAAAAAAAATATTGTATGTTTCCTTTAAGAAACCAAGCTGAAAAAGTGACTCGTTCTCTACTTCCTCCACATTGTGATGTCATACTGTCATAGACATTTGCATCTGACGATCTCCACAACAACACATCAACATCTACTTTTCCTTTAATCACTTCTGTAGCCTCACCCAGTAGCGGTGAGCAGTGAGAGTACAAGAAGAGAAAACATTTCATCAAGATCAGAGAGCCAATCAGAACAGTGGGCATTCCACCGTATTCTGTTCTGTTTGATCTATTCTATTCCATTTCACTTTATTCTATTCCACTTTATTCTTTATTATTCCATTTTATTTCTCTTTCTCATTGTTATGTTCCATTCTACTTTATTCTGTCCTGTACAACCTTATCATTATTTTCCATTTTATCATTTTATTCTCCCCGCGACCCTGTACGCAGGATAAGCGGTTGACGATGGATGGATGGATGGATCATTTTATTCTATTCCACTTGATTCTACTTTATATCACTTTATTCTATTCCACTTAATTTGACTGTTTTCCAATTTATTCTATTCTATTCCACATTTTCTATTTCTATTCTACACTAGTCCATTCCACCTTATTCTATTCAACTTCATTTGATTGTATTCCACTTTATTCTACATTGTTCAGCATTATTCAGTTCCATTCCTCTTTATTTATCATTGTTATGTTCCAGTCCATTGTATTCTGTCCTGTTTGACCTATTCAATTCTAAGTGGTTGATATAATTTATCTCATCTTGACAGTATGCCCTTCATGCATGGGCTATATATGACGATCTGTGCCTCTTACCTTGAGCTATGGCCATAGACTCAAATTTGTGCAGTTCACGAAGCAGGCATGTGCGTTCGGTGGGATGAAGGCTGTAGATGAAGTCTCTCGCGCCCTGCGGCGAGTTCAAGGGCTCCATGGGCTCATTGTGCGGGTGCGTACCCAAACCACAGGCGTGCACCCTCGTCAGCAGCAGCGCAGCACACGGGCTCTTTCCGCGGACGCGCCCCAACAGCGCGCTCGCCCTCAGAGCGACGCTCGGCCGCAGGACGCTTCGCAAGCACGGCAGCATTTGTTCGAACGGAATGAGGGGTGTCGGGCAACCTTGAAGGAAAAGTTAAGGTTGTCAGTGCTCGGCTGTAATGTAAAAGAGTGCATAACATAGTGTAGTACAGAATATATAACATGACTCTGAAGACAGTAAACGAACTTGCATAATACTTTTTAATGGTAAAAGATCACTTACCTCGACGAGATTTCTGTTGTATCCCGTCCAAAAAATTATAATGTATAATTCTTCTGCATTTAATTAAAATAGAAAGCACAGTTGGGTTCCGGTAGTGCAGTGAGTCAAGTGTCCATTATTCATATATATATATCTATATCTCCAGCAGGGTCAAGTTAAAACTGAAACAAACTGTCACATTTCTCTTTTCATATCCATTGGGTGTAAACTGACTTCTGACTGCTTGTGCAGCCCGCGTGATGTCTGTCCTCCCTTTACTCGCCAGCTATTATTTTCCGCTGGAATAAAAGCCACAGCCTGCTCTGCGTAGTGATGACGATATTTGTCTGACGCTCTAGTTTTTTTCTCTCTTCTTTCTTTTTTTACAGTAGAGTGCGGTCGTCATTCATATTTAGTCTCTTCGCAAACTCAGTTCAGTCCCGACTGGAGTGTTTCTTTTATTAGTACAGAAAACCTAGACCACGCCCATGTGCGGTGATGTCACTTTGGGAAATGTAGTTCTTTTTGTAGACCTATGGCTGAAGGGGCGGAGTCACGTTAGACTACATAACTACATTTCCCAAGTATCATTGTCCTGTTTTTATGATTTATGAGCGAATGACGTTTTTATGGACGGGCAGCTCAGTGTTATTTCAGTAGCGCTGATCGTTGCATGTGTTTAATGCGATTTTGCTTCTTTAATACGATTTAAATGTCGTTTACGTCATATAATATATAAAATGGCATTCGCAAATGGAATGAAATACCAAGGCCACTTAAAAAATGCAAAAAGAGAAAAGGTTGTAAAATTGTGCCTCCGTGTGTTCATCTTTTCCGTTGTGATTATTTAGTGAAATCCTCATGTTTTTTTTGTCCGCCCAGGATACCATAGCACATTGTTATTTTAGTGTTTTTATAGGTTTATGGGGAGAAAAACAGACAATAAATAGAAATAAATGGATAATATAATGGAACAACAAATTAAATTAAAAGATCAGGGAAATGCACGAATCAAATATGCAATCTCTCAATCCACTGGCATTCATGCTGCTTTCCCCCTTCCTCTGAATTAATATCCAAATGTCTCTGTTGTGTCTCCACATTAGCTAACTGGCAGTAGAAATTACAAAGGCGCTGTCATTGGTGTGTGAAGCAGAGGGTGTCCAGGGCAGCTGTAAAGAGAGATTGTTTGATTGATAGATGTATAGTACTGATCCCTGAAGGGAAATGTCTGTGCAAAAACAGCAGCTACGTTGAACAGAACCTATTCTATACACACTATATAATGTACAATTTATATTTTGACATACATCAATACAAATGTGGGGAAAATATCTGCAGGGTGACGAACAGAAGATAACATACTAGATCCTAATCATCTGGTGGACATATATACAGCTGACAGAAACTTTAAATATCTTAATGTGTTAGGAGCTTGATCATTTCCTTGCTTGTAAACTCTTCACACCAGGCATTATCTACAGCACAAGCAGCAGCAAAAATAAAATCTCAGGCATGTTACATTATTCACTTTTGAATAATGAAAAAAAAAAAAAAAAAAAAAAAAAAAAAAAGTGTAAGACATTTGTTGGAATTAAAACAGAATTTAAAAAAGGAAAACTCAAAAACTAACTTGTTAATTATTATTATTTGGGTGCAATGGGTCTAAATGCACTTTTAAAAGGCACTTTTGATTTACTTTTTATCCCAAATCACTAAAAAGCAACAAAAACTACCATAGTACTTTCCTTAACACCTGTTTGTCACTGTACATTGCAAAATATTTCTTATTAATGTCTAAAGTTTGATTTTGAGGTAATCTGATCTAATATTTCATCACTTTTAAAATGTTGCAAATATATTTAGCTAATGAGAATCCCTGAAACAATACTTATTTGTCCCTTTCGTGTTTTTTAAGGTGATAAATCAAAGGTTTGGTATTTTGGGGTAAAAATCTCCCTGTTGTGGGGCTACAGGCCCCCATTAAACACATTGTTTTTCTTAAGTGGGGCAAATATATTTGTTATGATATAATATTCAAATATTCAAAATGTTCATGTTCAAAGGCTTACATTGACTGATCTAATCTCAATGGAGATTCAGTTGTTTACAGAATTCTTGAGATGTTATGTATGTCCAAATATGAAAAAAGTGCTTATTTTGATGAAATATTATTTTAGATTGTTTCTCTAAAAAGCATCTTGCTGTCTCAAAAAAATTGCCAAAGTTTCTCCAAGAGAGGAGATGTGTCCAAGACACACCAGCTGACCACTGGTGTTCTTCAAGGATCAGTGCTTGGCCCCCTCTTCTTCTCGATATACACAACATCACTGGGACCAGTCATTGAGGCACATGACTTTTCCAACCACTGCTACGCAGATGATACCTGTTGTTCCAGCCTGATGACACTACTGTCTCAGCTCATATCTCTGGCTGCCTCTGACATTTCGGCCTGGATGAAGGAATTACACCTTCAGCTCAACCAGGCCAAGATAGGACTCCTTGTGATCCCAGCCAAGCCATCTGTTGACCACAACCTCACTATTTATCTTGGTTCAATGACATTAACACCAAACCAGAACAGCTCAGAACCTGGGAGTGGTGGTAGATGAACAGATTAATTTCACTGCACACATCTCATCAATCAGAGAATCAGACCTTTTCTGTCTGAATATGCTACACAGCTCCTAGTTCAAGCTCTGGTCATTTCAAGACTGGACCTCTGCAATGCTCTGTTGGCTGGCCTTCCAGCTAACACAATTAAGCCACTGCAGATGGTCCAGAATGCAGCAGCACTTCTGGTCTTCAATCAGTCAAAAAGGGCTCATGTCACCCCACTCTTGATTTCACTCCACTGGCTACCTGTAGCTGCCCGCATCAAACTTATGGCTTTGACTCTGGTTTTCAGGAGAGCCAATGTAACCGCACCCTCTTACTTCAATTCACTTCTCCAGGTCTATGCTCCAACTTGCTCTCTGCAGTCTATGAACAAGTGGCGCCTGGTGGTCCCATCACAAAGAGGCTCAAAGTCTATTTCTCAATCTTTCACTCTCTCTGTTCCTCTGTGTTAGAATAAGATTCCAACCTTCACACAATCTGCTGTCACCTTCACAACATTAAAGAACCAGCTGAAAACACATCTGTTCCGCGAGCACTTAACCAACCCACACTAATTGTTCTTACAACTGCATTCAACATGCACTTAATGTACAAAAAAATTAATTGTCTTTCTCTTTCTTCTGTGCTAGCCTCCAGCCACTGTGAGAACTTGACAGTCCTATATTGCAGATGTTGATAAATTGCTTGCTATGTTTCTCATTTGTAAGTCACTTTAGATAAAATTACTAAATGTAAATGTAAGTTTGTCCCTATATTTACACAAAATTGTTACCCCCATGAGGGCCAAATGTGGGGTAAAATGCTCCCTTGCCAAAAATAGCATTCTGTTATAATTTATTTCAAACAATTTATGTTGCTCCATCAATATTCAATAAAAATAAATGTATTTTGAAAATGTATCTTAATACACTTTATAACCAGACAAGAAGCAAATTTCCCTTAAGGTTTGCCTAATTTTACCCTACTTATTTATTACAATTTTTAAGGTACACAAACTAGCTGCAAGGTACAATCAGAGATTATTTAGCAGAGATGAGCCACTTCTATTAAAATGAATGGGAGAAATTGGAACACCCAACCAAGAAGCTCTAGCACCCAACGGTCAACGGATGTAGAAAGGAAGTCCCACCTTACAAGTAAAAGAGCCAATCGCATTTTAGATACAGACAACACCTGTCAATCAACTCGCTATCGCTCATGCACATTAGCTATACAAGACAGGAAATTGCGTGTTTTAGTGTAATATGAGGTATAGAATCACAATATATGATTCCAATATTATCAGATTTTATTGCTGATTTGAAATAAGTTCTTTGATTGTAATCTTAACCAAAAGTTTTTGAGATTTCGGTGTTTCCCTATTCAAGTTGATAAGAGCTGCACTGGCATGACTGGAAATAGCTTCTCGAGAGCTTTTCAAAGATGCCCGACAATGGACTTTTTCTTCCACAATGTTGCATTACTGCCACCTTTTTATTAGTGCCAGTTTTATTCTCCCTCAGTTTCCATTCATTTTAAAGCCATCTTTCAAGTCCAGTCAGCCTTAAAAGCTAAATAAACATTTCCTCCTTTGAACACTGTCTCCACATTCTAATATTGTCCTCTACCCGCCCTATTTCCTGTAACTGTGTCATAATTTCTCACCTTTCATTTGTGAATTTCCTGCATGACAAGGATATGCTCAACTGTCTCATTTTGATGGCATTGATCGCATAGACCCGTTGGATGTTTTCCTATTATGTAAGGTATTCTGTTAAGCCGACTTCTCAGCCTGCTTATTATATTCTTAACATACCTACTCTGTTTTGGATTGAGTGTAAATGTCTCCCCCGACAGTGGACTAATTTGCCAAAAAAGACTTTGGTGCAACCCAATCAACTCCAAATTAGCTCTAAGGTCAAACAACAGAGAGGCAAGCACCAAGCTGAATGTGACCAGCCCACCTAGAACACATAAAACGAACCTGTATCTGTATGGTTGTATATTTACACTGGCTCCAGAAGTTTGGAATAATGTACAGATTTTGCTATTTCTGAAGGAAATGTATAATTTAATTAACCAAAGTGGCATTCAACTGATCACAAAGTATAGTCAGGACATTACTGATGTAAAGAAACAGCACCATCACTATTTGAAAAAAGTCATTTTTGATCAAATCTACAGTAGACAGCAGCCATCAATCCAACACCTTATCCTGGAGTAATCATACTAAATTGTTAATTTGGTTCTAGAAAATCACTTGTCATTAAATCAAACACAGTTGAAAGCTATTTGGTTCTTTAAATTAAGCTTAACATTGTCTTTGTGTTTGTTTTTGAGTTGCCACAGTATGTAATAGACTGGCATGTCTTAATGTCAACATTAGGTCAAAAATGGCAAAAAAAAAAAAAAAAAAATATGGACAAACTGACAGCTAGAATGCCAAAGATCTGCAAAGCTGTCATTGCTGCATGTGAATGTTTTTTTTGATGAGAACTCTTTGAAGTAGTTCTGAACATTTTGCTTCAAATTGTATTAGTAATTCTTCACATTATTAATGTTCTTCTAACTATACATTGTGATCTGTTGAATGCCACTTTGGTGAAGCAAAGTACCAATTTCTTTCAATAAGAGCAAAATCTGTACATTACATTCCAAACTTTTGGCCGCCAGTGTATATAAAATTCATTATTAGGTTGACTTGAGAAAGCCAACTTACTGAAATCCTATTTAAACTTATTATTATTATTATTCTGAGACTAAAATTATCAAGACTAACTCCTAGAGCTTTTAAGCTACATGCACAAAACTCGGAACAGACCTTCAGACTAATCCCGAATAGTGTGCTATATCTTTTCTAACTGATCGGACTTCCGGTTTTCCCGTATCCGACTTCCGAACAGGACAGATTTTCCATTGAATCCCATTCAAGGCGTGAAAACTTTTTCCCGTAATAACTCCTTTAGAGGATTCAATCTACTTCCTATCACTCCACCATTCATACTTTATATCTATCACTCCATCACTCTCTTTTCTATCTTTACATCACTCTTTTCTTTCTTTCTTTCTTTCTTTCACTATTACTTTAAAACCCTAGCAACTGCATACAGCCTAGCAACCATTTAGTGCACCCTAGCAACCAAACCCCATTGACATCCATTTAAAATGGCTTAGATGGATATCTCCAGATCAGAATGTCCTACAAACATGAGATTTGGCTTGTTTGAATTGGGTGAGCAATCAGTTTTCAAGTATCATCATGGAAACTACTTAGCCATGACCTAGCAACCATTTAGATCAACCTAGCAACCAAAACCCATTGACATCCATTTAATATCGCTTAGACGGGTATCTCGAGATCAGAACGTCATTGTTGGCTTGCATGACTCAGAACAGCAGAACTTCTCAGAACTTCTTTGTATCACACTGGCTACTGCCTAGCAACCATATGAGCTTACCATAGCAACCAAGAAACAAATCACATATCTCTGCACCAGAACATTGTAGAGACTTTTGGGTTGACTTATTTCACTCAGCATAGCAAGGAGTCTTGATAAATATCACTCTGGTAACTGCCTAGCAACCAGATGGGGTTACCCTAGCAACCGAGTAACAAATCATATATCTCTGCACCAGAAAATCGTGGAGACTTCTGGGTTGATTTATTTGATTCAGTGTGGAAAGGAGGCTTGATAAGTATCACCCTGGTAACTGCTTAGCAACCTGATGGGGTTACCTTAGCAACCAAGTAACAAATCACATATCTCTGCACCAGAATATCGTAGAGACTTCCGGGTTGACATATTTGACTCAGTGTGGAAAGGAGGCTTGATAAGTGTCACCCTGGTAACTGCTTAGCAACCTGATGGGGTTACCTTAGTAACCAAGTAACAAATCACATATCTCTGCACCAGAATATCGTAGAGACTTCCGGGTTCACATATTTGACTCAGTGTGGAAAGGAGGCTTGATAAGTGTCACCCTGGTAACTGCTTAGCAACCTGATGGGGTTACCCTAGCAACCAAGTAACAAATAACATATCTCTGCACCAGAAAATCATAGAGACTTCCTGTTTGACATATTTCACTCAGGATGGAAAGTAGCCTTGATACGTATCACTCTGGTTATTTCTTAGCAACCAGAAGTGGTTACCCTAGCAACCAAGTAACAAATCTCATATCTCTGCACCAGAACAACATAAAGAAAAAAAGTTTATGTTGTTTAAAAAAAAAAAAACATAAACTTTGTTCATGGGACTTCGGGCAGCAAGGATCTATCTATCTATCTATCTATCTATCTATCTATCTATCTATCTATCTATCTATCTATCTATCTATCTATCTATCTATCTATCTATCTATCTATCTATCTATCTATCTGATAGACTGAATGGTCTTGTAATCTTTAAACTTTGAAACTATACTAAAACTTATAACTACATCAAACTAAAAACCTTCAAGCTTTTACAGCTATTTCAAACATTCATGCTAGGCTTTTTCAAGCAAACCTAAAGTTTGTACTCTAACTTTTTAATCTAGTTTAATGTGAAATCCCCATTTGTCATATTTAATCAAGCGTCTGAATGTTGATCAGAACCGCAGCAGCGACTCCAGCACTGTTGGCGGCAGCAGTGTGTTCCTCAGTGAGATTCTTCTGAAGGTGACTCAGTGGGAAAGATGGCGGCGGCCTTCCTGACCCACCATCAGAAAGTCTTGCGACTCTACAAGAAATCCCTGAGACACCTCGAGTCATGGTGCATATTTAGGTAAGATCTCACAACTGAATCCTGCAGCTGTGCTTTTATCTGTCTGTATCAGCACTTCGAGGCCGTTTAGAGCAGACGCCAGTCGATCTCATCCTGTCCGTCCTTCTTAAACCTCTGCAGAGTTTATATGAAAACACCATGTTATTTACCACCGTTCTGCTCTTTTAAGTTATTTAAGTTAGTTAGTTCTTTGCTTTTAAACCACACAGGAGCAGATGCATTTGACAGAGGTCGCTTTTGATCAGACTAAACATAATATAATAAACTGACGTCTTTTGGAATTTGATGGATTATATTTCACTATTTTTAACCCCCCCCCCCCCCCCCCCCCATTCTCTTTTCTGATTTACTTTCCTACTGTTTGGGGCCCCAGAGACTTATGCTGTGCAAGTAAAAATAAAAAGAGTCATTTAAAATGTAATCAATCATTATTGCTTCACATTTTTAAAGATTTTTCCTTTTAAGTAATTGCAAACCAATATGTCTTATGAAAAGCACAATACAAATCAATTTATTTTCCAAATCACTTTTTTCCCCTTAAGGGAAGACATGCACATATTGTAAAGAAAATGAATTGCATGCAGGAAAAAATATTTTAAACGTCATAAAACCTCTGACTATTATTGTACATGTCACGCAAATAATTATTGTCTTCCAGTGTTGAATTCATCCATTGAGCATCACAGCATGAAACAGTTGAAACAACATCACTACAGATTTCACCACACTCATCTGGAAGAAAAAAACACAGTATGTTTTAATACAGAGTTATGTCACTTCAAAATATGTGAAGTGTTTGTAAAGACTGAAGTAAATTAATATAATCTTACAGTTTCTGATGACCCTTCAGCACATGTACAGGGATGCACCAAAATTATGTCTGCTGAAATCCTTGTCAGAAATAGTTTGCACAAAGAACTGTTACTTTCAAATCCTGTAACAGAAACACTCGCACAAAGAAAAAGCATTATTATTTATGTTGCATTATATGATTATTTTCTGTCTATTCTATTTTATAGTGTGACATGTGTAATTATAGAACAAGTGGTTTGAATGCATCCCTAATAATAACATATATATATATATATATATAATGTTTTTCTGTTAAGAATTTTCGTTTTCGGTGCATCACTAGCACACACACACACCTGTAAGCACAATGATGCAATTGTTTCTGTGTAGTTTATGGCACTCTGTTTTAGGATAACTATCATAGCCAAGCCGTAACAGTGTGGATTAGATAAGTATATCCACTTTTGTCAACAAAGTGTAAAAAAAGCATACAAACAAATTATTCCGAGGTGTTTTCATACAGATGTTCTGAAGCCAATCCATCTATAGGTGGGCGATGGATGGAGAAGCATCTGGGACACTGTGCCAGTTTCTGATCATAACATTGCGGTATTAGCCAAACCTTTAGTTTCACTCAACTATTGGGACAGCATTTAACTGCAAACATTGTCAGAGAAAGTTTCAAAGAACTCTTACATTGTTTAAAAATCAAGAATCCAACTGCATGAAACGCTAGCTAACAGTTAACAGCTAACAGACTTGGCTCTGTTACAGTATTAACTTCATTAAGATTCTGCATATGGAAATATAAGTTTCACCAGATGAGGTTTATTGAGGAATAAGCTTTATTTTTATTTACAAGAATTTATGTTGGAGACATGATGTATGTGCAGATGAGGCACGTTTCCATATGGTCAAATATTCTTTTCCCTCGCTTCAATTTAAAACACTTGATTGTCTTATTAAAATAACAAATATGCTTTGAATTGAAGATAAAAATATGGATGAATATAGTCAATGATGAAAGATTTAGATTCAGCAAATCCCCATGAAGTGTCAGTGCTTGTTTTTATTTCACATTTAGAAACCGTTTTAACTGTAGAATCCTCCAGCGCCAGCCAAAGAGGCATACTGTAGAGGTTTTCCTGTAATCGACAATCAACACAGATTAATCTGGAAAACTGATATATTGTTTTATTGGCCTTTACAGTCAGCAGATCCTTTTGTAAAAATAAAATTGCCATGCTTTTACTATATTTGACACTGGTGTACCTTCTTTATTTTGCAAGAAATGTTGTTGTAGATTCATACTAAATCGAATGTATGTATCGCCGCAGATATCAAGAGAGCAGGGTGACAGATAGTCCGATACAATGCTGATATATCACACAATTTAATATAGTAAATAGCAAAAACACAAAATTGATATAAAAAAATTAATAAATTCTTATTTAGCACTGTTTTTACTCAATTTCAGACAAAACTTTAACTTTATAAATGATCTAAAAAAGAATATTGTATTTTACATAGTAGATAGCAGTTTCTTCTGATTTCTATTTAGTCATCAAATTTTAGTAATTTATTTCAACATGAAGAAACTGCTAATACATTAGGTAGAAGGAAATAACAGTACGTACAATAGTCCATCAACCATGGATGCCATGTCTACATTAGCAGTCACATTTACTCCAAAAATACCAAATCAAACCAATTGAACATACAGTTCATAGTGAATAAGACATGAACTTATAGCACACCACATGAAGCGCTTTTACTTGAAGTTGCTCTCATACGCTCGTGCGGATCCAGCGCAAGCAGCAATCATCTGACAGTTTAAATGACCTGGATCACATGCTTGGATTGTCACGGAGTAATAATCTTTTGATCCTGAAGTTTTGATTCTGGCTGATGGAATACGTGCTTCTGAGGAAGATATTAGCGCTCAGTGGGAAGAAAACACTGGATTTACGTGAGATTCGTGAATTACATCCGTTTAAATGAGATATTTGCAGATGGTATATAATAGAAGCTTTATTGATATTTGCCTTTTATCATTAGAAAAGAAAGTTAAAATTGACAGGGAACTGCTGAGGAGAGGCTGGTAGAATGCATGCTTCAGAGGTAAATAAATGAGCACTCCACAGGATGCTGGATCTGCTGAAGTTTTGTGAGGTTGGTTTATTACATCTGTTTAAATGAGAAATGTGCATATTTGCAGACAGTATATGATATTAGTTTTATTGATATTTGACTTTTATCATTAGAAAAGAAAGTTAAAAGTGACTGGGAACTGCTGAGGAGAGGCTGGTAGAATGCATGCTTCAGAGGTAAATAAATGAGCACTCCACAGGATGCTGGATCTGCTGAAGTTTTGTGAGGTTGGTTTATTACATCTGTTTAAATGAGAAATGTGCATATTTGCAGACAGTATATGATATTAGTTTTATTGATATTTGACTTTTTATCATTACACAAGACAGTTACATGTTAAAGGGAAATATTGAGAAGAGAGAGGGAGAATTATGAACACAAACGTATCTGCCGCGGCTCTAATATGCAGACAGTTTAAATGACACTGTGTTGCACACCTGTCTATTATTGTAGTAACACAATGGGACGTAACAACAAAACTAACCGTGACTGGTCGTTTACATGTCTCAAGTCACTTTACATGCAAGCAGATGATTCTCAGCATCCGCAAGAAACAAATCGGGCAAACGGGGAAAATATATCGTCAGATGCTAATAATTAAAACATTCGGAAAATCGGCTGATTTATTGGCCACGGCGATAAATTGGATGACCACTAGTAATAGTACTACTTTAAATGATTACAACTATGAAAGCCGAAGCCAAAATGGTTTATAAATGTATTTGCACTATTATTTCTCATTAAGTACCACTGTTTGTTTTATAGAAACCATAGTGACTTAGATCTAACTTTGGCAATTAGAAGCCATCCATTGTTTTACCTACTTCAGATTATTTAGGTTGTAATATGCCTTATAATTCTTACCAGTAACCAGGTTACACTGAGTTTCTTTGTCTTTTTCAGGGATAAATATCGTTTCTATGCGTGTCTGCTGCGATCACGCTTTGATGAGAACAAACATGAAAAGGACATGGTGAAGGCCACCATGATGCTGAAGGCAGGTGAGGAGGAGTTCTGGACCAATCAGCATCCACAGCCCTACCTGTTCCCTGACTCACCTGGAGGAACATCTTACGAAAGATACGAGTGCTACAAAGTAGGTTCAGAAATATTGAAAATATACTGTGTATTTTATTTTTATTTTGTAGTATTGCAGCTGTTGTTGCATTGGAATATCTGTCTGTTTATACATTCTCAGTTCAATCCAAATTTGCTTCAATTCTGATTATATTCTTTTAAATAAGTTTTAAAGGGCTTTCTGCCTCATTGTCACTTCATTCACTTATTTCTACCTCTCTAGGTCCCTGAATGGTGTCTGGATCATTGGCACCCCTCCGAGAAAGCCATGTATCCTGATTACTTTGCTAAAAGGGAACAGTGGAAGAAACTGCGGGCTCAGAGCTGGGATAGAGAGGTATGTGTGTTCATGAAGCTCTGTGAGCTTTCACACTATCAGACTGGATGATTTGATATGTAGACCTGCATCTCTCTGATAAATATGATATAGTGGTCATAGCTGGTGATTTATTTTCCAAGCACAGAGAACAGCATAAATGGATGTCTTGTTTTATGCTGAATGTGCACGAGAATTAACATGTAACATGATGCTCGCACACGCACAAGACCAATCACAATTCAGTTTGAAAATGGAAGCAAGAAAGACTAATCGCAATGGAGTGCAACAGTGCTGGCCCACTTTTTCAGCCGTCTGGGTTCTGGAACGATGTTTCTCATCATTTTTTTTCATAGGCTTTTCATAAAATCCCTCATACAAGTGTTCTAAGCCTTGAACCAAACCAACCAGCACTGAGTAGAAGCAAATAAGTATATGAAAATCAGACAAAGGGACAAGACTGTGTACTTACCGTTTTTCATGAGGGGAAAAACTACAATACCATGAAGTATTGCGAATGACATGATCGAATAAAAAATTATGGAAATATATAATAAAAGATTAATTTTAGGTTGTTGTTTACATGTATGGACACAATAAGCTTACTGCAAAATCTTCCAATATTTACAAATATATATGTACATTTGAGGGAGTCCGACTTGATTGCGTTATTCACAGGAAGTGGGCGGTCGCTGTTGGACTTGTTTGGCGGGCTTTCTTGGCCGCGGTTCTCTGATTGTTGGATCTTTCTCTACTGGTCCATGTGTAATGTAGTTGTTCACCAGGAATTCTGCTATTAAACACTATCTTAAAATAATGAAATTGAAATAATATGTACTGATGGCTTCAACAAAGGCACATGCCATTGATGAACAACCTCAGAGCTCACGGAATGTTGGTCTTTAAAGTTTTATTAGTTCTAAATGAAAATCAGTTAGTCCATGGAAAATATGAATGGGATTTTTCTTCCGGAACCAGACTTTGCATTTTATTCAGTATGCAAATATAATGTTTATGCCATCATTGCCGGTCTCATTTGAATGCTCCACATTAACAACCAATGTATGTCACACAGAGATTTTTAAAATGTAATCTTAAATTTTGGGTCACACTTTATTTTACAGTGTCTGTTACTGTGTATTTAAGTACGTACAAAGTAATATTAATTAACTACATGTCCATACTGTGTGTGCAAATTGTTATAATTATTACAGTAACTAGATAGATTAAGTTTGTCAAAACAAAATTTGATGTTGGCTTGACAAAGCCATGTCTAAAAGTTTAAACAATACAAATTTTAAGATAGATTGTTATACAGACATTACAGTAAGACAAACAGGCAGCTAGCTAGATAGATATAGTCAGACAGACAGTCACATAGTCATATTAAAGGCCTTTTATGGGTTTGTTTACATTTGAATTTTTGACAGTTGGAGTTTGAATTAACAGACATTCCGTTGGTTCATTTGAACATTCGCGCAGTGGACAAACAAAAATCTCATCGACTTTGACTGACGGAATGTTCAAATGAGCCAACGGGATGTCTGTTAATTCAAACTCCAACTGTTGAAAATTCAAATGTAAACAAACCCATAAAAGGGATTGGACTTAACACACATAAGTCCAAACAGTTAAAAAAATATAAAGAACCCTATTATTCCAGAATATTCTGAAGGTCTGTGCTGAGTTTGGTGGATGCAACTTGAAAGCAATGGGAGGACTTAGGCCTTGTTCAGACTGCCACTAAAAATCAGATTCTTTGCATATCCAGATTGTATCCCGATGAGTTTTTGATGGTCTGGACAGCAAAAAAACGCATGAAATCTGTGTTTTTCCGAATTGGATTCAAACCACATCGGGAGGTAGTTTCAAATGTGATTGAAGTCAGATGCTTCTCAGATTTTTTTCAGATGCTTCTCAGTCTGGACACTCTGGCTGCTTAATTTGGATTTCATTGGTCTTTTGTGTCACTGTTAACGCGACACACAATGATGACGTAAAAAATTGGTGACTGCAGTACGGAACATCACAATATTTACCAGTCTCCTCCATCGCAGAGTTTTTCTTGTGTGATAGAGGAGTTCTCCGACTGGACTGGGTACTTATTTGGATAGCGAGATGATGCACCTCCTTTTTTTTCGCATCTGTTTTTAAAGCATCGTCATGTGGGTACGCCTACATCGTTACCAAAGCAACCCATGAAGATAGGTTGGTTATGTCTGAATGCGCAAATCTGATTTGATCCCTTGCAATTAATAGTGCGGATAGTCTGCATGAAAAAATCTGATTTGAGAAAAAATCTGATTTGCCTGCAGTCTGAACATAGCCTTAAGGCGGGTGCCGATTTATAATAGTCTTTTACGATTGTTGCTTGTCAGACTGTATATGAACGAATTGATATCGCCATGCCACACTGTGCAATGTTATGTCAGACTGCACGATATACATTGTAGCCGACTCTGGTCCCAAATGTCCCGATCAGTGAACGTGACTCACGTTATGGGAGTGTTGTGGAATAGAAGTGAAACTGTGAAATTTGCCCATAATGGAGGAGCATTTTTTTCTCTCACTGGAAGTCAGAACATCAGCATTTCCGTTGCTCCAATACCACTCCATTAACATTAACAAGAAAGATGGATTTTGTCAAATAGGCCTGTAATAAGACAGCCTGATCACAAATACACAAAATGACAGATGTTGAAAATGAACGTGAGTGTGGGAGGCGGCCTACAATAATAATGAGCTACCACAAGCAAATATTCATTGTGGAAATAAAAAGACTTGTGGCACGAAAATTCTCTGTTCACATTGAGAAAACAAAAAAGGTGGGTTATAGTATGTCTTTCTCCTCTTTTAGATTAGTAACCTATTGGCCATGCAAAATTTCTAAAATGCATAAAGGCTGATAATATATCACGCGTGAAATACCCTATGGATGATGCACAAACACGACATAGATTTCTATAATTGTATCCAACTGTATTTGCTATTTGGATTAAACCGTCTCATAAATACTTACCAGTATAAATTGTTCAATCATTCTATTTAATTTTATTAATTTATAAATAACACTGGAGTGGTGTGAATCCTAACTAAAGAAGTTTACAGACGTTTAAAGTAAATGTATTAAAAGTAAAATAGTAAATAATAAATGTAAAGAAAAAAATGAGAAAATGCAATCATTTATATATTTTTGTTTTGTAAGCTCTGTATGTATTTAATTCAGAGAATAATGCTTTCATATTGCTGATGTGTTACACTTTTCTCCAAGTATTTTCTGCTTATTTATTTATTAAAACTTTTTCTATAAAATGAAAAGAAGAAAAAAACATTGACAGTGCTTGAGTACAGTGGGGAAAACTCAGAGCGGGTTTCTTTCCAAGTGAATTGGGGTGCGAGAGAGAAGCGGAATATCTCATCTGGCCGTCATTATATCAGTCACACTATACGACTGATTATAATTTTCAGACACTGCCTAAACTTCGTCGGAGGTTGAAGATCATCACAAAGGCTATTATTCGGTGGTCTGTGAACATGTCACACTGAACGTTGTAAGATTGCTGATTTTGCCCTGCGACGAGTGAAATCCTTAAGAATTCCCGAAATTGGTCTCAGACGGCAGAATTGTGGCCAAAATCGTACAGCGTGCACCCGCCTTTAATGTTAGAATTTTTGGTCTCAGTTTAAGAATTTTGAACGAATACTAAACAAAACAAAGTTTGTACAACAACCAAATGTTTGCTTGATGTGTAACATCTAATATGTGTAAGAAAGACTCTAAAATAGCAACCATAACATCTGCAAAACTAAGATTGAATAGTAGTTTATGCAGTCTTGAGTTCAATGGTGAATTCATTCATTAGTTCTTTAAGGTTGGGGGATTTTGAACAAAATCTTCTTACACTGTCAGAAATAAAGTGCAGAAATTGGGATTGCATCTAATGACTGGGGCAGTACCCTCAAAGGTACACCCACTGTGTAACCAGAATGTTTGAGGAATATCTATAGAGTGCTTCCTTGCAGCTGTAACTATCAAGAAGTTTAACAGCAAAGCTGAAATGTGATGATGGGGGGGAAAAAAAGTGCATATTGACCAAATACAAATTGTAGTACATGGGGTAGATTTCAGATGGAAATACATTTGAATATAAAACTCTTGATGCTTATTGAAAGTACCTACTGTGTTTAGTCTATATCTTATTATGGTAGTTTTGGTATCAGTACATCTATTCAAACTAGAACTAAAATGAGATTATAAATATTTTGGTTCATACAGCATATAGTTGTGCTTTGTTTTTATAATGGCTTGGGTCTCATTTTAGTCAGTTGGATAATTGGTTTGATACTCCAGTGAATGGATAAATGATCACATCACTCCTTTTCTGTAGGTCCAGCAGCTGCAGGCTGAAACTCCTGCTGAGGGCCCCAAATCTGAGGCCCTGCCACCGGCCCGAAAGGAAGGAGACCTCCCTCCCCTATGGTGGCAGTTTGTCACTCGTCCTAGAGAACGTCCCATGTAAAGCCTCACATGTTAGAATATGAGATGTTTGTCAAACGTATACTTGCGTTCTGTGAGCTCAACCCATATAAATATAATAAACTATTCTGTGAATTAGAACCCTTTTATTCATTTAATTATAATAATCATAGCTTCATTTCATGTTAACTTGCCTTGAATCTTATGGGTAAAATGTTTGGACTAAGGCCAGAAACATACTCCACAAGTATGCTAAAGCAGACGCAAATGCTTGATCAACGCATGTAAATACTTGTAGTACATTATTGTGGCAATAACAATGAACTCCGTACTCAAGGGGTGGGGGGGATAGGTGCCTTCAGGTGTCCGTGTCATAAAGCAATGTTATTACTGAGGTAGCCACAAATAGCAGTACACAATAATTGAATAAATTGAGGTCATTCAATAACTATTTTATATTTAATATATGCAGCAGTAATAATACAGGGAAAAGCATACAGAAGGTGATTCTGTAAACTGCACATTGTTGAGAACAACTCGCACTACTCAAAATGTGGTCATTTCAAAAACAAAAAACAACACAAAATATCAGCTTTTACAATAAGCAAGAAAATATTTATTTTTTTTGGACATCAATCAGCTTACACATACAATTTGGTAGCTTTTAAAAAGAAAGGAATATCTAGAAATGCTCTGAAAGTAAATATCTAGATAGTGGTTAACTGAAACAAAGGCTGGTTAGAACTAAAGGTTTGTACATTGACAATATTAAAAGATTTTTGTATCGAGAGAGTACACACATACAAGATTATAGCATCATATGCAGGTAAGGCATCCGCTAATTTGTAACTAATTTTACACCATTGTACTGAGACGACATTACTAAAGCTGGTCCACGGAGAGGAAATTAGGATCTTCCTTGTGTCACAAAAGTGTAACTCTGTATTTGAGAATGAAGTTTCACACTGTTTGATTATCTTACAACATTTTTGGATTCTGTACATGAATACTCAACAGTAAAAATCCCAAAATATAATAAAAGTTTGTAGGCTAGACCTACAAATTGTTTGTGCTGCCCCTGAATCATTTTTGTGTTCTAACTGGACGGAGCGGTTTTCAACAGTGGACCTGTTGGCCTCAACTGGGTTTTGAATACAAATAATTTATAACAGAATCAAAGCACCAAACAAAATCAAATGTAAGACACAGAGGATGTGATTTTACGAACAATGTCACTGAACACGTTTGCTCCACTGTATAGCTGCATGAAAACCTTACGAAAAGAAAGGCAATGAGTGCTGAATTAAATAAAGGAGGTAAAAAGTACATTAAATGCTAACAACAAGATGGTCTGGGCACCAAAAAATGATTGAAATGATTAAGGACTTAAGTCATAGTACCATCTCGCCTGTCTCTAATGTGCTTGTACTATGACTGGCAGCTCCTTTGTGCTCAATTTGAGTCACTTAAACACAGCATTCACATTTGCTGACTGTAGATGATACAATAAAACATGCTCCATCACATTACAATGTACTGGTAATCCAGAAAATGACATTTCCCTTTATATTATCAACTGTACTGCATGTTCGATTTCCTGGGAAATACGATGAATCCACCACGTGCTTTCGTTTAAAGAGCATGACTTTAAATAAAAGCAGCAGAGGTTCACAGCCCTAGATTGCCATTTTTTAAACATGTACACCGATATACTGTGTTATGCTTGAACAAAAATAATCTAACTGGAAATACATAAAAGGCATTGCATCAAACAATAACCACTGTCTTTCTAATTAACTGAGTATAGTATACTGCCTATAATATTACAGCACAGCTAGTCATCTTGCTAACATTAGTTTTTCGCTGCTCAACAAACCCAAAAACTGAGATTTGCCACAGAGAGAGTCGTTCATGTGTTCTATAATCTGGAAAGAGGAAGTGAGTGTAAGAGTGTGTGTGTGTGTGTGCGTTTGTCAATTTATTAAACTTGCACTGTATTAACATAATATACAAAATAATCTGGCATCACATAAATGAAAGCTTATCTGGTTAAGGATTAAATCAGATAGGGCCGAAGAGACAAATAAATTACATTTGTGGGTTCCTTCTTACCTCTGTCGATATTTACATTTTCATAGAAATAGAATCCAGTATTTATTTATTTATTTTAGCTTAAGCTTAAAATTAAAGTATATTCAAGCAGGATATTACTAATTGAAAGCATTGTAACAATATTAATGTGGTTACTAAGAATAAACAATTTAAACATTTAGTTTTTGTAGATTATGTTTATAGTGAGTTAACCTAAGACTAAGTCAACTAAAGTTACAGAGGTAAGGCTGCATGCTTGTGATATACATTAAAATATACACGATGAAACTACTACAGAACGTAATTGCGCAGGGATGCAATCAACTGAAAATAAAACTCCTTTAACATTCTATATTGTGACAATAAGACTCTTAACATGAGTCATCGGGACAGAATGAGCCGATGAGGTGAAAAGCCAGGTCAGGTCGACGTTAAAGGAATGTTTTGGGTTCAACACAAGTTAAGCGTAATCGACAGCATTTGAGGCATAACGTTGATCACAGTGATGGCCAATTCCAGTCCTGGAGAGCCACTGACCTGAAGATTTTAGCTCCAACCCTAATATAACATGCCTGAACAAACTAATGTACTCTCTAGGATAACTTAAAAAAATGAAGGGAAGGTGTGTTTGATTAGGGTTGGAGCTAAACTCAGCAGGACCGTGGCTCTTCAGGACCGGAATTGGCTACCCCCGCTCTATCCAAAACTACAACTTTGTTGCCATTACGACATAACGCGGGTAAACCCTGCAAGTGATCATGTTTACATGTATTATGTTAACGTTTTGTGGCAATACATATAACATTTTTTGTATTTTTTAACATTTATGGACCGACCTCATTCACTTATATTGTAAGTGTCTTATTGTAACCTTTTTTTTTTAATAAACGAGGGAGGAGTCTAAATTATTTCCTGTGGTAATCAACATTATGCTACAAATGCTGTTGATTGAGCTTAACTTGTATTGAACCCGGAACATTCCTTTAAAAGAACACTGTGTCAAGAACAAGATCTGATCACAACCCACACTCACAGCTTGTACCACCTTTAACAGATGTCAGTATATCTGCTTTGTTACCGAACAAGCTTGTGGGCGGTGAGTGTCCTCACAAGCCTCGCTATTAAGGCTTAACAATTTGAATACAATCTTTATACAGTATTAATACATGTTACTTAAGGACTCTTCATGCTCTATCACGCAATGCGTGGCGCAGATCGGTCGTTGGTCATAGTTTTCTTTAGCTTGACTCCTCTACGGATGGCTAGAAGCATGGTGTCACACTGTGGGTCTGCTGAGTCCAAGTCTTCTGGGTCTTCTTCGAGTCCACCCGAACCTCCGGCTGAGCCTTGGGGTCCAGGCGGCAAAGGAGGGTTAGTGGAGGCCTGCCCACTCCAGGACGCCACAGGCAGGATGCCCACCTGCTCCATGTCCTCTCCTTGAGTGGGTGAGTCAGGGCTGGCTGGTTCCTCTCCTTCTTCACTGCTGCCCCCTTGTGGGCTGGAGAACCCGCCTGGAAAATCTGGCACAGTCGGCGTCTTCACCGGGATAACTGGGGTTCGGATGGGAATAGGTCCAATGCCCATGGTAGCTCTACGGACAGAAGGTTTGGTAGATGGTGTGCGGCGGATTGTAGCCACTCCAGGCGTGATGATGACGGGGCCGGGCGTGGAGGGAAGACCGGCTGTGGAAGCTGGACGCTTGGTCTGAAACATCTTGCGGTAAGACTGGCTGATGTCACTGTTGCGTGGGATGGTTGATGACTTGTCAAAATCCTGCTGATTGCCCTCTGGGTCACCACTCACCAAAAAATAGTCGTAATCAGACACTGAAACCAAAAAGCCAAATGTTAGGTGAAGCCAGTGTACATTCAAACAAAAAAGAGACATTAAAGTTATGCACACAGACACGCGGGCACAAACGGATATGCTGTTTTCACATTCAATCGATTGCATCATAAACATTGATTACCACGTTTATCAGTCCAATAAACAACACTGCAAGGAAGCCATTTATTGTCAATGACATTACTAACTTTACTGATTACTTTATTGGAAAAGTAATCACATTGCTGATTACTTTTAAGTTAATTTCTAAAACAGTTCACAAAAAAAAAAGCTTGATTTCTGCTCAACAAATTCAAAATGTCTATATTCCCTCCTTAATCATTGACTCATAAGGGGGCACATACCCTTCAGCAGTCACAAAATGTGAAGAGATGTATATATTAACATAATTTCTGTTTTAAATGTACTCTGCATATATAATATTTAGGGCTGTCAATTGATGATATTTTTGAATTGAGTTTATTACACGATATGCCGAATAATTCATCCAATTAATCACAATTCATCGCATATATCAATATAAAATAAAGATAGTTAAATGTAAATATATTGTATCATTTTGGCTCACAAGAAATTGATAATACAATACAAAAATTGTTTTTAGAGGTCAATATATTTGTAGTTTTATTCCCCTACCACTGAACATAGGCTTACAGTTGACAGAAATCCATTTGGCAACTGATTTCATCAATCTGTCTTCTTCTCACAGGACGTGTTCCTATGTTCTGTCTGTGCTATTTTTAACTGGTGATTAATGTTCAAATGTGTCAGACATCAACATCAAACTGATTAAATAGCCATGTGCCATATGTCATTGCAAAGCTAAAAAGAGAAGAATACAAAAAGCCTACTTATTTTACTTACACAAAAAACTTAGCAAGTAATACCCAAGTAAATATTCGACCTAGGTTCTCTTGCCCCATATAAAACACAATGGCCAGAAACCTGGGTGTACAATTTGATAACAATTTAAAATTTGATAAACAATTTAGTGCGGTTGTAAAGTCATGCTTTTTTCATCTTCGCCTTCTCACCAAAGTAAAACCTTTTTTATCCACATTCAAACTACGATTCATGCTTTGATAACAATCGTTTAGATTATTGTAATTCTCTTTACTACGGTGTCTCTCAGTCTTCCCTCTCTCGTCTAAAGCTGGTACAAAATGCTGCTGCCAGACTTATCATGGGGACTCGCAAGTACGAGTCAGTTTCACCTATTCTAATTGCTTTGCACTGGCTTCCTGTCAAGGACTGAATTGACTTCAAAGTTTTACTGTTTGTTTACAAAGCACTACATAATTTGGCCCCTAAATATCTGTCAAACTTGCTTCAGCCAAATACTCCTTCTAGAACTCTGAGATCTTCAGATTTTGGTTTACTCTTTGCCTAGATCTAGACTAAAAAAACGTGGTGATCGAGCATTTGTAGTTGCTGGACCAAAACTATGGAATAGTCTACCTCTACATATTAGATTAGCTCCCTCAATTTCAATCTTCAAGTCTACTGTAAAGACAGATTTTTTTCTCTTTGCCTTTCAATACTCTTTAATTATTGTGACCAGATTTATCTTCATTGTATGTTTCATTTTCTTGTTATAACCATTTTACCTTGTACAGCATTTTGGTCAACCATGGTTGTTTTTAAATGTGCTTTATAAATAAATATTGATGGATTGAAATAGGGATGCATATTAGGATATGTTATGTAAAAAAGGGTAGGCATAATAACAACTTTTCGGTCAATATTAATCGTTTTCCTTTTAAATTTAATGCTTTATTGTTATTTATTTATTTCTATGTGCATTCATTTTGGAAAATTGTTAATAAGGACCGAAATAAACAACAATAAACAATATATTGCTTATAAGCTGCATTTTCGCTTAAACTTCACAAAAAATAAACAGAACATAAAATGTAAAATAGCATTACTTAGAGGAGGGGATTAACTTTAAAACAAGCACACAAACAACATACTCAGATGTGTAGATCGTTAGATAATAGGCACAAAGCACAATGTGCACACAGCGCATAATATGATATCTGGCTATAAACACGTTAGCATTCATGGATCAAATTACTTCATCGGAAATTATGTAGTACGTTGTCCAGCATCATGGATCCCAAAACCAATCGTATTAGGATTCAGACCGCTGCAACCAGAAGTGGAAGTCATCCAAATATGGGCAGAGAGGATCGTTCATTCTAATTACATATGGTCTCCATAAGATGGCGCCAAGTACTTAGACTCAAAGAACATGACATAGACTCAATGATGGCTCAAATGACACAGAATGGAACTGAATGAGTTCTTGTTACTTGCACCAGCATGCTATGGAGGGCATAGATTTAGTCATTGTTGTATTTGCATGTGTTATTAATTCTTATGTACAATTCTTATGTTTTATTTGTTTGAAGAGGTTTTTGTACACCAGGATAAATTACTTTTATAATACCATAACTTTGGATTGCTTTGTCGTATTAAAACAAAATTTAACTCTGATGTTACAGCTGATATGATTGAACAAAACAAAAGCAGTTTTTCGAAACTACCTTATTCGCAAACTACCATTTTGCTTATAAATCAAGTTTATTTGTGATTTGTCAGCAGTTTCTTTGGCTGAGAGTCTAAGAATTTATCTATTTTGAAATAAATTTATTTAAAAAAGCATACTTTGGCATGCCACTGAAACAGGAAATCTTTAAAAACACCATCAGAGCTTAAAGGTTTAAAAGTATTTGAAACTTTGAAAATCTAGAGATCCCTGCCTTCTGTTGTGCTTCATCCAGATTTCAAGAATATGTCACTTGTGCATGGTCAGCAAAAAAGTTTAATAGAAGTACTACCATGATCTTCTGAATTTCTTAGTATTTGGTATGCTTTAATGACAGCACGTACTCTGGCATGGACCCCCCAAGTTTTTTTAAATCCTGATAAACCATGTTATACAGCATGAATTGCAACTATTCTAAAATTTTCAGTTTATGTCCAAGTTAAAATTGGATTTTGAAGCCAAGATTTTCAATGCGGTCTCAGACTTTTGGACCCCAATTAAATAATCTATAGAGGCTCATGTCCAGATTGCATTCACATCAACCACAAACTGTACTGTGGTTCACGTGAACTGAAACCCTCTTTTCAAACAGACTTGAGTGCAGTACCATTGAGCACACCAGTTCAGAGAATCGATTTAACACTAATCAAATGAACTAAAGTTAAGGTCAATTGAACCTGCGTTTGATAAAAAATCTCTATTCTGGATGCAACAACAGACACCTTGGGAGGGAATGGTGTCCTCTGAGCAGCAGGGTGTTGTTGTCTGAGTGCTGTAGCCACTGGAGCACTGCAGAGAGTCTCTGCTGGAGCGCTGAGTGTCCAACTGCAGCCCACGGGACAGAGCCAGTGCCAGCTCCTCATGGGCCTCCATATCTTCCACCTGTGCAAACACAAGCACAAAAAAAAGAGCATCCTTTTAAAGGAGTAATCAGTCATCTTTATCTTATTAAAAAGTTTTACAGCCAAAGGAATTGAACAGTGCTTTTGAAGAATATGTTTGAAATGAAGACTCCAGCCATGAATAAAAATACAGTTCTAATAAACCAAAAGGTTGCCATTTCAAATCCAACAAGGGGTGATCCAACTGCAGATCCATGACATACAGTATTACCACTGACGTGTCTTGCCCCAAATGGCCATTGTTTGCGAATGACTGACCTTTGGTGCGACAGTCATACTCTTTGCTCCCTGGGTGTCTTCAGGAGGAGAATAGTCTGTGATTGGCTGATAGGAGGGCACAGTGCCATTTCTGTCCACAGCTTCCTTTGTCTCCTTTTTCCTCCTTAGTGTGTTCACCATGGGCTGATCATAAGGACCTGGTTTAGCCCAGTCCTGCAATCAGAACAATAGACTCAACACCTGCCACATTGGGGTTGTGTGCACATGTTATTCCAATACTGGCCACTAGGTGGAAATGTCAGATAAGCTTCAGCATTATGTTCAATGTACAGTAATGCTAATGCTTCTTGATAACAGTGTGGTCTCGCTGTATTCCTTTTTATTTATTTATTTTTTCTTTTCTGGCAGCAATCTTCAAAGGAAATGTACAAATTTCTTCCCAAAAAAGACAATTACATTCTTTCCATGGTGGAACACAGATGATGTTAGGAAGAATATGATAACTATATGATAGTTAATATAATGTGTCTGAACAGAACAACATTTATGTTGTTATTTATTAAAAATCTTTCCCTTCACCACAGCTCTCAAAACCTAAATAATTTATATTAATATTTGGCACATCACCTCCGGTTTCAACAAACAATGCCATATTGCATCAGGAAAGAAAAAAACAGATGCAATGCATATATATATATATATATATATATATATAAAAAGACATACTTTTTTGAATATATGCTAACATGAATGAGAATTGAGAGCTACGACAGGGGGGTACATTTTCAATGAAAAGAGACTTAAATTTGCAATCTGTCCTTCACACAACATGAGGACAAGTAAATAATGACCACATTTTCATATTTGGGTGAAATACTCTTAAGCTCTTAATCAAAATATCTGAACTGCAATTCCAGTCTATTTGCGATTGTTAAAGGGGTCATGACATGCCTTTTTTATTTTTTGAATATGTTCCTTGAGGTGCACTTATAATATTTGTTAAGTCCTATTTTTGTAAAACATGAGCATTTTCCACCCTCATTCTGAGCCTCTGTCAGAAATGCTCAGTTTTGGTGCTGCTTCTCCTTTAAGACTTGACAGTAAACGCCCACTGTTCTGATTGGCTCTCTTCTCTTGACTGACCTGCTCTCTCTCCTTGCAATCTCACTGCACATACAGTCTTATATTTGTAAAACATGATCATTTTCTACCCTCATACTGAGCCTCTGTCAGAAACGCTTGGTTTTGGTGCTACTTCTTCTTTAAGATTAGACAGTACACGCCCACTGTTCTGATTGGCTCTCTGCTCTTGGTTGACCTGCTCTCTCTACTTGCCATCTCACTGCTCACCGCTACTGGGCGGGGCTACGGAAGTAAAACAGGCGTTGACATGTT